>AP027106.1:22834658-23437697 GCA_028142955.1 Pinctada fucata
AAATTTCGCTGAAAATTCCTGAAAATTTTCCGGCTCGCTTCGTCCGTCACAGTTTTCAATTTAAAAATCGCTTCGTTTGTCACTGTTTTCAAATAAAAAAATTTTTGGCTCGCTTCGCTCGCTGTAGTTTTCTATCCAAACATTAATTTTTAATGGCAAAGATTATATTTGAAAATATCAAAAGAATGCATGTTAATGGGGGAAGAGGGCTTCCTTAGAGGCTTATAAATATACCATGAATATAATGCATTACTATTACATGCAATAGATGCATGTTTCACCATAGAGTCTAATTTCATATACAAGCTTCGAAGGAGAACTTCAGTTTTTCCCCTAATTTACAATTCTAAATTCGAAAATTTGTCTAAAAAATCCTCCCCTCAGACCCTCTTACAAGATATAAATTTTGTTTACTGAGGATTATATTGTAAATACTTCTATCTCTCTGTTTATAAGTGAATTAAATTTTTCATAAAAATAAAGTAATATTTTATTAGAGCTTTGAATAAAAATCAAGAATTTCTATTAAAACACAAACATTCATTATATATTGCACATCACTTATTATAAAAAAAAAATTCCTTGCTCTAACTTTGCAAGAAAAAAATAATTTTGCTCCGGTAAAGGGCGAAAAAAATAATCATGCTCCGACAAAAAAATCCAAAGCCCCCCCCCCCCCCCCATAATATTAAATGGACCATGCATAGACAGACATACCTCGCTGAGAACGAGACGTTCAGTAGTTTTGGGGAACTCATGCATTCGAAAATCATTGATAAAAGGGCAAAAAGGAATAGCTATTCAAAAATGAAACCATGTGAATGCATGTATAAAAGCTTTGATGAGTTTCAGATGAAATTTATTTTAAATTCCAATTCCTATACTTTTAATGTGGATTTTAAAAAAATCACAGAAATTCAAAGTAATTTTACTTTTTCTTCCAACATTTCTGCTCCAGAGTAGTGCATATGATGATCGTTCATGGATGATTTAGACCAAACAAAACCCCTCCAACTCGCCACTTTTAGTTGGCCGGATTGCAAAACAATTCCGGTCTATAGATTGACGATGTCCGTCTGTCTGACTGTCTTTCTGTCCGTCCGTCCGTCCGTCCGTCCGTCCGTCCGTCCGTCTGTCTGTCTGTCTGTCGTCAACATTTTGGTTAAAGTTTCTGGTTGCAGCAATCTGAGGAAAATTACGCAGTAGAAACTTTATATCATACATGAAGGTTGCCCGTTACAAGACCTTTCAATTTATGCCTTAACATTTGACCTAGTGACCTTGACCTGGAGCTTTGACCTAGTCATGGTTATGGTATCGGGAAAGTGTGTAGACTGTAAGGCCACTATGTTCCCCATTCCCTCAACATAAATTTTGGACCCGGCCCTGAAAAGAAAGGGCTATACAGAATTTGACGGGGGGGGGGGGGGGGGGGGGGGAGTTATTGAGATGGGGATATTGGGAGGAAACGGATCCAAGACATGGCCCAGGTAGAGTTGTTCGACGAAAAATAGTTTCAACACAAAGGAAACCCATAAACTATTGATAAATAGGATTGTCAAGAATTCTATAAATTGTTTCTTTCCCATTTCCGATGCGAATTCCATCTGTTGCATCCCAAGGTCTCCACGTTCACCCCCCCCCCCCCTTTAACACATCAATGGAAATAATCATACAAACGATCATAAATATAAATTCCAATGGATAATGAAGCTTATTCAAATATTCGTATATATGTAACTAGTATACATGTATATTTTAATTGATATGAATTTATAAAAGCCCATTTTCATTATGCGAATAATCTAATCGAACACGCGATTTTCACATGTGTCTACACAATGAGGTCATGTTTGTTGTAGAAAACTGTATACCGACCATTGGCCTGTATTGGATTGTATTTTCTAAAATATCATGTAAGTAAAACACTATAATTATTATGCAGTTTTGTATTCTCGAAATTTAGCTGATTAATTACATTTTCTAAAAGAAATTTTGAAATGAGGAAAATGCAGAGAAACAGCTATGTACTTGCCTTTCACAGTATACAGGTATATGTAACAAAATCGTATGTAATGAAAATAGAATATTATAGAAGAATTTAACTATCGTATTTTAGTATGTTAAGATTTATGTATGTACTTTTATTGTGCTTTTTTGCATGACAATGTTTCGATATAACATCCCCCTCCCCCCCCCCCCCACACACACACCGGCATCCCCCTCCCAACTATTCTTCCGTCTAATAAATTGCATGCCATTCTTTGATGTAAACTTTTAGCAGTAAACACTGATCAATATACTATTTCACTTCAGATAATATAAATTTTCAATAACTTAACCGCCCCCCCTCCCCCTTCCGGCCCAACATGTCTTGGTTGATCATAAACATTGGGTTCCCTCTTCATCTACATGTAAATTTGATCTCCTTTGCTTGTGATAAATCATTTCAATTTACGTTCATGTCTGTTGGTTTGAATGATATACTTAATTGAATCCAACAACATCCCACCCCACCACTATTTCACATGTGTACCAAATTTTGATCAATGTAAACCGTAGCATATAATTTTTTGACATTGTAAATACATTTAACTATGGATATTTTGAATTCACCTTTTTGGTTCGCAATATTTCATATCAAACATATGAAAAAACCCACCTACCCACCCGGTCCCGTCCCTATCCCGTTCTAAAACAATTCCCTTCGACCCATCCCCTTCCACAAGTTCCCAAGATTACGTACCCGTCTTTTAATTATTTCAGTAAAACTGAAGATTTCATGATTACTTTATCCATTTTCTATTTCAATGTATGGTTTTCTATGATATTTTCTAATTTCTGATCTCATCTTTACAGGTAGACGACATCTCATACAAATGACAATGTCCACGCGTTCAGGATTCTTTATATACCGCTCGAGTACTCGAGGTAGTGGATTTTGGGTCACGATACATTAGTATGCAAAACGTCATCAGGGGGAAAGTTCAAATCAACACATGACCAAGTGTATTTTTAGCTAGGGGACGGAGATTGTTAGTTTCACTTCTAACAATTTCCGTTCCCTAAAAAAATTTACTACGTCATGGGGGTTTTTAAAGACTTAGTTCAGCTTTAAGATAAGATAAAGGAGTTGGTTCATTAACTACCAAAATCGGCCCTAATTTTTTGCGAAAAATAATTTTTATCTCAAATCTAAAATACCTACCGAAATAGAAAGTAAAGATTTTTCATTGTCAAAACGTCACGTGCATTAGTTATGACGTCACATTGTGACGTCATTTGCTCTGCATGACGGAAAATGAAGAAAATCGCCATATTTTCTGCATACATTTTTAAAATTAGTATAGGCGCCAACCCTCACCCAACATAAATTTTATGTAGATCGAAAGATAAATTGCAAATTTAACTTTTTATATGAAATTTATTTTGGGTGAGGGCTGGCGCCCTACTTATTTTCATAAATTTTGACCAGAAGTATGCCCATTTCTTACGGTTTTTCAGCATTTTAAGACTTTAAGCCGAATGTGAAGCCATATCTTTCGGTGTATTGCACGTAAATTAAATTAAACATTTATTTGGTATTTGAAACAACCATACATTTAACTTCCTTGATACGAAATACAATCGAAATCTAAAACATTCTAAACTTAGGGCCGATTTTCAATGTTACCGAACCTGCTCCTTTACAGCATGGACCAGACATGCACGTTTCGGGTATTTAACCCTCGTCAGTGATCCTCAATCTAAGCAATGTAATATGACCAAAATCTGTGAAAATCATGTCCTACATATACCGAAAGACGTAGGAAGATGACTGGGATATGATGCTACAGGACCTAGGTTTCGGAAATTGGAGAATATATTGTAAACAGAATTTTCAAAATGCGTTTGACGAAATGACCAACCAAAATTGATCGAACCTTCTTTGAAAAAAAAACATACACTTCTTCGTGGGTAATCCCTGATTTGTACACATGCTAAATTATTTTGGCAATACATGTACATTAACTTGATACATAAATACACAAAGAATATTAACCCATGGCCATTTTTGAAAATAAAAAAAAAATTGCTAATTTAGAAAGAAAAGACGTTTTTAAGAATTATCAAATGTTGCACAAATTATTAGAAATAAAACAACAGATTCCTTTGCATTCTGGTACTTTCATAGTTCGTTAATGTAAAAAGAAAAAGAAGAACAAAACTATAGGAATGTAAAGGAGGAAAAAAACACAATAAATAAAACCTAAACTGAAGAGAACTCCTTTGATAAAGAGCATGCATTGTATTCAGAAACATAGATATATTCAACTTGGTATTTTCTAATATTCGAAGCAAAACGGATTTCAATCTTGAGGGGGGATGAAGCGTACTGTGTTTAGAGGGGAAAAGTTATGCTGGGACGTTTCATCCGTGAGGAATAGTCTGTGCGGTAGGCCGCTTTACCCGTGGGGGATGTTCTATACTGGATCAGTTCATCCGGGAGGATAACCTATACTGGGCAAGTTCATACGGGGGGATGGCTTATGCGGGGGGGGGGGGGGGGTGATCTATGCTACAACACCGGCATGGGTAAATTATTAATTTGTAGATGAGTACAAAACCGAGAATCAAAAGAAAAAAAAAAAAAAGAAAAGAAAAGAAAAAAAAAAAACCAGTTGGTAGACCTTCAAATTATTTAAAAATATAAAACAAAATAAAGAAATTTTTTCAATGTCGAGGAGAGAAAAATAGTAACGCGAATCATATGGCAAAATAGAGCTCAATTTATTCATTTATGCAAATTTATTCATACAACGATTATATTATGTCATATCTATGTTTAAAAAGCGCCAAATCTAAAACAAGAATAATCCGACATTCCAGGGAAAGCAATACATTTTCAATGCATAACATCAAGTTAATAACTGTAGGATGCGCTGCCCGGAAAATACAACTGCTTCTATGCAAATTTAGTTTTTTTTTACAAAACACATATAAACACAATAATATCTGAATCTTGTGAAAAGCCGATAAAGTCAATCAATATGGCATGCCTATTTCACAAGATGACGGAACTTAATTTCATTTTATGAATCTCAAGTTGACCATGCCAAATCCGGAATTTGATATCGCGATCTATCCGAAACGATATACGAAACAAAATTGTTTAAATGGAAGCCAGTAAGAGTTATCACGCTTTACTCATCGCTCTAAACTTCTCTGATATGTACATTGTACAGTTCTGATACATGTATGTACAGTGTATCACGCTCTGATGACTTTCACACCCGGCAGGTAAAGGCACTTACATACTCTACATGGTTGACAAACACGTGCACATTTGTCAATACAACAATTTGTTCATTGGTATGTTACTTTTGAAGATTGGATTAGCACATGTAATAGACTTACGAAAACGAAGAAAACTGAACATTAGAAAATTATATGAATATACAAAAAAGCTTCAAAGTGAAATAATATTTTAGTTCTTTATACCATAGAAATAAAAAGAAATAATTAGAAAATATATACTATGTTGCTGTACTGTTTTAGTTACTCATCTAGACTTGCCATTATTCAGTGCGCAACTGAGTGTGCTCAGTTGAAAATAATCGTTTTTCAAACAAAAATGTAAGTAAAAAGTCATTTCAAAAAATATATTAAAAAATACGAGTACAATGAGTTTCTTCAAACTGTATTCTATCTAAATTGAGGCGGAAAATAATTGGGAAAACATTCTTAATTTGGTAATGCTGACTTTAACGGGATATCACACGCGTTTCAGTAGTCTCCCTTAGACGAGAATTTTTAAGAAATCTTTACGCTGAAGATTTCCGATTTTCGTAACTTAAAATGTCTTGAGGCTTTGTAATAATCGCTCAATCGGCAAGTGTTTCGAACCTGAGCGCAGGGGTAATAATAAGATTGTTATTCGTATGTAAATACGAATGTTTTTTTTTTCTTTGCAAAGTAATGGTAAGCCTAGAGTGATCAACAATTATAGTCAAAATTTTGCTGAAATTGAACTTATTTGAATATTTTGTTAAAAGACTTTTTTACCTACATACATATGTCGTATCTATTCAGAAATAAGTCAGTAAAGTGTTTGAATGTAAAGAAACTTATAATATAGTTACCAATATGGTAATATCATTAGTCATTACACATGTGTACATACTGTCGTGTTATCACACAAAATCTGTATTCGGCTTATTTACGTATTGATATATCTATGAGGGAAGGAACACTGCTGTGATATTTCAAAAAAGTTGGTTATATATGTCTTTGATCACATAGTAAAGAAAGATAATTCGAATTTCGCTTTTAATTTTTTACATGATAATTTACACATTCGGTCAGATTTTGCAACATATTTTGGTGCGTCTGTATTCCGGGATTTCAATGACCGTCAATATTCGGATGTTACTTGTTAGTTCGTTATTCCGTGAATAAAGCATCGAAAGTTAGCACTTCGTCTTCGTGTTAATTTGTGCAGTTTGCAGCCTGCAAATTGCATGCTGCGATCATTCTTGTGGTGCATTAAAGCTACAGCACTACAATTGGTGTCAGAAGTGCACGATTCTGATAATCTGACGCGAACTCACGGAAAAATTCCACTTTGTCGATTTCAGCGCCTCGCTCGTCCTGTCTTCTGCTGGGATTTTGGCGGTGTTCGAGGTATACGTTTAACAGTAAAGTGGAGACTAAAATTAGTACGCGGACTCGGAATCGGTTTCAAATTATATTCATTTTGTATATTTTTTTTCGTTGAAAATTTTGTAAATTGTACTATCTTAATTTTTGTCAACGTCATCATTGAATATTTTATTTTATCCCTATTGCACTCACATGTGAATTGGAGTTGTACACTGCGTACATTCTTTTGTTGTAATTCAAAGCGTTCACAGCGAACACAGATTCATACACGTTCTATAGCTCCCCCCCCCCCAAAAAAAAATAATAAAAAAAAAATCTGCGATACTGTGACAAGAATCCTCGATCTTGTCATCCCATTATTGTAAAGCTCTAAAGTCAGACTACTAGTTGGTATCAGACAATAAAGGTGAACGCCGTAAAGCAGCCAATAGAGATCAGAATTTTCCCCTGAAATTTTATGTATTTCCAAAAGAGGGAAATGGCTTCACAGGCACATAAAGATGTAATGCTTCAGGAAAATGTGCAGACTGGTGACACTGCGTCACAGTCTGTTACATCAGGATTTATGTACGTACAGTTTGATGAGTGACTTGAACAAAAGGAGAAAAATGCAGCAGATCAGTTTAAAGGGGCAGTAAAACTGAAGGAAACCCAAATGGATTCGTTCAAAGATATGGTCAAAGGCATGCAGGAACAATTTACAAACTTCCTTGAGGCATCAGAAAGTAAAATGACATCATTTTTATCAACACCACTTGCTAGGTAAATCCAGTAGCAAATAAGATTGATCCATATAGATCGCCCTCACCACTACAAAGCAAAGATAAATTAAAAAGGATCACAGGAGCATGACACACCGCGAAGGCCTGACACAAAACAAAAATCAAGACCTACAAATGATAACAAAACAGCTAGCCCTTTTGGATATTGTCCTTTCGACGCAGAATTGGGAGTAATCAAACAAAGAGAATCTAGTTGACCAGTGCCATTTTGGAACGACAAAGGAGTTAGACAGGGAAATACAAGCGATGCTGTAGGGAACAGAAATGACTTTATGTCAGATAGCAGTGTAAGCCAAATCTTTTCGGAAGAAAATAATTCCATGCAACCAAGAGCAAAAATGATAACCAACTTTTCACAAGATAGCTTAGATGAGAAATTAACGAAGAGGGAATTGATGTTTCTAAGGGACCAGAAAAAAAGATTGGATAAAATTGAACAGTTGGGCAGTTCTACAGTCAAGACAAAGGGAAACTGTTTGAATTGTAACAGTTCCGGTCATTTCGCGAAAGAGTGTCCAAACAGAAGCAGATCGCCTAGCCCTACACCTAGTACATGTATGTCTCCCTCTGAGAAAATTATAAACTGGACCAGGACACCAAACCAAGGAATGGGACTCCGAGAATCTGTGACGATTAACAATGTGGAAGCCCTAGAAGTAGTTGAGAATGGAGCAGATGCCACTGTAGTATAAGAGGATATGGCAAATCTAAACGTGCCCGCCTTCTGAATACCAACAACAATTTGGAGGTGTCTGCATTTGGGGGTGTCACTGCGACCACCCAAATGGGAGACAAATCACACGACTGGTCGATTTTCATTGCACCAATAAAAGATCCAATCCTCCTTGAAATTGACTTCATGAAGGAAACTGGCGCTACAATTCAAACAAGGCAGGGAAATATAGGAATAAATGGCCAGATGGTGATTGGTACAATAACAAATGGTAGCAAAGAACCAGACGTTTGCAGTGTCTTAAGGGAAGTAAACGATATCACGGTACCTGCATGAAGCAAGCGATTATCTATTCAGTGTGTTTTAGAACCAGCATCGGATTAAATAGCTCCACTAGAGGTCAACACTTTGTCCTGCGGTATTCAAGTTGGATCATCTCTGGCCAATGTGAATAGCAAAGACCCTCCCAGACTGCTCAATGACAAATGTGGATAATGACCATATCCCTGTCTACAGTACAAAATCGATAATTCAGAAAATCAGAAACCGAAGGCATACAAAATCAGGATAAAACAGGAACCAAAGCAAACAAAAACAAAAACCTCCACCATATGAAAAGAAGCGAACTCCCGATATGAGAGTGAGACCAGGTGCCCAGGAAGAGTAAGCATCTCCTGCTTGCATGCAACACCCGTCGCTTCAATTCGGTAGAACTGTCACATCCGGTTACTTCCATTTTGGAGGATATAGAGTACAATCTTTGGTTGGATGGTTCAAATGGTCTATTACAGAATATCATCCACCATTCTGGATAGTGGGACATCATAGTGTATGACGAGTTCCCCATATCGACCGTAGAACTTCCTCAGTGACGATGTTAGTCGGTCACAAACATATCCCTGACTGAGAAGCTTATCTGAAAGACGCCTAGCTCTCAGAACAAAATGTTATGGACCAAGATGTCACAATTAAAAGAGACTTTATGTTTGGAAAGCTTACCGGAGCTGATGAGCAACTTTCGGAACCCAGTACTTTGGTAACAGAAAAGAAAGAAGCCAACACAGGGAATAAGGATGCATCTGTTGTGTACCGCTGGGACGAAGATACGGAAAAGCCAGACCAATCAGATGTCAGAAATCAAAGTGCAGTCGTGAGGAACTATTATCTGACTCTAAACCAGTTCAAGCTCCTAAAAGGAGTTATGCATTACTGTTGGATAGGAGACGGCAACGACCGGTCACTGCGACTGGCTGTTCCAAAATCAATGAGAAAAGAAGTGATCAAATTTGGCCACGAGCCTGCATACTCTGTACGACAGGAGGACGAGAAGAAAACCGTAGATGGCATGAAGAATTGTTTTCATTGGTATGGTCTGTCTGTGGATGCGACCCATTATGTTGCAAATTGTCGTTTAGGACTTCAGGAACCCTTGCTGTTCGACAGATTCCTTGAAAGTGCCAGCGGAAATAGCTACATTCTCGTTATTGTTGATCTTTTCACCAAGTTGACCATGGCCTACATGTATGCAGTGCCAAATGTATGGCGGTATGTTACAACCAGCTGCCTTGAAAAGGATTTTATAGCTTGTGTCGTTGCACCATTTGAAATCCACACCGACCAAGGAAGCAATCTACAGAGCAGTCTTTGCAAGGAAGGGTGCGCTCTGCTGCAAGTCACTCAGCCAAAATCTGCACCTTGCCATCCTAGTGACCCAGCTCCGATTGGACAAGTTGAACAGTTAAACAGCGCATTGCTTCAAATGATCCGTTGCTACGTCAACAATGGCGAGATCGTTAATCAGACAAAACAGATGGCTGTGCATTACGATCGTCTGAAATCTTACCGCTCGGAAGACTTCTCTGAATTGGTTTATAACCGTATGCAGCAGGAGTTCATCAATGACAGTCGAGGACCAGAGGAGGAACCTGCTGATGATGACGAGCTTGGAGCTGAGGACGTCAGCGAGGACAAACAGCTACCGCTAATGAATGATGGTAACTCTGGTCCACAACGGACTAGGTCCCACATTCATAACTCTCGGGAACTCCCACAGACAAGAAGCGGACATACAGTGAAATCTCCTAAAAATTAGACATGTAATTTTCTTGTTAAAAAGGGGAGTAGTTTGGTGCGTCCGGGATTTCAATGACCGTTTATATTCGGATGTTACTTGTTAGTTCGTTATTCCGTGAATAAAGCATCGAAAGTTAGCACTTTGTCATCGTATGAATTTGTGCAGTTTGCAGCCTGCAAATTGCATGCTGCGATCATTCTTGTGGTGCATTAAAGCTACAGGACTACTATATGACGTGGTCATTGAATGATTTCTTTCTATACGAATTTGCACAATGTGATGAGGGAATCATATGTGAAGTCTCATTTGAACATCTTGGGCTGAAAACAAAGTATTGCCAAGAAATGAGCATTTACATTACAATTCATGGATGGCTAAAAAGTCTGATCAGTTTCAAAATCTCAAAATTTTGGATGGTGACCTCTTAATATTTTCCTTTACATCTGAATTACAATAGGAAATCAGAATTATGCTTTTTTTTCTGAAACGTGTGATATCACCTTAAAGATTGCCATAGAGTCTTTTTCGCTATTTCAGTATAGAAAGTACATGTACAGAGTATTATTAAGTGACCTTAATAAAACTCAAATGGAAGCAAAAACTCTTTTCCTCAGAAAATACCATTAGAAAGAGGACAACAACATCTATCAGGAAAATGTTGAGAAATAATAGATACTTTAGTTTTGGGTTAATACATGTATTCAACGTTTTCTTTATATATTCTTCTTTATGCTTATACGCGCGGGGTATTACAAAAGCGTGAGCACGCGTTGTTGCACGTGTTCCTACTGATCAACAAAGTTTAAGTGCGACAAGTTACGAATTTTGGAATTTCTTAATATTAAGAGTATGGGCAGTATTGCCTCGAATTTTCACCTCAAAAATGACGTATTCTGAAGTAAAATTTCGTTGATTCATCACAGATGTGGATTTCTAAATTCAAATTGTTGTAGAGTATCGTCCTATATGAGGACAAATTTGATTGGTGTCATGAATTCGTGAGTATTCTCGATTTATTACTTGCTCCCCATAGAATGTGAAGCAAATGAAATCCAATATGGCCGCTATGAAATTAGAAAATTAAGCTCTTTTTTGCCATATGTGCTGCAAAATGCGCCTTTTTGGATTTTTAATCATTATAAGGCGTGTAATAAATGGGACAAACAGACGGAAGCAATAACGCAGATTTCGACGCCTTCCTTATTAGTTCCCTACCTTCCAGCCCGTTTGTCTGTCTGTCCGTCCGTCTGTCTGTAACACTTTAGTCTGTCACCCTTTAGTTTTCTGGACTGTTTTCGCTGTTGTTGCATATAATGAATTTTGGTAAGTGGATATATCTCAATGTGATACAGATCAAGGTCGAATTGGTTTCGATTGTCTTATCTTTACAAGAGTTTGGTCCTTGCACTCAGCAAATTTCAATGAAGTTTCTATTTTCCGGACTTTTCTTGACTGTTGTTGTAGATATTGAACTTATTTTTGTATGCGAATACACCTCAGTGTGATACAGATCAAGTTTTAGTATGGTTTTGATGGACCTGATTTTACAAGAGTTGTGGTCCTTGGACTTTGCAAATTTCATGAATTTTTCAGTTTTCCGGACTTTTCTTGGCTGTTATTGCACATAATGAACTGATTTTTCATATGTGAATACATCTTATTCTTATACAGGTCAAGTTTATGTTTGGTTTTGATTTACCCAGTACATTTTTAATTTAGGATCCCTTGATTTGGCAAATCTTATGAAACTGTCAGTTTCTGTAGGTAATAAACTGATTGTTGTGTACACAGGGCATTCATCTAAGTACAAGATCAAGTTTAGATTTAGGTTTAATTGAAGCGTTCTATAAAGAGTTGTGGGGCATAGATTTCTGTCGCTCAGCGATCAAAGATTTATGTTTGTTTATTTTGATGTGATGTTATTGTTCTATGTGTCCTTTCTTTCGTGTATTCTGCTGTACATAATCACTGCGACATTGTCACACTAAGGGGGGGGGGGGGGGTCCTCGTTCTTATTCTCATAGCTTGATATAAAACAAGTGGGGAAAATTATATAGAAATATACATCCAGAAAGAAGAAAATACGTATACCGGTTCGTTAATAGAGTACCCGCAGGTATTGTCACGTCATTGGGATTAGAACATCAAAAATAAAAGAAAAAAATACATTTAACTTGGATGTAGATTAGACGTTGATGTGTGACATATCTTTTATTGTCACTTAGTAGCCAACATCATAATTGAAAAATACAAATAAGGGAATCACCAAATATGTCAACTGTAATAGATAATGTGCTCTAACGAGAAGAGCAGATTGGAATTACCAGTCAGGAATAATGGACCTGCATGTACATGTATAACTGTTACTATTTCTGGTAAAGTGGACATAAGTTAAATTTAGTAAAGAACAAACATAAATCTTTATATTAATTACGTAATATAGGTTCTATTTTCTTTCAATAACATTACAGCGAAAAAGAAAATTGCTAGCTCAACGCGTTTCATGGGAAGGTCTGCCACGACATGGGCTACTACTCCTAACCAAAAGGGAATGAGTAAAGGAAAAACACTAAAAACATACGATCCTATTGCGTTTGTTCTATCCGGTGGTAAGTATTGTTTTTGATCCATTGATCAGCCTACTTAATCCTTGGCATAATGGTTCTGAATTATATACTGTTAATTTTCCTTTTTTTAAATACTGTTTGGAATGATAAAGAAAATGATGTTTCGGTTGCCAAAAGGGCGAATCACAAGAATTTAAACTGTTAAAAAAAAACCAAAAAAAAGTGTGGTTGTGAAACAAAGGAGCATATCTCCAACAACACCAGGTTGCAGCACCAACAGCAAAACCCCAAAACACCCAATGCAAAAAAACACAAAGCAGACAAGCACAGAAAGAGACGCAGAAGGGACAAGGAACGTCAAAGCACAACACAGAAACATCAAACACAAAGGACTACACATAAACCAACGAGACCAATGGGCAACCGGTGCCGACTTAGGACGGCCATCTGCCACGGAAATATCAGAAGGTGTGGTTATCCTGGATTACGTGAGCACAACCCTCCCACTTTTCCGATCACCCAGAGGTCTCGAAGAACGTACGATTGTGTAAAACAACCTCCTCACTGTCAGATGACCACACACAAAGAAGACCGCAAAACGCTTGGGTCGAAGCAACACAGATGAATATGTAAATGGATATCAAAAGAGGGCGTACGTAATACAGTCCGTGCTTTGCCGGCTGTAGCGAGCTCATGTATGTTATCACCCGAGGAGTCCGACTGACATTCAGAGAGGACATGTGGTCGGGGCCCTGACTTCTCTAAAGAGGTTTGGAAAGGGACCGTCATGGAGTCAGTCAGAGTGCAAGTTTTAAGAATGCGCTGGTACAAGACTGAAACACCAATGATCCCGTGTGCATCTTTGTCAGTAAAACAGCTGAAAAGTAGTTCACATTTTGAGGTCAAGATCACAAGATCAAATTTGATATCCATGGAAAGTTCTTGCCACAAGAAAGTTATATGTGAAATATGAAAGCCCTATTTCTGGTAAAGTAGACATCAGTGTAAATTCAGTAAAGAACAAACATAAATCTTTATACTTATTACGTAATATAGGTTCTATTTTCTTTCAATATTATTACAGCAAAAAAGAAAATTGCTAGCGCAACGCGTTTCATGGGAAGGTCTGCCACGACATGGGCTACTACTCCTAACCAAAAGGGAATGAGTAAAGGAAAGACACTAAAAACATACGATCCTATTGCGTTTGTTCTACCCGGTGGTAAGTATTGTTTTTGATCCATTGATCAGCCTACTTAATCCTTGGCATAATGGTTCTGAATTATATACTGTTAATTTTCCTTTTTTAAATACTGTTTGGAATGATAAAGAAAATGATGTTTCGGTTGCCAAAAGGGCGAATCACAAGAATTTAAACAGTTAAAAAAAAAACAAAAAAAAGTGTGGTTGTGAAACAAAGGAGCATATCTCCAACAACACCAGGTTGCAGCACCAACAGCAAAACCCCAAAACACCCAATGCAAAAAAACACAAAGCAGACAAGCACAGAAAGAGACGCAGAAGAGACAAGGAACGTCAAAGCACAACACAGAAACATCAAACACAAAGGACTACACATAAACCAACGAGACCAATGGGCAACCGGTGCCGACTTAGGACGGCCATCTGCCACGGAAATATCAGAAGGTGTGGTTATCCTGGATTACGTGCGCACAACCCTCCCACTTTTCCGATCACCCAGAGGTCTCGAAGAACGTACGATTGTGTAAAACAACCTCCTCACTGTCAGATGACCACACACAAAGAAGACCGCAAAACGCAGGGGTCGAAGCAACACAGATGGATATGTAAATGGATATCAAAAGAGGGCGTACGTAATACAGTCCGTGCTTTGCCGGCTGTAGCGAGCTCATGTATGTTATCACCCGAGGAGTCCGACTGACATTCAGAGAGGACATGTGGTCGGGGCCCTGTCTTCTCTAAAGAGGTTTGGAAAGGGACCGTCATGGAGTCAGTCAGAGTGCAAGTTTTAAGAATGCGCTGGTACAAGACTGAAACACCAATGATCCCGTGTGCATCTTTGTCAGTAAAACAGCTGAAAAGTAGTTCACATTTTGAGGTCAAGATCACAAGGTCAAATTTGATATCCATGGAAAGGTCTTGCCACAAGAAAGTTATATGTGAAATATGAAAGCCCTATCAATTACCGTTCAAAAGTCATGGCTACAGTTTAGATTTTCAAACGTAGGTCAAATTCCAAGGTGAAGGTCATAAGGTCACAAAATTTCCATGGAAAGGTCTTGTCACAAGGAATACACATGTGGAATATGAAAGCCTATCAATAACAATTCAAAAGTGATGGCCAAGGTTTAAGTTTTTCAAAAATAGGTCAAACTCCAAGGTCAGTGTCACAAGGTCAAACATTTTTGGTATGAAGGAAAGGTCTTGTCACAAGGAATACACATGTGTAATATGAAAGCCCTTTCACTTTCCATTCAAAAGTTATGGCCAAGGTTATTTTTTTTAAAGTAGGTCAAACTCCGAGGTCATGGTCACATTGTCAACAATTTTGATATCCATGTGACAAGAAAGACACATTTGAAATATGAAAGCCCTATAACTTACCATACAAAAGTAATGGCCAAGGTTAGAGTTTTTCAAAAGAAGGTCAAACTCCAAGGTCAAGTTCACAAATTTTGGTATCCATGGAAAGGTCTTTTCACAAGGAATACACATGTGAAATATGAAAGCCCTATCACTTACATTCAAAAGTTATGGCCAAGGTTAAAGTTTTTGTGGACAGACAGACAAACAGAGAAACAGACAGACATACGGACGGACAGACCGAAAACTATATGCCCCCGAATATTCGATTACGGGGGCATAAAAATACCGCATAATAACATATTGTGTACATGTACTTGAGCTAAATACTACAGCAACCATCCAAACAGGCATACAACAAGGAATCCAAATGAAATGCAAACCACAAGTCAACAGAAAATGCAAATTTTCACCAGGCGCTGTGTTTTAACAGAACTATTCATTGACTGTAAATGATGTTGAATTTGTCAAGTTTTGTGGTTGCAGTAACCTAGTCATGTTTAAGATCCTCTCCGTCCTTCTATTGTTAAAGTTCCAGTGTATCATATACGCAATTAAGTAATGATGCATGTTAAAAGGTAGAGGATAATATGGTTTTGGTAGAGTTAAAGGATAAAATAATATGGTTGTTGGTAATGGAAGAGGATTCATGTCATATGGCTGTTGCATGCATTCAGAAGACGCTGACTCTCCCCTGGCACCTGGTCTCACTTCGAAGTGTTGCAAAGGGAATTCTAATATATTTGCCTTGTCTTCCCGACATTACGACTGAATGACTAATAGGTACAATGTATTTCTTTGATGATTATTGTCTTGATAACGCATTCCTTATCCTCACAATATACCTAGATACACAGCGGTAACTTAGGATACATGAACAAAGTTTTTTTTATAAACATTTATTAACTTTTGGACAACCCTACATACATGTACATGTATGCTAAGTTCTATAACTCTGCTTCGCTGTTACACAAGTTCGATATGGGCATGCTGAAACACAGGAGGAGATCACCAGCAACACCAGGTTGCAGCACCCACAGCAAAACCTCAAAACACCCAAATGCAAAAACACAGAGCAAACAAGCACAGAAAGAGACGCAAAAGGGACAAGGAACGTCAACATACAACACAGAAACATCAAACACAAAGGACTACACATAAACCAACGAGACCAATTTAATGGGCAACCGGTGCCGACTCAGGACGGCAATCTGTCACGGAAATAACAGGTGTCGTTATCCTAAATTACGTGCGCACAACCATCCCACTTTTCCGATTACCCAGAGGTCTCGAAGAACGTCTTATTGGGGATGTAAAACAACTTTCTCAAT
This sequence comes from Pinctada fucata, assembly GCA_028142955.1. Classification (NCBI taxonomy): domain Eukaryota; kingdom Metazoa; phylum Mollusca; class Bivalvia; order Pterioida; family Pteriidae; genus Pinctada; species Pinctada fucata. Next base: position 22,851,293 of record AP027106.1, read on the forward strand.
GTCAAATGACTACACACAAACAAGACTGCAAAACGCAGGGGTCCAAGCATCACATAATATAAAAATTGATAAGTAAAGTAGAATTTATCAAATATTACGTAAAATTGAGAATATTTCATCGTAAATTGCAATTCGATGATGAAAAATTTACATTTTCCATCCCATGATCGATTACCACTTATTTGTGTATTCACTAAAAACCCATGGCATCGTCATTATATGAAAATTGAAAAAAAAAAACCTTGAGAAAAACAACGTTGGATACAGGGTTCGGCGAACTGACAGTTTAATATTGTTAAAATTTCACAACAGATATAATTAAAAGCCCATAAAGAACAAATATCCACACCAAGCTCATTAATTGCATGAAATCGAGATAACATAGAAATTCAAGACATCGGCATAAATAAACAACTTTTTAATTAACAATATCACTAAAAAACCAATGGAAATAGTGTTATTTCCCTCGGGGTGTATTATGTATTAAGAAAGGTTTTGCTCCTGCAATTATCTCTTTTATTTTTTATATGGATAGTAGCGTCAAAAGATATTTATACTATGTGCATGTCCTATGTAATGTTTTGTAGGTGTATTCACAATCGTCATTGTTTGTGGAGTTGTTTTGGTGATAACTGCGATCTGTTGCACGTGTTGTTACTTTCTTGTAGTCGCATATAGGAAAGACAGATCAAAACGAGGAAAAGTGGCACACATGGGACATAACGACGATGAGGAATATAAACTGCCATCAGTTTCATAATGAAGTTTTTTCTTTATAAATTATAATGTCATTTACATGACACTCAATGATTTTCTTATGTTTGCTCTTACGAACTACATGAACTTAAAGCTGCAAAGCGAACAAAATAGCGTTCAAGGAACTTATGAAAGCAATAATGTATTCTAATAACAGACTATTTTTATATTGATTTCGTATATATACTATAATAGATGTGTTCGTTGGGCTTAATTTTTTCAGGGAAAAAAGAAGAAAAGCAAGAAAAGAGAGGATCTCCTTCATGTACAGAACTTAGTACATGTACACACAGCAAAACATAGAAACACTTAGAAGACACATAGAGCAAAGGACGCATATGGGACAGAGAAAACAAAATCAACATTAAACACAAATGACACATGAATACCAACGAGATCAATGGACAATCGGTACCGACTTAGGACGGTCATCTGCAAAGCAAGTAGCAAACGTAGTGGGAATAAGGTTTACGTACACACAACCCTCCGATTTTTCTGGTTACCCAAAGGTCGAAGGAATGCAAAATTGTTTTTATAATTTTAGATGAAACCTCAGACAGTGCGTGAATTTTTCTTTATATATTGTTTTCATTTCCGTGCATTAACATCGACGGCGGGTGCGGCTAGCCAACAGGGGATGCTTACTCCTCCCAGGACCCCGTCCCACCTCTTGTTTGCTAGGGGTCCGTCGATGTTCAATTTGGTGGTCTATTGTGAGTGCTTTTGAGATTATCGTCAGGATCTTCTTTAACTCATTTATAATAATTTCCTCACTGTAAGATGGCCATACAAAGAAGACAGCATATTGTAGGGACACAAGCAACACAGAACAATGAAATTGTAAATGGATATAAATATACGTACAAAAGTCCGTGCTCTGCTGGATAAAGCAAAGCAGCGATTATAAATGGATTCAATCATCTTATTCATATTTCACTTGAGTGACCTTTGCATTTTCCTGTATGATTACAATCAATTCAGTATTCAGCAAAGACGACATAGAAATGATCTCCTTGCAATTTTAACAGCGAAAAAACATCCCCTGGATAAAAACTCAGAAAAAACACAACAACGACATCAAATTAATCAGGACTCGACGCAGAAGCACAAAATCAAAGACAACAACACATGATATAAATGTGACCAATATTTACATGGATCCAAATTTGTACAGTCATCCACTATATATCATGGATAATAATATTAATGTAGTTAAAATATATCTGGATTTACGACGATATACGATCGACCCTCAAACTTATCCTGATTCAGTGATTAATCTTCAACATGCATGGCTGTCATAAAAACAAGGTCTTATAATTGTTAAGTGATATAGAGGAGTTGTCAGACAAACATTCACATTGCGTAAAAGAAGAATGTGACAGAATTAAGACAGATCCTGACATGGAGTCCTTCGTCATGGTCAGTTAGGATCCAATGCAATGACAGTCGCCAGGCCTGGGTCAGGTATTCTTCAATACAGTAACAGGTTATTTTTAAAGCTTTCAAATGTATAATGTGCAACGATAAAAAATCAATTTTCACCAATTATCCTGATTTCAATAAGCTTACAGTAGATGTTATTATTGACGATACTAGTCATTTGCAATTCCTTGTTGAAACGAGTGTCTGCAACATTATCACAAATATGTAAATCGAAGGAAATTTTACAACGCATTACTAACTCATCCACAGAAGATTCTTCCATGCACAAAAATCCAATACACCATACGTTTTCAAGAAGAATTCAATACACCATTCAATTCAATACACCATACGTTTTCACGAAGAATTCAATACACCATTCAATCCAATACACCATACGTTTTCAAGAAGAATTCAATACATCATTCAATTCAATACACCATACGTTTTCAAGAAGAATTCAATGCACCATTCAATCCAATACACCATACATTTCAAGAAGAATTCAATACATCATTCAATTCAATACACCATACGTTTTCAAGAAGAATTCAATACACCATTCAATTCAACACACCATACGTTTTCAAGAAGAATTAAGTATGATTAAATTAGAAAGTGTAAGAGCCTGGTAGCGCGATCGCATCTATTATCTGCAATTGAAACCACGAATCGGCGGATGGTCTTATTTTTAAAATTTATCGAATCATCTTATGCAGCTTAATAAGGTTATGGAAGACATCTTCTACAAGATGATACTTAACTGACACAGGGGACAATCATACGGTGTCGACATAAATTGACGACAGAAACAAATAGCCACCGACAATAAGACACTCTAGTAACATGAAGAAACAATATAATCCTACAAAATGCCTTTTAACTCGTTAGAAGGGAAGCCAATTTGTAAAGGCATTTTTAACTTTGGATGGCCAGCTGATTTATGCCGAAAAGACATGCTCTTTTTATTTGGAATGTCCTGATTCTGTTATTATGTTAAATATGACGATGAATAGACGATCTTGTGTATTGATAACATTTCTGATCATCGATTGAAAGTCAACACATCATAATGTAAAAAAAGTATTAATATAGACATACTAAGCCTTGGAAGATATTTTCAAAAATCTAAAATAACCGAAAAATGCAGATAAGATATGATTTCAGGTGCCATGAGAGTAAGTTTTAACTCAGTCTGATAAATATGTAAAATTCTGTGTCTTACTTTTGGACGGTTCTACGGTTTTTATTTTTGTCTTTAAACATTTCGGAGAACGAACGATATATTAAAATGAATTATAATAATCATAAATCTGAAAGATGCATGTTGATTGATATTTTGTTCTTGACTCTAGTTGTCGTGTCTTGTAACAAGAGTTTGGTACATGTTCATTTTTCGTTCACATATGAAAATCCTCCGATAATGAATTTGTTTAAGGGAAATTATGTGTTCAAAATGAGAACAAGAAAGAAAGATAATGGAATATTAATTTTCATAACTGAAAATACATGCATCCGAGCATGTGCCCGGTATATCTGTTACAATAAAAAAGTAGTTTAGATGTTTAGAAAACGTTTTCCTGTACTTAAACATAACATCAAATTTCGAATGCTGATACGAGATTGATCTCGTTTATAATGGATTTTCTTAAATACTTGAGCAAATATTTACTTAAAGTTTACTGATAATGCTCTTTTCGATCAGCTGTGCAATGCAATTGGCCATTGATAATTGCATCCGAATAACCGAAGCTATGGGCTTTTTGATTTTTGAAGTAATATTGTTATCCCTTATCGTTGTATGTCCGTCGACATATTCCCAGTGTCCAATACAGTATGACTGTGTTATGTCGCCTTGGTATCAATGGTCAAACTGTGATTGTTCTGTACGGACAAAGATGAGAACAAGAGGAATATGCTGTCTCACAAATGAAATAGTGGTACCAGATTGTCTAAACAGATGTCATATAGCATATAATGAGACTTACCAGAAAGTGAGCTGTCCCGTGGATCCATCGTGTCCGAACGGTAAGTTGCCTTGAAAAGCAATTATCATCAGAAGTAAATGAATTTATATCTGAAATGGTACATGACTTCATTGAATCTCTCATTAGTTGATTATAATGTAGTAATTACGGTGTTTTGCTGTAGGTGCTGCATCCGATTCTTGCTGGACATTCCATCATTTCTTTTATATTCTTCCTGTTCATCTGAATTTTATTTCATTTTCATTCAACTCCGTTCAACTCACCATGAATATGTATTTGTTGACCCGAACATTTGCAAGGTCGTGTTACCTTGGTCCGAACATTGACGAAGTCGTATTACATTGGCCAAATTTCTGTATGCAAAACAACCAGAAGTAGAATATTTTACCCTTAAGATTAAAATCATATCTGTATATACTTTTTAAAAGAATTCTCTAATTGAAACATCATAGAAGTACCTAACAGTTATTAAGTCTCAAAGTCGAGAAGGCAAGTCAAAATCGTGAGGATCCCCATCGGAACGGTTGCGAACCCAAAAATGAACAACTTTCCGAAATAAGAGCAGATTCCCGGGGAGAGTCAGTTATTACATTTTATTATTTTCTCAATAATCAGAAATTGCTTAATCATAATCAAATTCTGTATCATAATCATCCTCCCATTGAAATATTTTTTTTTATATTTGAAATTTTTGATAATAATTATCACTCCTCATTCATCTTATCATTTGTTATCGATGATCTTTGATATACATGTTTTCAGTCATTATCATTTTCTCATATGTTTAATTTTCGTCGCTCATTATCGTTTTATAATGGCATCGGTTGTTTTCTTCCGTTACTTACCGTCATTCTTTAGGAATCAAAGGTATGTATTACTTTTATAAACTCAATTTATTTTTTTTAAAAGCAGCGCTAAATATGATATACACGTTTGATACACGTACTGTATATACTTAGTATTTCATCATATGAAATATCTTTCGAACTAAAAGTCTAACAACTTTATAGCTACATGATTTTTCGGCTATCAATTTATGAATTAAAGTCCATTCTTTTTAGCCTGGCACCGTTGAGTGTGAAATGATCTTGGAACTTCCGGCTAGCCAGACATGGAATGCTTACTCCTCCCGGGCACCTGATCTCACCTCTAGCCTGCTTGGGGTCCGTAGATGCTTAATTGTGTGCTATATTGTGAGTATTGTTGAGATTATAGTCAGGATCTTCTTTAACTCACTTGATATATGTCCTCCTTTATTACCTATAATCATTGTCAGATTTTCAGATACAGTTGTTAATCAAGTACTTAGCCCAATGTATTCTATAATATTTTGAATTATATTTAAATAAACTAAAATTGGTAGTAATGTGAGAAAGACCTCTTCACAAGGTAATATATATTTAAGGTTAAAGTCATTAAATATAATTCTAAAAAATTAACCGAAGGATATACATTTGTATCTTACAATGAATGTATTTTCATGTAATTTGGTATACCTTGCGTCTTTGATTTATGAAGAAACACCTTTGATTGTTAAGGGGTAAGGACAAGGATTTCAATATGCTACAAAAGAACCTCAAATTAATTGTGTTTATGTTAAAGAGGACTGATGAAGAGTGTATGATTTTGAATATAATGATTCAAAATGTTATCAGAGAACAAGTCCAAGAGGATTTGAGTATGCATATGATTAAATCTATTGTTATGCATGTAGTCGTGTGGGTAATGCAAATGTCTTTGTCTTTTTTATCTATACCTATTGATGATAAAAATTCCATTCACAAAACCCAAGGATGATAAAATAAAGCCAAAATGAAAATAATATTGGTACTGATTAAACATTTAATTGATATCATTGTTTGATTTGACCTAATTCGTAATCATATGTTATTTAAAATGAATAAAAAATGTGGTGAATTTATTTTATTTTCTCATTACTACATTGTTTCCATTCCTTTTTTAGACAGTTTAAATTACCATTGCCAAATGCTGCTACGATGAAACTTTTCAGGAATAATATGGATACATGTAATATTACCGGTCAGAACAGCGTCTTATGTTGACGTCCAGAGCCCCGTATGCCATCGAAATGTACTTTGAAACTTTTGCCAGGTAGTATGTTTCTTATTACTTAATTCAACATTGATATTTATATTCATCTATAAATGACCAACCGGGTACTTGTATAAATATAAACAACTGTTAAAGATTTAAACGTAACTTAATCAAATTTCATGAATTCCTCAGTATTGTGCATCACTCATGAGAATAAGGAATCCAGTGTGTGAATATTGGATAAATAGAAATATTACAGACGATAAAATACCTGTATAGCCAAGAGATTTTGGGCTGGAGTTCCACTGCTTATCTAAATTGAATTTGAGAAGATTTGATACTATCTATTTTCATTTCTGTCAACAAAATAACCATATATATTCAACAATTTTAAAAAAGCTGATTTCAAATCAAATGAAAATAAAAGGTTACCGTAGTAACATTCAGATACATTGGTTTAAGTTAAATCGAAATCGATTTTTTTCAATTTTTCTTTTAAGATGTTCAGTATATGAAATACCATCCATCGTCAAAAAAGAAAAAGAAAAAGAAAACAATATGTTAGAGGTAACATGTGAGATGTTAATGACAAAATTACAGGAAGACTGGATGCAAAACTTACATATCTATTAAATAAATTTCTCATTTATCTCCAATCATAAATTAAATTCTATATATCATTTTCCTGCTCTCATCATTTTGCGTAACATCAAAGAACAATGTACGTGTATCATCAAAGCTTTGAAGGTGCTAGTTTAGTGTAAGTAAACGAAAGAAAAACACAAAACAGAAAAAAAAATAAAGCAGATAACATATTTGAAGGAGAAAATCATGTAGCTCATTATCCCTAGAAAACACACAGACGGATGTAATAACACAGCACCTAAGAAGAACATATTCTTCTAGGTCCAGAGTTATAACGGAATCAACTGTAGGTGGCGCTGTAGATTGCAAGGGATGCATCAATTTCAAAAAGCCATGGTAATGTATTCTTAGTATATTGAATTGATAAAAAAAGTATAGAATGCATTCCAAAAGAAAAATACAACATTTTACTGTATTAAGACATTACATTCTCTTGCACTCTGACTGAATGTGATGACCGGACTCCAAGATGGATCATGCCCAAACCTCTTTAGAGAAGACAGGGCCCCGATCATCCGATAACATGCATAAGCTCGCTTCAGCCGGCAGAGTACGGATTGTATTTCGTACATCCCCCTTTTATACCAATTTACAAATTCAAATTCAAAGTATTTATTGGCATATAACACATTTATACAAATGGCTATGGCCCAAGTAAAAAAAAAACAGCCAAAAGAAAAAAAAAAATTGTACAATGAAAAAAGCATAACATACAATAATTACATATACATTTTAGATATTATAGTTTTGAAGTGATATGATGCAAACATGTCTTCATTACACATATTTGGAATAGACAAACAAAAGTGGTATAACCTCAAAATCACGATTCAAAGGTTTCAGAAGTTTGTATACAAAGTAATGGAGGCATGGTTATATAAATCTGCGTTGCTTGGGTCCTTGTGTTTTGCTGTCTTGTTTATGCGGTCCGGATAACCACAGCATTTGTTACTTGCATGGCAGATGACCATACTAAACCGGCTCCTATTTCCCATTGGTGTCGTCGGTTTGTACTCGTATGTGCTTTATATTCCTGTGTCGTATGTCTCATGTTATACTTGTTGTTCTGTGTTTTGCATCAGCTGTAGTTATTCTTTGCTGTGGATGCTGCAACCGGGTCTGGATGTATATCCACTTATTACTTTTTTCTCACTGTCTTAACCACTACCTTATCAGCTCGTTAGGAAACCAAGTAAAAAATGTGGTGAATTTATCTTATTTTTCTCATTACTACATTTGTTCCATTCCTTTCATGTTTTAGAAAGCTTAAATTATCATTGCCAAGTGCTGCTACGATGTTAAACGTCTTCAAATTCAATAGCATCATTTTAGATCCGATGAAATTTCAACATGGACCAGACATGCACGTTTCGGGTACTTAACCCTCGTCAGCGATTTAACGTTTCAGAAATATTTATGTTCATATTCATCTATTAATGACCAACCGTGTACTTGTATAAATATAAACAATTGTTAAAGATATTAACGTAACTTAATCAAATTTCATGAATTTCTCAGTCTCATGTATCTCTCATGAGAATAAGGAATCCAACGTGTGAATATTGGATGAAAAGAAATATTACAGACGATAAAATACCTGTATAGCCAAGATATTTTTGGCTAGAGTTCCACTGCTTATCTAAATTGATTTTGAGAAGATTTGTACATGTAACTATCTATTTTCATTTCTGTCAACAAAATTACCATATATCTGCAACATTGAAAAGGTGATTTAACATTGAGATACATTAGTTTAAGTTAAATCGAAGTCGATTTTTTTCAGTTTTTCTTTTCAGATGTTCAGTATATGAAATACCATCCATCCTCAAAAAAGAAAAAGAAAAAGAAAACAAGTAATATGTTAGAGTTAACATGTGAGATGTAAATAACAAAATTACAGGAAGACTGGATGCAAAACTTGCATAGCCATTAAAATAAATTTCACATGTATCTCCAATCATAAATTAAATTCTATATCTCATTTTCCAGCTCTTATCATTTTGCATGACATCCAAGAACAATGTACGTGTATCATCAAAGCTTTGAAGGAGCTAGTCTAGTGTAATGAGTTAAAGAAGATCCTGATGATAATCTCAACAGCACTCACAATAGAGCACAAAATTAAACATCGACGGACCCCTAGCAAGCAAGAGGTGGGACCAGGTGCCCGGGAGGAGTAAGCATCCCCTGTTGGCTAGCCGTATCCGCCGTCGATGTTAATGAAGCATGGAAATGAAAATATATAAAATTCATGCACCGTCTGACGTTATGTCTATATAGAAAGTGCTATGGCGACAATGTCAGGGAAGTATATTCAAAACACTTACTGTTAAACCCCTCGCAAGTTAACGAAAAACAACAACAAACAAACAAAAAAACAAACAAACAAAAATTGTGGTGAGGATCTTCTTTTGATTGTCAGTTTACGTAAGAATTATTTCATTGTACAATATACCTTAATTTTATGCTGTCCCTTTCCTTTAGAAGCAATAACGACAACAATAATAATAATAAAATAAAAGAATGTTATGGCAGGAAAGAAATGTTTTAACTGACAAGCACAAAGTGAAGCAAAAATATACACAAGGAGAAAATTCATTTTGACTTCAATTTTCCTTCACGGTAGGTTAAGACCTCGACCTTTCTTTAGATTCAATCACCATACGCTTAAAGAATGAATATGGTAAGTGTCAAGAACAATAGAGATCATGGCACCGTCATTGATAAATGAGTAAGAAAGTAATATATAATGCCTCTTTTCTTCTCGTTTGAACAATTTGGATACTTTAAAAATACTTTTATGTTCAAAAACATGGATTTGAAATAGATTTGTATATGACAGGTCAATAAAGATTAAAGAAATAAATAATTCAATACTATTAATATCAAGGTGAAAGAATTAAAATTGAGCCATTATAATATTTGATGTACTATGTCCTGATTTACATTTTATGTGTTATTATAATATTTGATGTGCTATGTCCTGATTTACATTTTATGTGTTAAACTGCTGTGATGTCTTCGGTAACATTGTTAATTCTGATAATCTTTTTATGTGTTTCGTTCTATTTATGTCATTCTGCATGTTCTGTAAAAGATGTTTCAGGATGCAATATTTGTCAAGTGATAGGATGGACTTCCTGGGGAAATTGTTCTTATGATGGCACCAGGAAAAGAGACATCATCATCAACTGTCCGAATGGAAGTAACAGTATTGAGAAGTGTATGAAATTTTGTAACTACACGACAATGGAAGAAAAAGAGACCAAACCATTCAATCAATGTCCAGTTCTGAAAGGTATGTTATACACGTCTGACTCTTTCACTCCATACTAATGATAGGAGAAACGAAAAGGCCATTCGAAAGGAAATAAAAGGAAGAGAGGAAACATGACTCCTGAGATTTCATTCATGTGTAAATTTACTTGTTTGTCAACTCTTTCAGATCGATGTTCTCGCTACATAAAGTGTAGAATAAACACCAAAGACGTCCTTATCAGTTATTCAGTCTCAAAGTCGAGAAGGCAATGCAAAAATCATTAGAATTTCCATAGGAACGGTTGCGTATCTCGGAATGAATGACAATATGGAGTGCGGCCAGGTGCCCCGGGAGAGTCAGCGTCTCCTGATTGCATGCAACACCCGTCTCTCAATAGCTCAAGAAATACCTTTTCATATAGGGTGAAATGGTAGCAGACGTCACTATCCTATAATCGAAAATACTCGAAAATATAAATGGCTACAGATAGGTGAGTTTCAAAAACCGTTGATAGAATTACATGTATAAGATGTGTATTATCAGTGTAACTTTGATACCAAGTTAGACTGATCAATTTATGTCACCATAAATGACACATCGCGTTGATTCACGATTATCACATAAATACACAATGTCATATCTGCTATGTATTGTTAGCGATTACAATGTATCATATATCATATCCTCCTCCTCCTTATTATCATTTAAAAGATACACCGGTGAGTGTTGTAGCATGTAGCATCGATTTCTAGACGTTCCGGCCACAAACCAATCCGGCCACGGCTCTCTGACCCCAGTCGATGCGGCCACTGACGCATCCGGCCACAGGTACCCCAGACGATCCAGCCCCCGTATATTTTTACATAGATTGACCATGGCCAATGACCCTGTCAAAGTATAAACCCCGGACGATCCGGCCCCTGTATACTTTTATATATATGGAATATGTTATACCCCAAGTCGTTCCGGCCCCTTTATACTTGTATATATATAGAATATGTTATATCCCAAGTCGATCCGACCCCTGTATACTTGTATACATGTACATGTATATATGGAATATGTTATATCCCAAGTCGATCCGACCCCTGTATACTTGTATACATGTACATGAAAGGAGGGGATCTCCAACAACACCTAGTTGCAGCATCAACAGCAACCTCCCAAAACACCCACTGTAAAACACAAAAAATGACACGCACAGAAAGAGACGCAGTAGTACAATGAACGTCAAATCACAGAAAAACATAAAACACAAATGACTACACATAAACCAACGAGACCGATGGGTAAACGGTGCCGACTTAGGACGGCCATCTGCCTCGTGAGTAGCAGACGGTGTGGTTATCCTGGATTACGTGCGCACAACCCTCCCACTATTCCGAGGTCTCGAAGAACGTACAATTGTGGTGTAAAACAACCTCCTCACTGTCAGATGACCACACACAAACAAGACCGCAAAACGCAGGGGCCCAAGCAACACAGATGAATATGTAAATTGATATAAAAAGAGGGCATGCGTAAAACGACCTGTGCTCTGCCGGCTGTAGCGAGCTAATGTATGTTATCACCCGAGGAGTCCGACTGACATTCAGAGAGGACAGGTGGTAGGGGCCCTGTATATATGGAATATGTTATAACACAATTCGATCTGGCCACTGTATACTTGTATACATGTACATGTATATATGGAATATGTTATATCCCAAGTCGATCCGACCCCTGTATACTTGTATACATGTACATGTATATATGGAATATGTTATATCCCAAGTCGATCCGACCCCTGTATACTTGTATACATGTACATGTATATCTGGAATATGTTATAACACAAATCGATCCGGCCCCTGTATACTTGTATATGTACAGGGATCGGATCGTTTTGGGTGTTTGATAATGAACGAGGGCCGGATCGTTTGGGGACAATGCTTATTTCTATGTTACACAAGGGCCGGATCGTCTTGGGGTACAAGAATTGAAGGATAATATACACAGGGGCCAGATAGTCTTAGATATTTTATTAAACGGGGGCCGGATCTTCTTGGGTACTTGTGGCCAGAGTGACTAGGGGCCGGATCGACTGGGGCCGGATGTTGCCGGATTGGTTTGTGGCCGGATCGTCATGTTACCTGTAGCATCCAGCTAATCGTAGAAACAATATTGAGTTTTAGCTTGATTTCAGTCGATCCCTAAGACAACAATCTATAATAGAAAAGATATATCGTAATTTTTTGAGAGTATCCGCCCAGAGAAGCTTATTTTCATCACCCCAAAAGAGTCAGACGTCATTCATTCTATGGCAACAAGGTCACAGAGTAGAAAAGTAACACACGTATATTATTTCATCTCACAAATTACCTTTGTGTCAGTGGTTGATTTTCGGAATACGTCCACTTATGACACTGACTGGAAAAAATAATTTGCTTTAGCGTTCTCAATAAACATCAAAGAAGTACCTTACCGTTATTCAGTCTCAAAGTCGAGAGGACAAGGCAACATTGTGAGAATTCCCATCGAAACGGTTGCGAACCAGCGAGACCGGGAGCCCGGGGAGAGTCAGCGTCTCCGTCGCAATAGCTCCATGGAAACCTGTCAAATTCGGCGATTGTCTCGATGTAAATTTTGATGTACATATCAGGTAAGTATATCTTGTTTGGTGCTTACGACAGCCATTCAATCACAATGTAGAATGTCATTGATCATTCTGGAAAGGGGGATCTGATATGCGTTTATAATATCCCCGTAGCGACCTAATAACTTTCGCAATGATGATTTCAGCCATTGTGTATCATTCTTATAGTTATACAGACGAATTCGTTTGTCTTTTTAGGTGTCTGTCCATCCTCCCTTCTCCTGGTAAAGATAGTAAACAAAACTAGAAGTATGGGTTTTCTCGTGGAAGTACCAAAAACGCAGATAATAAAACAATACTAAAGTATGGCAGATAAAGGAAATAAAATGTATTTTGTCAAAGGGAATTAATATAAAAGATAAAACATTGGTCGAAATCTTCATTGTAGTTGAAGTTGGAAAAAGGACATCAAACGGTATAGTCATTTTTATTTTTCGAAAGAAAAAGTTCGAATAATTACGTGTTCTTGCGAATAGGAGAAATGAAAGATAAACACCTCTTTTGACTGTATTGTGATAAACGTACGTTGCTTGTACGTTGTATGTTGCCTTTGCGAGTGCCATGCGACGCGTACGCAACTCTTACTAATCGATTGGATGACTGCTGCGGGTCGCAAGGCAACCGCAAGAAGGCTGCTGCGGGTCGCAAGGCAACCGCAAGGATATGAATAGGGAAGGATCTCCAGCATGACTACCCCTCACCCACCCAGCGAAACAAACCCAAAAAAGTGACACATAAATGACATCAGACAAAACTACAAATAGAAATAAGACACAACACTAGAACATCCTACAAAACAATCGAATTAGACGTACAGAAACATCAAACATTAATGACAACACATAAAAAGAAGGAGACCAATGTACACCCGGTGCCGACTTTGGACGGCCATGTTCTATTGGCAAATGATGTGGTGATCCAGATTATGTGCGCACAACCCCCACGTATCCTGATACATAGAGGCCTCCATAGACGCAAAATTGTCGTATAAACATAAAATTTCGCACTGTAAGGTGACATCACACACAAGATAGTTAAGCGCATGGGCCTCTCGTAACACAGATTCGATGTCGATGTGCTCTGCTGGCTAAAACGAGCTCAAGATCAATCACACGAGAAGTCTGACCAATTTTCAGATAGAACAGATAATCAGGACCCAGTATTCCTGGTAAGATTTGAACAAGGCCTGTCATGGAGTCATTTCCACGCGGGAAAGAAACTGGTACATATCTGTCCAGTACCATGCCCAGTGGTTTGTGATGACTTAAGGATCATATCCACAAGAAAGTACGTTGTCTACGTCCATCGTACGATTGATATGGAACACTGATTTTAGAAACATCGTGGAGACTGATCATGCGCCTCGTATGTTAGACGTATTTGTATCGTAGGACACAATTAAAACCACATTTTGATAACTGGTAGCTACATCCGTCACGACTGTTAAAATCGTAGCACACGTGCGATCGCCAAACACGCACGATCATCGACTCCTACCGACGTAGCAGATGGCCGTTCTAAGCCGGCACCGATTGCCCATTGGTATCGTTGGTTATGTGTAGTCATTTATGTTTGATGTTTCTCTGTGATTTGGCGTTCCTTGTACCATTGCGTCTCTTTCTGTGCGTGTCATCATAGTATTTTCTATATAGCCTCACACAATGTAATGCATGTATTTTATATATTGTTTTTATTTTCCTGCATGAACAACGACGGCGGGTGCGGCTAGACAACAGGGGATGCTTACTCCTCCCGGGCACCTTGTCCCACCTCTAGCTTATCACTGACGAAACGTGCATGTCTGGTCCATGCTGTAAATTTATCTGGTCTTAAATGATGCTATTGAATTTAAAGACGTTTAACATTTGAACTACATATACTTGGTGAGTGTCACTGCTGATAGACCAAGAGTCCCCGAGGGCACATGTAGCCAAGTTCGATCAACTTCGGTTGATCGTCTGTCTCTTCAACGCATTTGAAATTTTCTGTAACAAAATTTCTTAAAATGCCTAAAACGTGGGTCCTGTAGCATCATATCCCACCCATTCTGCTACATCTTTCGGTACATTTTTGGTCATAATAATTTCACACTTTTGACCATATTACATTATTTAGACTGAGGATCACTGACGAGGATTAAGTACCCGAAACGTGCATGTCTGGTCCATGCTGTAAATTTATCTGGTCTTAAATGATGCTATTGAATTTAAAGACGTTTAATATTGCTAGGGGTCCGTTGATGCTCAATTTGTTGCTCTATTGTGAGTGTTGTTGAGATTATCGTCAGGATCTTCTTTAACTTCTTCTTTGTGTTTTTACAATGGGTGTTTTAAGGGTTTGCTGTTGGTGCCGCAACTAGGTCTTGTTGGAGATCCCCTCCTTTCTTCAGTTGCTAGGGCTTAATGTAGTCATTGGAAATTAATACGAGCAGTATGGTGATAAGGACGCCATTGAAAATATCACATACAATTTGAAATACCAAAATGTGAAAATTTGGACGTCCATATAACTGAAATAACTTACTAAGGGCATTCAGGACAGTATCCATAAGAATCACATCTGAAAGTTCTAGATCAATTATGGCGTCATAATAGAAACGGCGATACTGGCGCTAGTTTGCAAGAACGGCAGCATTAGGTAACATAAAAATAAGGCGGGGGGTAACATAATCACTATAACTTAAAAACTGACGGTGAAATTTCTATAGGAACTTATCGGTATTTAGCTTGTCATATGACATAAAAAATATCAAGTTTTAACGAAAAAAAAAAGAAAAAAAGATAGGGTTTAAGATAAACGGACTTTATTATTGCAAATTAATAACTCACACATATTCTTAAAATTGACATTGATTTATCTCCTTTCGACAATTTCTTTTAAAAGTCTTAGTGATAATTTATAAATGTACACATATCCGATTGCTCACATCATTTCTAAATGAAAAATACAGTACTTGTTAATTTTCTGCCTCTACAGAAGATTTGTAACTATCTTTCGTTCCCTAAAGTATGTTCATTTTAAAGTCAAATTTACGGCCCATTTGGGGGCTTTCAAGGGGTAAAATGCACCTTCGTTGATTCAAAACTGACCGTAAAAATTGATGAAACTTTGCATATAGAAATAGTTTGTTTCAATTATTATCATTTATGATTTTTAAGCAATGACAAATATGGATAATGACCATATCCCTGTATACAGCTTATCAAATAAGATGATAGGATCTTTTTTCAGCCTGGCTGCCCTGGACCTTCTTAATGAGTTATAAAGATCCTGACGAGAATCTCAACAGCACTCACAATAGAACATCAAATTAAGCATCGACGGACCCCTAGCAAGCTAGAGGTTAGACCAGATGCCCGGGAGGAATTCAGCATCCCCTGTTTGGCTAACCGCACTCACCGTCGATTATCACACACGAAGATCAAAACGATATGTAATTTAAGTATCAATTGTCGTGCTTATGCCTTTTAACTTGCATAAAATAATTTCTGGATGAAAAGAGGTTTCGAAATATACAACGTACCAAGTTATTTTACTTACAAAATGTACTATATAAATGTTATTTGTTTGTTGTTCTATAGATTGGCTGTTTGCAAACCTATCAGGAATTGTAAAAAAAAACCCCACACAAAGTCAACTCACTCAAATGCTTGTAAGGCATTTGGTTTTTAAATACACAAACAGACACTAAACATTTCTTCTACATATCATAGATCGGTAAATGTAAATTTTGAAGATTTGTTCTTAATGGGAATTTGTCCAAATATCCTTGTTTTTTAAAAGAACTCTGTATTAGCGTAATATGAACTTTAATGTAGAAAAAAAACATATATATAATTTTTTCTAAATCAAATTCTGCACGTGTTCACTGATAATTTGTGAATTCCAATTCGAAATGTTATCACTGGTTTCAATGTTATTTGACGCTATCGTGGAAAACTTATAATGGGAAAGTATATAAAAATGGGTAATATCAAAGAATATTTTCATCTGTTTATTTTTATAAATACCGCTTTATTAAATAGGGAATCTCAAAGTTGGTAACAAAATGTTTGAGGCATACTGAAATATTTCATAAATGGAACTGGCATTTGCTGAATTATGAAATAATCCGATATACCTTCAAAGTGGGAATGTGGACGTATTGTTTACTTGTCATAGCCATTATCTTTCTACCTGGTAACAATGGTCAGTCCAGCTGTCAGGTTTGCGCCGATGTGGGCTGGACACAATGGAGCAGTTGTAATGCAAATGGTGTACGCCGACGGGATAAAATGTTATGCTGTCCCGATCTTTTCGCAAACCGTACAACGACGCTTATTGAATGTTTAAATGCATGTAACTTGACAACTCTTGTCATATTTGAGACAAGCACGTGGCAGTGCGTTGGTTTTCGAACAACTTGTGAGTAATCTTGCTTCGATAACGGGCTTTTATAAAAGCATTTACACGAAGAAGTGTATTTTTTCACAATCTCTATATTATTATGTAATTGTATTTTAAAAATGGTTCATTAATTGGTAACCCTTATCTTTTTATTACAAAGTTAACAGATCATCGTCCCTGGCAAAATCCACTTTGACGGTTGCAAAATCCACTTTGACGGTTGCAAAATCCACTTCGACGGTTGCAAAGTTCACGTCAATGGTTGCAAAATTCACGTCAACGGTTACAAAGTCCACATCTACGATTGCAAGGTCCATTTCAACGGTTGCTAAATCAACATCAACGCTTGCACAACCAACTTCAACGGTTGCAAAAGCCACTTCAACGCTTGGTGCAACAGCCAATTCAATGGTTGCTAAATTAATATCAACGCTTGCAACAAACACAACAACGGGTACAACAAAAATCACCATAATGACGGCATTAATTCACAACATCAAGAAGAACAACAAAAAGGGAATCCAGCCAGAGGATCTGCCTTTCTGTAAGTACTACAATATAACTCCAACACCAAGTTACTATGTAGGGAAAGGGCTGCTTAAGAGCTTTTGCATTCAATTATTCATTATGCAAAATGTAGATGACAAATATAGATAATGGCCATATCCCTGTATACAGCACAAAATCGATTATTCAGAAAATCAGAAACCGAAGGCATACAAAATCAGGATAAAACAGGAACCAAAGCAAACAAACAAAAACCTCCACCATATGAAAAGAAGGGAACTCCCGATATGGGAGTGAGACCAGGTGCCCAGGAAGAGTAAGCATCTCCTGCTTGCATGCAGGAGTTTGACTAACTGTGTACATGACCAACAATCTATTTTTAAAAAAGACTGATCTCCCTTTCTCTATCAACGTTCACAAACGTTTGTTTTGTCTTCTTTTAACAATCAAGTTACCTTGATGTATATTATGCAACTCCATAACAGTGCGAAAGGATTCCAACTTTATACCTTCATGATGAAAATTTCAAACCAATTTTCATACACCAGACATGTGTTTCGAATAAGAAATTCTCATGAGTGATGCTTCCAGCCAAAGTGCTTATCATAAGCAGTCCAATTAATTTCACTAGCGCTCTCTTGCGTTAATTTTAGAATTTGAATTTCTGTATTTACGTTACAGAAAGTACGCGGCTCAAAAATTATTGTAGGGTCGATTCTTTAGTATGTTCATAATAGCTTTGGAGGGATGGTGCTAAGATGTTAACCTCCTTGAATTTCGATGATATTTTTCGATGACATCATGACATGTTTCCGAAATAGCAAAAAATATAGATATGATGTCACATTGATAAAGGGCCAAAACAAAGCTTCGTTCAGGCGACAGAGCTTGAAAGAAGTAATTAATACACTTGACAAACATCAAGTCCCGGGGAATGAAGCTGAATTCATTCAATCTTTGGTCTCTTGAGGGAAAAGATACTTAGCTTCTGACTTCAACTTCACTTCCAGATACAAAGACGATGTGTTGTCTATCAATAATCCAAAATTCGCGGATTACCTGGGCAGTATCTATCCTTCGGAGCTTGAAGTCAAAGAAACAACAGAGACAAATAATTCGGCATCCTATTTGGACATAATGTTGTTCTACGACACTGATGGTCACATGAACACCTCACTCTATGACGAACGTGACGACTTCAATTTCAGTATTACTAACTTTTCTTTTCTGAGTAGCAACAACCCCTCATCGCCTGCTTATAGCGTGTTCATATCTCAGTTGATACGCTATGCCAGAGCAAGTACGAACTAAATGGAATTTTGTTCTGAGAGCTAGGTGTCTTTCAGATAAGCCTCTCAGTCAGGGATATAATTGTGACCGACAAACATCGTCACTGAGGAAGTTCTAAGGTCGATATGGGGAACTCGTCATACACTATGATGTCCCACTCTCTAGAATGGTGGATGATATTCTGTCATAGACTATTTGAACCATACAACCAAAGATTGTACTCTATGTCTTCTGAAATGGAAGTAACCGGATATGACAGTTCTACCGAATTGAAGCTGCTGGTGTTGCTGGAGATGCTTACTCTTTCTGGGCACCTGGTCTCACTCCCATATCGGGAGTTCGCTTCTTTTCATGTGGTGGAGGTTTTTGTTTATTTGCTTTGGTTCCTGTTTTATCCTGATTTTGTATGCCTTCGGTTTCTGATTTTCTGAGTTATCGATTGTGTGCTGTATACAGGGATATGGTCATAATCCATATCTGTCATTTTTACCACTGTTCATGTGTCACTGCTGTTGGACAAATTGTCGAGCAGTCTTTTGCTTAATGGATAGAACTCAAGAGACCTACAAAGTGGCTGGGGCGTCGCCCACTATAAAAAGGCCCCAACCTGTTGCGCCTACGGACACATACGCAACCGGTAACTTAGGTGTCCCTAGAATCAGTTTACATGACATTAGAGATGAAGCATTTATAGTAAGTAACAACCATGAGTTTTGGTATAAACATGCAGATGGGTATATTAAAACCAAGCCCTGTAAGATTGAAGTGGTCGATATACTAAAAGAACACAAAATTTCACCAAGCGAATGCTCAATTTCTAAGTGTGGCACGAAGGACTGCAAAACTTGTAACATCCTTATAACAAACAATTCATTCTCAAGTAATCTCACAAAACAAACATTTAACACGCATAGTTTTGGAAACCTAAATTGTATGACATCTAATGTTGTCTACGGAATAGAGTGCTCACTTTGCGGATTGATTTATGTGGGTGAAACCAAAGGTAAGCTCCGAACCAGAATGTCAGGACACCGGTCAAAAATAAATAATAAAGGATGTCAACTCCTTTATCGATATTTTGACCAGGCCGATCATTCTGTTTTATCTATGAGAGTCAGAATCATTGAGAAAATATATCACCCCACAAACGATCCTAATTTGAGCACACCTTTTCGTCGCAACAGAGAAGAGTTCTGGATAAAAAATCTTAACACTGCAACGCCATATGGATGCAACGATAATATCAGCAGCATAGGAAACTTAACAAGTCCCGATCTTATTCAACAGACCACAAAGAAGACCTCGAAGTCATGGCATTCGTAAATATAATAGGCCTGAGATACATAGTTTCTCCTTCGATGACTTGGTTCCATTTTTGAATGAGCCTCTAGGCCTGCATTATATTCGCAACAAATTATATTCTGTTCCTTTACGAAAGTTACAGGAAATCTACGAATATACGAAGGACCTCACGTTTACCGATACACGTTCCTCAGAATACAGACTACAAGGAGTCATCTTGGACATTTCTACTTTTCGTTTATTTCAAGCAGTTAGATCAGATAAGTCAGAGGAGAAAACAAACCGTCCTTTCAATAAAGTAAGATTTGCAAACAAAGGAATTGATAAATTTAATCTTGGTCAAATTTTGAATCACAAAACTGTCACAGAAAAAAATTCAACCATATTTCAAAAGAAAAGAAACTCCTTGTATTTCCTATAGCTACATACGAACAGTTGTATCTAAGATTTACAATTACAAACGATTCTTGCAGTGTATTGCTTTAAATAATCATTCACTACATCCGCTTACTTGCAAATGTTCTTCATCGGATTTCATCTACTCCCCTTGTTGACATGTTATTACTGGTGACCTTAGTATAGTCAAGAACGACAAGTTGAGAGAATTGTTAAAAAGGGTCCCAAATACAGAGAAATTATGTCCTTTACATGGAATCAAAATGTCGAAATCATCATGGACTCCTGTGAGCAATATGCAAGACGTTGGGCAAAGAAAGAGGATGTACAGCTCGACACCCTTTCCGAATGGATAAAATCAATCAGAGGGATACTTTTATTTTAAATGATGCCATTGTATTTAAAGACGTTTAACATCTAGAATTAACCGATAAAAATCAACTGTGAACATTAGATTCGGGTCTATATTTAAAGACCCTGACGTTATCACAGAGCTTACCTACCTCCAAGAACATTATGTCATCACACGAGGGGACAAAGCCTCAAATGAATACACATTTACTTGCAAAAAGTACTATTTCGACAGTCTAGTTAAAGAGTTGGGTTTAAATTCGACACCTGGAAATCCCACTTACACCCCAACAAACCTTTCTGCCTCTGAAATAATAGATAACCACAAATCAGCTCTTGCTTCCTTTGGCTTCAACACTAACAATTTAGATTTAGATTTGCCATACTTATACTGCATACCTAAAATGCATAAGAATCCATACAAACAACGTTTCATCGCTGGTTCCTCTAAATGTTAAAGCAAATCTGCATCGATCTTACTCACCAAAGTTTTATCTGAAATCAAATCTGGGCTTCAAAAATATTGTTCGACAGTATATTCTTGCAGTGGAATCAACATGATCAACCAGATGTGGATTTTAAAGAATTCGAAGGAACTTTTAGAACATCTGAAATCCACTCATTTTAGTAGAGGCCATTCGATCAAAGCCTTTGATTATTCGACACTTTACACTACAATTCCACATTTTAATTCGAAAGAAAGACTCGCAAAAATTATAAGTAATGCGTTTACAAGTAAGAACGGTAATCGCAAATACAAATTTATTGTTGTTAACTATGACAAAACCTACTTTGTAAAAGAAAAGTCCGATTCTGAAAATAAGTACACTGAAACTGGTGTTATTCAGATGTTAAACTTTCTGATCGACAACATTTTTTGTGGTGTTTGGAGGAAAGGTCTTCCAGCAAATTGTCGGAATTCCAATGGGGACCAATTGTGCCCCACTCCTTGCCGACATTTTTCTTTACTCGTACGAAGCTGAATTCATTTAATCTCTGGTCTCTGAAGGGAAAAGATACTTAGCTTCTGACTTCAGCTTCACTTACAGATACATAGACGATGTGTTGTCCATCAATAATCCAAAATTCGCGGATTACCCGAGCATTATCTATCCTTCAGAGCTTGAAGACAAAGAAACTACAGAGACTGATGGTCACATAAACACCTCACTCTATGACAAACGTGACGACTTCAATTTCAGCATTACAAACTTTCCATTTCTGAGTAGCAACATCCCTTCATCGCCTGCTTATGGCGTGTTCATATCTCAGTTGATACGCTATGCAAGAGCAAGTATGAAATTACGGATTTTGTTCTGAGAGCTAGGCGTCTTTCAGATAAGCTACTCAGTCAAGGATATGTTTGTGACCGACTAACATCATCACTGAGGAAGTTCTACGGTCGATATTGGGAACTCGTCATACACTATGACGTCCCACTCTCCAGAATGGTGGATGATATTCTGTCATAGACTATTTGAACCATCCAACCAAAGATTGTACTCTATGCCTTCCGAAATGGAAGTAACCGGATGTGACAGTTCTACCGAATTGAAGCGGCGGGTGTTGCATACAAGCAGGAGATGCTTACTATTCCTGGGCACCTGGTCTCACTCCCATATCGGGAGTTCGCTTCTTTTCATGTGGTGGAGGTTTTTGTTTATTTGCTTTGGTTCCTGTTTTATCCTGATTTTGTATGCCTTCGGTTTTTGTTATCGATTTTGTGCTGTATACAGGGATATGGTCATTATCCATATTTACAAACCTTCAAATGTGATTCTTTTGTTATTCATCGGTCATTTTATTTCATAAAGACCGCGGACGATTCTAAATAAACGAGGTTTTATGAACGTTCAATGAAGTGTGGAGGTCAATAAAAAACAATGAGGGGCGGAGAAAAGAAAATTGTTTCAGTCGCGGGTGTGAATTGTTTTGATTATAATGAGTATTCGGCCATAGGATAGAAAATATTGTGTTTCAAGTTCGCTAAAGACATCCTTTTACAAGAAATGTTAAAAGAAGAAGAATAGATTCTTATATCCTCCAAACCCAAAAATGCCATTTCAAAATAAATCTAGATCCCTTAAGCGATTCTTGAAGACCAGTTATTCTATATGCTTTTATATTTTATAGATTTTATATGCTATGAGCAAAATTAAGAAATATTATCCTCACTTGATTAGAAAATCTTTCCTTATCTCTATTTGCAATAACATAATCACATATGGAAATTGAACTCATTGTTACACTATTATTTTCTTCTTTGACCGAATACACCTTTCAGAAAATTACCGGGATGTATAACAAATTATTTTACTTCTGTGGCCCGATAATCGTTACCGTTGCATATTTCCACCCGATAATTTGCATGGTCGATTTCATTTTGAAAAGCAGGGGTGAACTAAATATTTAGATTTTTATTTTTCGGAAAATTGAAGAAAATCTGCGGTTTGTAAGTCGGATAAAGACCTCGATGAGGTCTGTATGAAGGTTTGATGCCTCAACTCGATCTTTATCCTATACTTGTCATATATTCATACTTCTTTTCCTGATTGCAGGACCGGAGCGCTTCGTTTCAATGAATTAATGTACTTTATTTGATATCTTATATTTATAAATTTTGCTTGTGAACCCATGAGAAAAAAAAAAAAAAAATCATGTAGCGACTTTAATCTGAGTACTTCCATATCGCCCCCCCCCCCCTTTTTTCCCCTGAAAAAAAGAGAAAATGACATATATCTATGTAAAATGCATTTGCTTACCTTCATATGTAATACGAGGATATATTTAAATTATGCCTTGAATAATTCACTATTGTGATTCAAAATCGGCTAACCGTATATCAAACAGTCTTTGGAAAAGAATGTAGCCCTCTCACTCACATAAAAAGAACATGTGGGAAGGAAAATATTGAAGATATATGTACTTTTACTTTTCCATGAATGTAATGGCAAATAATCAATATCTTGAAATATTTGTAAAACCTCTCTTGAATATTTCATTATTTCATCCTCAAAAGGTACGATCGTTTACTAAGAAATGAATTGATCTTCTATCAGACTCGGTTGCAGTACCCACAGCAAAGAACCAAAACATCTAACGTGAAAACAGAGAGTAGATAAGCACAGCAAGAGACGTATAAAAGATATACGACATAGAAATATGAAACATAAAAGACTACATATTCACAAACGGGATCAACAAGTAATCAACTTAGGATGACAATCTGCAACGCAAGGAGCAAATGCCATAGTTATTCGGATAGCGTAAGCACAACCCTCCCACTTTAAATGTTACCCAAAAGTATCGAAGAACGCCGAACTGTAGTGTAGAATGAGTTAAAGAAGATCCTGACGATAATCTCAACAGCACTCACAATAGAGCACCAAATGGAGCATCGACGGACCCCTAGCAAGCTAGCCAGGTGCCTGGGAGGAGTGACCAACAACTCAAACAAGGAGGCAAAACGTAGGGACCCAAGCAATACAGATGAATATGTAAATGGATAAAAAAAATGGGTCGTAAGAAATAAAGTCAGTGCTCTGCTGACTGTAGCGAGCTTATGTATGCTGTCAGCCGAGGAGTCCGACCAACATTCATAAAGGATAGTTTGTCGGGCCTCCGTCTTTACTAAAGGCCTAAACATTCTAACAAATTTATCTTTTGGAGTTTTATATCCTCAAGTAGAAGAGACGTCAGCTTGAAAATTAATATGAAGTACACTTTACATCGACAATTCTTGTGAATGCTGAATGACCTTATAAGCTAAACGCCCATGAACACAATAAAAGAATAAGCATGTTAAGTTAGGTAATATTTCATCCACATATACAATATCATATATTTGTATTCAAGAGTGGAAATATTATTCATTGTCTCAGCAAATTAAGTGTTTATCTACTCCGATACAGGCTGTTTTTACCATATCCGGAAGAATAGAGAGATAAGAATTGGTTAAAAGGAGGGGATCTCCAACAACACTAGGTTGCAGCACCCACAGAAAAACTTCAAAACATCAAATGCAAAAACGAAGAACAGACAGGCACAGGTAGAGACGCAAAAGGGACTAAAACACCAACGCAGATAAAAGAAACTTCAAACACAAAGGACCAAACATAAACCAACAAGACCAATGGGCATCCGGTGCCGACTTTGGACGCAAGTAGCAGATAGTGTGTTTATCTGGATTATGAGCGTATAAAGCACTCCCACTTTTCCGATTACCCAGAGGTCTCAAAGAACGCACAATTGTGGTGTAAAATAACCTCCTCACTGTAGGATGAACATACAAACATACAAAATGACGCAGGGGCTCAAGAAACACACGGATTGATTTGTAAATTGATATAAAACAGAAGGCATACGGAATACATTCCTTGCTCTGCCGACTGTAGCGAGCTAATGCATATGATTACCCGAGGGGTAAAAAAAAAACCCAGATATTCAGAGAGGACAGGTGGTCGGGACCCTATCTTCTCTAAAGAGGTTTGGACAAGGCCCGTCATCGAGCCATGTCGTTACAGTCTGTCAGAGTACAATTCTTAAGAATGCGCTGAGCCTGGTTCAAGGTTGTACATTGGTCCAGTACCAAGCCAAGTGTCCGTCGGGTGACAGAAGGATCATATCAACGATATAAAAGGCGTTGGATCATTCTAAAACAATTTTGATGGTAATTCTATATTCCTTTGACCCTTCTTATATTTTTAATTATGTCACCATAAAATGCAGGTTGGGAAATGCCCAATGTAATATACTCTGTTGCTTGTACATGTATGGGTCCGAATTTCAAAAGACATTGACCATTATTTTTCCATAAAGTTTTTAATAGTTTGTAAAAGCGAAAACCTTGACCTTAAAGTGTATTTTGAATTTGTAAGTTTGTACTACATGTATGAACATCCAAAACAGTAGTACACGCTCTAGCATACTGGATGAGCTGTGAAATGTAAATACTGTATGACAGTAATCTAGGAACGTTATCGTCAAGCCAGGGAAAATTTACTTTTTTTAATCCAAAACCATCTCGTTTGTCATACACCCACGTATGAATCTCTCCATTAACAGTTTTGATATTAGGATAAAAAATGGCGTTTCTGTGCTTGTAACCTTTGCCTTGTTTAGAGTAAATTCTTGTGGATAAATAACATATTCATACTTTTCAAAAACTTTTTTATTTATTCTTTTTCATATGTGTAAAAAAGTAAATATGCGACAAGAGGCGCACAATTACATGCTTGTAGAGTTTCTCACTAAATCTTACATAAATGTCGTCCAAGAGGAAGGACAATGCCACCACATGTCCATGATAAATATACGATGTAAAATGCACAGTATTTGCTCACGTGATCAATCTTTTATTGCACGAAGGAGCTGTTAAGATAAGGGCCGTATTTAGCCCTAAATCTCATGACTTATTTCTTCCGCATGGCGAATCGTACACAGAAAAACATGAATCATTATTGAAATATAATGTATTTGCAGACCTTTTACATGATTTACATTATGTTGAGGAACTCTTAAGGTTGTAAAATTAAGGTCGAAAGAGGTAGGGGTGCTCGGATAGAAAATTCGATAATATCGACCAAAAATCGTATACATTTTTGAATATTTTATCTAATATGGATAAATTTAAGCTCAAAGACATCAAATATGTCTACATTGTGTATCAGAAATAGATTTCGAACGTTCAACCTCCTTTAATCGGTAAATAATGAAATCCGGAACTTAAAATACGGTCTTATTCTTCATTCAATGGCTACAATGTAAGCCTTTTAGCGCGAAATACACATTGACGGAGAAATGAACATCACTCTTGCTTATTTCGTTTCTAATTCTTGTATCTTTCATTCAGTCATATTGAGTATACAATGTTTGATGGATTAAAGAGGAAACATAGTCAAATGTACTATATTTAATGGTCAAAAATATCGATTCTTATAAAATGCACCCCCCTTTCCATTTTTAGTTTTTCGTCTCTGGAGTAGTGTTCCCCCCGGAGATACAGAACCCCACTTTGCCAAAATATTTGTATCATGGATACACATCTCCAGTAAAAGTGGCTTTCTGTATATCCGGGGGGAACAATAATCAATAAAACTTTTCCGTTTTCTATTGATTTCTATGAGAAAAAGATAAGTTTTGACCTAAAAATTAGCAATATTATGCAAAACAGATAAAAAATAACTTCATATTCTGATGGGATGCCGTTTAGGTATACATTTTACCAGAAAAGGTTCTTGAAATTTCAATTTTCAAAATTCCACTTTTCAGGGCTGATTTTACGCCTTATCTTAACAGCTCCTTTGTCGTGGCGATCCATTTGTCGTTTGTTCGATGTCGTCGTCGTCCGTTTGATCTTGGCTTTTAATTTCTCTGGAGTCGCCTAAAGTCTTTTTATGAACCTTGGTACACATCATGTACTCAAGGTCTACTGAATCCGTCTTAGGGATCCAGATCCCTTCAATGGGTGGTTTCAAAGTGGGACCAACGTGTCCATAGAGGTACTTTTCTTCAAGAGATCTGACAAAAAGAATAATTGTACGGGTGTTTGATTCCGTACTGGACTTTGTCAGAAATGCTCATTTTTAATACAAATCAATTTTATATAATATATACAATGTATTGATATTCTTTTTTATGTTTTATTAATTTTCGTTTTGAAATTATAAAAACGAAGAGGGGGGATGGATTCTTTTCATACACTGTTATCTTCTTTTCTCGGACGACTGAAGATATTATGATAAACTTAGTATTGAAAGCTGATTGATATGAAATATATTTATTCAACCGTCTCAATGCTAATATCCTTTGGCTTTTCGAAAAAAAAAAGAACAAAGTGCCTTCAGGTAGTCATTGCAATAAAGATACACAGGTGAGCTTTATTGCCTTTATTGTCATGATAAGCGGTCAGCTGAGTCTAGATTCTTATCCCCTTCAACTCTTATTTTTTTTTTACTCCAAGTCAGCAATATTTTTTTTTTATATTTTACACACCGTTCTTAATGATTATCATAAAATCATCTATCGAGCGATCTGAATTGAGAAAAATACAAAGATAGATGATACTGATGTCATTTTCTTTAAGTATTCCTTTTTTGCATATAGTTACATAAGGCAAGTGTACAAGCGCAGTCATTTTTTAATCATATATCGACGTAAATACAACAGTACACCGTTCCTTATTTCTTTTTCATTGCAGTGATTCCTACAGCTGTTCTTGGTTCCTTAGCGATACTGTGTATTATTGCCGCCTGTTGCGCGTGGATAGTTTGTGCTTTGAAGCGTAAAAAGAAAAGGCTGAAGAAACATACCGTAAAACCTCTTCCGATGAAAAGGCCACCAAGACTAAAAAGGATTCCATAAGACATGAACTTATAATTGTTTCTATAAATAATAGCGCAGATGGAAGTATTACATGTAAATGCTGAACAATGTATATTTTGAAACATAATTGATTCTTGACATCAGATCGTATGTCCGATTTGCAAACGTAAACATTAAACTTCAATCACAAAAATGTTTTTCCCTAAACCTTTAATTTCTGTATCTTTATTCGAAATCAATATAATGTTTGAAAACGAAATAACTCAGTTTGGTCGATAAGGTAGCTGCAGGCAGAAATTGGTATTGCAGCTCAAATACATGTACTTCCGTTTCGAACATAGGAAATGAAAAGATCAGGATCTCGAACCCGACCTGGTTAAGGCACCAACAGCAAAGCACCAAAACACCCGTGGACACACAGAGTAGAAAAGCACAGTGCAACTTTGGTGTACTTAATAGATGATATTTCAAATTGCTACATGTGCGTCTGCTATTTCCGAGGCAGATGGCCGTCCTAAGTCGAAACCGGTTGCCCATTGGTCTCGTTGGTTTATGTGTAGTCCTTTGTGTTTGATTTTTCTGTGTTGTGCGTTGACGTCCCTTGTCCCTTATGCGTCTCTTTCTGTGTTTGTCTGCTTTATGTTTTTGCATTGGGTGTTTTGGGGTTTTGCTCTGGGTGCTGCAACCCCTGTTTGAGATCCCCTCTTTTGTTTTATGTGTACTCTGAGAAGCTTTAACTGCACACAAGGTGAATTATGAAATGTGGATAAATATCAATTCACAAAGTAGAGCGTATACTTTCACTTGTGTGTGTGTGTGTTGGATCCCTCAATATTGACATGATTAGCTTTGATAGGTCCAAATATATAAATCTGGTTCTGGTTGTTGGATATTATAGCATCCTTTGTGTTTTACTTTCAATAACTACTTGCTTTGAATCACCAGTCTTGTGAAAACGACAGCGGAAAACGAAATCATCATACTATAAGGTTCACCAAACTTTTACAAATGTTTCCAATTAGGTAAGATATTTCAAGGTCAATAGTCAAAGTTTAAGGATACTTTGGAGCTCTTTTGAACAAAATTAGAAAAGAAATTGCAAAGTCACAAAATTTAAGCAAAATGACATCCAAAGGGTAAGCATTAAATTTATTGATTTTTCAGTTCAAGGTTCAAAGGTCAAGATTACATCGGACGAAAGTATAAGAACCGTTTTAATAGAAAACAAAGCAAAAATTGTGCGATCACTAGATTTTCTATAAATGTTCTACAATTGAACGATCACTATAGATTATCCACAAATGATTCCACAAATGTTCCATGAATGTTCCACAAATGTCCCCTATGTCTATAGAGGTTGGTGGCCAAGGTCACAAATGAACTAAGCGTAAACACCGCCTTATATGCATACTAAATTAAGTCTAAATGAATTTAATTATCAATGTTTGATATATTAGTACTCAAATCCCTATACTCATATTTCACAATTAGCACGATAAGAAGTTTACATCTTGCTATACAAATGCACATTTATCATAATTATCACATCGTATACGAACTAATCAAACGATATTGATCATTCGTATAATTAGCATAGCTGAAAGGACCAAATTAGCGAAAAGTTTATATTCGAATATATCTTAATTTGATATTTGTAATGTATATAATAAACAAAGTTCGAGGAATGCGCCAATATATTCCGACTTTACCTTCTCATATACCCCTTATTAACGTGCAATAAAAGTGAACTAGCCTAAACTTCAAAGTTATCAGACATTTTCGGAGGGCTTCTAGTATATTAATACTTTTGATGAAAAAAATACTCAAACAGTGTTTGTAGACCACTAGACGTGGGAAGGTTATTCACACGTAATTGGGATACTTTAAGTACACCGTCTGTCTGCTACTTGCGTGACGGATGGATGTTTTAAGTCGGCACCAGTTGCCCATTGGTCTTGTTGGTTTATGTGTGGTCTTCTGTGTTTCATGTTTCTATTGTGTGAGTTGTTGTTCCTTGTCCCTTTTTCGTCTCTTTCTGTGTGTGTCCTCTATATATTTTCCATTAGGTGTTTTGAAGTTTTGCTGATGGTGCTGCATCCGAGTGTTGTTGGATACCCCCTCCTTTCTTTCTTTTTATTAGAACCCGGTACTAAATGTATCTTATTTCTGACGTGTTTCAGACATCTTTTTTCGACTTACTGTTATTTTAATGTAAAAAATGAGATTTCTTTTTTTTCTTTTCTCTCTTGGCTTAATTTCCAATTTAGTTCATTTTAGCTTTGATAATCAAGAGGAACACTTATGTGCAAAAATGTTCTGAAACGTTTTACTATGATTTTGTACATGTAACAAGGGAAGGGGGATGGTCATTTAAAATATTTTCAACTTCTCCCATTAAATTGCTTAAAATACGTTTTGACAATTATTATAAGATATACAATTCAAGTTTTGCTTTTAATTCATAATTAATATCTTACCCGGCTTGTAGAAGACGGGTTACTTTGTACAATATAAAAGCAAAGATAAATAAGTGGTCAAGAAACACTGCTTGAAATTTACTTGTGCTAAGTGCGCTGTCCTTTTATCACATTGTCCCTCGGATACAAACTCTCTCCTGAATACTGACTGTTTGTTTTTGCTTCATGGTATGCGTGGTATGTGCAATGTTATAGAAGAATGGAGGTGATCTCTCACAACATCTAGTTGTAGCACCAACAGAAAAACCCAAAACACCAAATGTAAAAACACAAAGCAGGCACGCATAGAAACAGACTCAAATGGTACAAGGAACCCCAAACCACAGAGAAACATCACAAATGACCACACATAACCAACGAGACCAACGGGCAATCGGTGCCGACTTAGGACGGTCATTTGCCACTTCTGTAGCAGACGGTGTGGTTACATGTATCCTGGATTACGTGCGCACAACCCTCCCACTTTTCCAATTGCCCAGAGGTCTTGAAGAACGCACAATTGTTGTGCAAAATAACATCCTCTCTGTAAGATGAACTTGTCTGCTTTGTGTTTTTGCATTGAGAGTTTTGGGGTTTTGCTGTTGGTGCTACAACTTGGTGTTGTTGGAGATCCCCTCCTTTGTTTTACAAACAGACAGCATGATACAGGGGCCAAGGAAACATACATATTGATATGTAAATAGATGTAAGAAAGGAGGGGATCTCCAACCAGACCTAGTTACAGTACCAACAATAAAACACCAAAACACCCGAAGCGAAAACACAGAGAAGATAAAGAAAGGAAAGGTATCCGAAATACAGTCCGTGCTCTGCCGGCTGTAGCAAGCATATGCATGTGATCAACCGAAGGGTCCAACTGACATACAGAGAGGACATGTGGCCGAGGCCCTCCTCTAAAGAGGTTTAGATATTGCCTCCCATGGAGTCCTGACGTCACAGTCAGTCAGAGTGCAATTCTGAAGGATGCGCTGATACAAGGCCGTAGATTGGTCCAGTACCAAGCCAAGTATTAGTCTGGTGACAGGATTATATCCACGGTAAAAAGGCCTTTGATGATTCGAAAACAATTTAGATAGAAATTCTGATTACCTTTCTTATTTTGTTAATCATGTCACTATAAAATGCAGGTTGCAAAATTCCGAAAGAAATATACTTTGATGCTTGTATAGGCAAGAATTTCAAACGAATGTGACAATTATTTTTGTAATATTTCCAGAAAGTCTTAAAGTTTACTAAAACCTTGACCTAAAAGTTTTTGGTAATTTGTGAATTTCTACTTTAAAAATCGATAACATTAGTACATGCCCTAGCATTCCGGATGAGCTGCGAAATGTAGACAATGTACACTATGACGGAAATCTAGAAAGATCATCGCCAAGCCAGGGAAAATATATTATGTTGAATCCAAAATCGTCTTTTTTGTCATACACACTTGTATGAATCTCTCCATGAACGATCTCGATCTTTAGGTCCACAAATGATGTTTCTGCGTTTGTAACGTTTGCCTTGTTTTGAGTCAATTCTTGTGGATAAATAACATTTTATACTTTTCAAAAACAGGATTGCCGATGGTAAGAATATCATCCAGGTACCTAGAAGTACAAATGAAATTTTTCAAAATATCATGCTTTCTTTGTTTTTCGTATAAATAGATAATGTATAAAATAGATTTCCAACATGAGGCGCACAGACAACCTGTTGTAGACATTCAGTCTAACCAAATCTTATATAAATGTTGTCCAAGAGGAAGGACAAGGCAATGCATAGGTAACTACATGTCCATGATTTGTAGTCTGTAAAAGGAAAGAAATCCTGTGATTCAGATGTACAAATACAAGTTTTCCCCTCTCGACTAAAGCACCATTTAATGATTTTGGACGATTTATCATTTAAATAGTCATTTTTATTGTGTTCGAATGTCGAATATATTCCGATTGGTTTCGTTATGTGATATCAGCAAATGATATTCTGAATAGTTTTTTCTTTAACTCATCTGAATAGTTTTTGTCTTTATCATATATAGGATTTCAAATGTTTTTGTTTTTCATTCGGTATTTATGAAACAACTTAGGTGAAATTTACATCCCGAGCTATGGCGAGGGGATTAAAATCACACAGCGAATTTCATAAATACTGTATGGAAGAGAAACATTATTTGATATTCTTTTTATCACATGAAATATGACGTAATTGATCAAAATAACGCCAAAGCCTTATAATTCCGACTTTCTTTCTTGCAAAGGATCAAAGCATAACTATCGAAAATGCGTCAGAGTCATCAAACGCCTTTTATATCGTGCATATGATCCTAATGTCACCAGACGGACAATAAGCTTGGTACTTGGACAATCTACAGTCTTGTACGAGCGCATTTTTAAGACTTAAACTCTGACTGACTGTGACGAAGGGACTCCATGACGGGCCCTGTCCAAAACTCTTTAGAGAAGACAGGGCCCCGACCACCTGTTCTCTCTGAATGTCAGTTGGACTCCTTGGGTGATAACATATATGAGCTCGCTAGAGCCGGCAGCACACGGACTGTATTACGCAGGTCCTCTTTTTATATCCATTTACATATTCAGCTGTGTTGCTTGGACCCCTGCGTTTGACGGTCTTGTTTGTGTGTGGTCATCTAACAGTGAGGAGGTTGTTTAACACCATAATTGTGCGTTTTTCGAGACCTCTGGGAAATCGGAATAGTGGGAGAGTTGTGCGCACGTAATCCAGGATAAGCACACCGTCTAATTCTACGTGGCAGATGGCCGTCCTAAGTCGGCACCGGTTGCCCATTGGTGTCGTTGGTTTATGTGTGGTCTTTTATGTTAAATGTTTTGGGGTTTTGCTGTGGGTGCTGCAACCTAGTGTTGTTAGAGATCCCCTCCTTTCTTGCAAATAACGCACCAACGTCGAAGTTTCTATTGTGACGTCACAAAAGACCTGAAGCGCTTCATCCAATGACCATGCCCCAAATGTGATATGCAACGGGTTATCATAACATTTAGTTATAATTAACATTAAAGCAGTACCGATCAGTTATTCAGTCTCAAAGTCGAGAAGGCAAAACAAAATCTGATTCATTAGATTTTCCATAGGAACGCTTGCGAACCTCGGAATGAATAAAATTGATGACATGGCTTTATATTACTGAATAAAGGGTGTATCATGTAAAAAAAATATTCCATTAGATACGATCTGACACACCGCATGAAAGTTTTGTTATAACATATAGTAACACACCCTGTGAATGACAACATGCATATTTTTCTGTTTCTTACATGACGTGAAAATTGGAAAAATGTATGTTTAAATCTATCAGTTTAGGAAATACGAAAGCTATTTACTTTCTTATTCGTTCCACTTAAACGAAAATAAAGAAAAAAGATTATTCGAACACACTTTTCCATGGACCTACGACATTCACGCAATACTTTTAAGACATGTTTGACTCGTTAAATGTTAAATATATTTATGATGGAAATATTTTAAGATACATTTATATCCTGCATTTTGAATCAAACATTTTATTAATGGAATATTTATTTCTTTTATACGGTAATTTTACGCACTGTCAGATAATTGCTTGGCAGATGACCGCCCTAAGTCGGCACCGATTGCCCATTGTTCTTGTTGGTTTAATTAATATAGTGGTCTTTTGTGTATCATATTTCTACGGTGTAATTTAGTGTGTTTTTGGACGTCCTTTTCGCGTCTTTCTCTGTTATTGTCTGCTCTGTCTTTTGCATTGGGTGTTTTGGGTTTCGCCGATGTTGCTGTAACCGCATATTGTTAGGGATCCCCTCCTTTCGTTCTTTTTAGTCAGTCTTGTAACATCAGATGTATTTAACGTGTATCATTTGCCCAATATGTTTAAACAGATAATATTTATTCTGATGCAAGCTCTAGTTTGTTCATTATTATTGAATTATCAACTTCATCATGATTAGAATTTCGCTCTGTAAATATTTGCTATCTAGGTCTTCCTTACGTCGGTCTATGATGTCAATGATGAGACATCTCATTTTTGCCTATCATTCACACTGTTCTATGTTGTAGTATGGAACTTTAAAATAGTAGTTTTTCAAGACTTTAATTTTGAACATAAATTTTATTTGCAAAAGCCACTGAATTGACCCTATAGGAAATTTGGAGGCTTGTACTCTCTGCAAATTGCAAAAAAATTGTCAAAAAAGATAACAAGAGGGCGACACTACAATGAATTTTGGCTATGTCTAATATATTGGTTTGAAATATTCTTTGGGAAGGTATAGAGTTTGAACACTTCTGTAGTTTAAAAAGTGTTCTCATCTGCCCTCTTTCCGTTCAAATTTGAAGCTGTGAAGTATTTGTGTTTGATGTTTCTATGTTGTGCGTTGGTGTTCCTTGTCCCTTTTGCGTCTCTTTCTGTGCGTGTCTGCTCCGTGCATTGGGTGTCTTGGAGTTTTGATGTGGGTGCTGCAGCCTAGTGTTGTTTGATATCTCCTCCTTTGTTTTATATAATCGAAAAAAAAGATAGTACTTGGGGAAATGCACCATTATCAAAATAATTGATGAAAATGTATAATCTTTTTCAAAATAAAACAATAATTTATATTCTTTTGTATTATATAAAATTTGACATAGTGTTCAGCTCAGTATCCTGCTAATGAAATAAAGTATGAGGGGGGGGGGCATTGCCTGTAACTCTAACGTTTTCAATCTAACTCTATCAAACATTCCGAAAAACACATTCTTATATTAAAGTATCGTTTCATGTAGTTAATTGTCATGCTTGAATTCACACTTTCAAAATTCAAGTAAAAATGATTTTTTTTTTAATTTTACCCCTTTTTCTTAGACATTGTGCTCATTCATCCATGGAGTTGAAATTAGGGAAAACAAATCGGACTTCTCGGGTGATTGCATTCATGAGCTCGTTACAGCCGGAAGAGCACTGACTATATTACGCAAGTCCTTTTTTTATATCCATTTACATATTCATCTGTATTGCTGGGGCCTCTACGTTTTGCGGTCTTGTTTGTGTGATGTCATCTTACAGTGAGGAGGTTGTTTTACACCACAATTGTACGTTCTTCGAGACCTCTTGGTAATTGCATATGCATGTCTGGTTCACGGCATTCATGTCTCTAACAGCAAAGATAGATTTTTTATTTAAAGAATGCTTACTGCACTGAAAATATTGCTATAGAAAATCTATGAATTTGATATGAACAAAATCTACCCTAAATCGTTGGTGCACCAATGAAGGCGGTGAATACTAACAAAGGCACTGCTCGACAACTTATAATTGCATACCGCTGCTTGTTTTTCAATCTCTTATAATCATATCTGTCTGTCTATTTCATTATGAATAGTTTTGAATAAATACAGTTTAAACTAACTTACAGTCTTGATTGATGTAGAAACATCCTTTAGAAATCAAGTTAGGATTTTGATTCGTTCGAATCTGCTGCGTTGCTGGTTTTGAATCTGTACACATACAATTTGAAGACGTTGGATTTGGTGATCAAATCGAGCAGTATTCTTGATTCATTAAGTTATAATTGCAATAACGTTATGAGAACAACCATGTACTGGTTAACAATAGCGTTCTCTTAGAAAATAAATGATTTTGATAGAGAAATATTTTTTTTTCTGCGCTCAATTTACGCCATAAATTGCGCTGACCTGGAATGATATACATGCTAGTAAAAAGTCATTCAACACTATCACCATTTTATCTAAATATGCTAAAAAATAGAAGATCTTACAAATAATGCTATTTCATGCTTCTGACAATATAAACTAGATACATAGTTTGTTTATGATGCTTGTAATCGCCTTTTTCATTAAACAACCCCTTAACTAAGAAGTTAGTGTTTGTTTTGCGTAAGCCAATAGTATTCATTGCACATTTAATTCTTTACAAAATATTCCGACGTTACTTGTTTGAATATATTGGTAATTATTGATAACAAGCAAGTGAAAAAGTTTTACAATAAAGGAGATGTATCATTCCGTTCGATTGATTAAACATCGAATGTTAAATATAGACAATAATGTAAAACCAATTAAAAATTCAAGCAAAGTATTTATGATTCACAATATACTTTTCATTAAGTTTGTTGTTTCTGTGTACGTGCATGTCTGGTCCATGTTGCCAATTTATCTATTCTTAATCGATGCTATTAAATTTGAAGACGTTTACACTTATACATTGGTAAAAAGTTAAAAAGATCCTAATGTAATGGAAGGAAATTGATGAGATTATAGATTAGGGTGAGATCTTTGGAATGCAATGCAGATTATGAAATGATCTCGGTTGCGTATTAGCGCAACAGGCGCTTGAAATCCATGATAATAATGGGCCTAGAAAGAAAAAAATTTCGAATGTTCTTCTAAGTGTTATAATGCCGAAGGGTTCCAACTCTCTACCTTCTTGAAGAAAATTCCAAACCAATTTACATGCACTAGACACGTGTTTCGAATATTAAATTATCATCAGTAATGCCTTCAGTGGAGCAACCAAAAATAATTTTAGTAGCGCCCTCTTTAACTTTTTGAAGTTAGATTTTTACATTTACATTACAGAGAGTGCGCGGCTCCAAATTTCCTGTAGGGTCAATTCGGTAGCATATCCAAATAAAATTTATGTTAAAAATACCATAAATGGAGGGATGGTGCTAAGATGTTTAACTCCTTTAATTTCGATGATATTTATCGGTGAAATGGCTAGAAATGAAAAGACCCCCTAACACGGCTAATCTGATAATGAAACTTGGTGAGATTATATTTTAGGGTGAGCTGATCTTTGAAGTGCATTGCAAAAATTCACCAAAATCCACTTAGTTCGTGTATTTTCGAGTACATCCCATTTGAATTTATGTTCTAAAATCCTTTATAATTGGAATTTAGTTCATAATATCCAGTACAAAGGAGTTATCTTTTAAAAAATGAAATACAACATTAAAACAAACAATGAAAAGGTATCCTCCTCCTGATCCCCTCCCCCTCCTCCTCCTTGTCATCATTTTTTCTTAGGTCACTTCAGCAAACAGAAAAATCAATGTCATTACGTTTGCAACTACAGTGCTTTCAGTCTCAATTGGTTTTACAATTACAACGGACAATGTTTAAGAGGTTCGATGATGCAAGTGACATTGTCGTCTTGATAGGTTGAAGATAACCATTGCTAGTTAACTTCCATCTCCACTTGGTTGCATCTAGATTGTTTCCAATACACTGTTGCACTCGGTGATAAGATCTGAGTACATTTTCATGTTGTTTTGCAGATTCAAATGGAGATGGCAGACTTTGTTTCTCTAGTCTGGTTCCCAGGATCTCCAGAGAACCAGACTCTTGTTTCTCTAGCATCGGCATTTCGGTTACACATTTTCGGAAACGCAACACGTCCGGACCATCAAATGGTAAAGCCCCTTACACTGATGTACATTTAAGTACCTCCTCTTCGAAGTAGAGAAACATCGACCGATATAAAAAAAGGCAAAATAACCCCAAAATGAAATGGCTGATTTTCATTTATTTTCTTTAATATTACCTGCTTGCAAGTGGCGAACAGTCTAGATGACAAATATAGATAATGACCATATAGATGTCGTATCAAATTCCGTCAAGGCGTGCAATAGTATAAGACAATTGTAAAAATATCAAACCCAAGAGAAATCCCATCGTCTTTGAAATGTCCCATATGCGATTGATGTGCATTTGCTAGAATAAAAGTAGATTTTATTTTGGATATTTGGCTATAGATGTTGTAATAGCATAAGCACCAGCATATCAGTATCCTCTCTAAATAAGCAACATTCTGGGTTCTTGCTTTCTGAAGAGCTGTTACTTTTAATTTCTGATCCGTGTCTTCATCAGATTTTAGGACATCACAACCGGCATTCCGGAGTCTTGTAAATACGACATTTGAATAAACTTCATCTTGTTCTCCTTATTGGTCAGATATTGCTCTTTTCGTGGCGCAGACGGTAGACCCATTGGATATCCATTTCATGACTGTATACTCTTTAATCTGCTATGATGAGCAAGATCCTTGGTCGATCGTGTACTGTTGTAGCTGTCAAAGACCATACAAACATCCGTTATTTATCACTACAAAACCTACTTATCATAAGATTCAAGCGCCTGTTGCGCTAAGATCAAACCGAGATCAGCTCTAAAACTGCACGTCATTTACAAGATCCCACCCAAATCTATTATCTTACCAAGTTTCATGTAGAGATAAGCCGTCTGCGAGGATCTAAACCTTCATAGAACATTAGTTATGAATCACTAAAAGGCCTACTTATCATAAGAATCAAGCGTCTGTTGCGCTAAGATCCAACCGAGATCGGTTCCAAAACTGAACCTCATTTTCAAGATACCACCCTCATCTACGTCCTCACTAAGCCTTATACAGAGAATATCCGTCTAAGAAGGTCTTATACCTCAATGACCATTCGTTATTTATCTTTACAAAGCCTACTTATCATAAGATTACATGTAGCCAAGTTCGATAAATTTTGGTTGATTGTCTGTCTCTTCAACGCATTCGAAAATTTCTGTTCTCAAAAAATCTTTAAATTTCTAAAACGTGGGTCCTGTAGCATCATACCCAACCCATCCTTCTACTTCTTTGGTATATTTTTGGACATAATATTTTTCACTCTTTGGCCATATTACATTGTTTAGATTGAGGATCACTGACGAGGGTTAAGTGCCCGAAACGTGCATGTCTGGTCTAGCTTAAATTTTATCTGTTCATAAGGAGGGTTTGAACACCAAGATGGTGACGGCATTATTTGTTTTCTCGCTTCCTAGGAAGAGTACAGTTTTAACTTCCTTAAAACATTTGATACTCTGATTGATATACTCATTAGAGTATCATGATAAAGTTAGAATAACTTCCGGCGTCATTTAAAGAAATTATGGCGATTTTTGAAATCTAGGACTTCGGGATTTTTATCCATGAGCAAAACACGACGTGATTTTGACGTTATCGGGAAAAATTGCGTCGTAAACCTTCGCATTCAAAATGCAATAACAACATTTTTACAAAACATACATGTATTGCATTGAAACTTAGCATGTATAAAATAGAAAACTAAATCTTTACACAGTGTATTCATTGACAAATTTACGTAACAGGAAAGCGGATGTCACTTCATTGAAAATGGACGATTTTGGAAGAAAAAAGTGGCAAATATGAAGCCTTGTAATATTTAAATCCTAAATTCATTTTTTTCCATTTAATCATGAAATCTTCTCTGGACATTCTTGATAATTTTGATAATTTTTGACAAAGATTCATCTACAGAAATTTCAATTTTTTTTAAGCGACAATTTCATCTTTTATTCAAGTATCCTGCGCGTGTTTAAGACACAATTCGTTTTATCTTTTTCATATATAAGTGCAATATATTTATGGATATTTTGGAAGTTAAATCAAAATTTATTTCCAATAGCTTTACGAGAACTGGAATGACACTTTCAATATTATGACGTCATCAAGAAATTCACTAAAATGTCGATTAATGCATATTTCGAGATCTCGTAGAAAATTTTCCTGTAGATAGAATCAAATCTTAGTTTGTATAGTCAAGGACAGACAA
This sequence comes from Pinctada fucata, assembly GCA_028142955.1. Taxonomy (NCBI): domain Eukaryota; kingdom Metazoa; phylum Mollusca; class Bivalvia; order Pterioida; family Pteriidae; genus Pinctada; species Pinctada fucata. The sequence continues at coordinate 22,891,681 of AP027106.1, forward strand.
GAATTATATAATTTCAGAAGTTTTTAGAAAAATTGAATTTGGCGTCCAAGTGTTCAATACCTCCTTAAATGATGCTATTGAATTTGAAGACGTTTAACATTTGAACCACTTGGTGAGTGTCACTGCAGGTGGACCAGGAGTCCCAGAGGGCACATGTAGCCAAGTTCGATCAATTTAGGTTGATCGTCTGTCTCTTCAACGCATTCAAAAATTTCTGTTCTCAAAACATTTGAAGACTTATAACATTCAAGTGCCTGTTGCGCTAAGATATAACCCAGATCGGTTCCAAAACTGCACTTAATATACAAGATCCTACCCAAATCTATGATCTCAACAAGTCTCTTGTAGAGATTAGCCGTGTAAGAAGGTCTAATACCTCATAAAACATTCGTTATTCATCTCTACAAAGTCTACTTACACATCATAAGATTCAAGCGCCTGTTGCGCTAAGATTCAATTTAGATCGGCTCCAAAACTGCACGTTATTTACAAGATCCTACCCCAAATTATAATAATTATGATCTCACCAAGTCTCAAGTAGAGATTAGCCGGCTAAGAGGGCCTAACCCTTCATGGAACATTCGTTATTAAGCAGTACAAAGCCTTATCATCATACGATTGAGAGCCTGTTGCGCTAAGATCCAACCGAGATCGTTTCTAAGACAGCATGTCATTTTAAAGATCTCACCTTAATCTATGATCTCACCAAGTTTCGTGTTTGTCATGTGTTTATTATTGTTAATTTTCAACCATTACCAATGTCCTTCATATTTTGGAATGTTGCAATGTTGAATAAGTAACCAACTTTAATTTGGGGTAATTATCTCATGTCAAGACATAAAATAGAAAAAGAACAACCACCTAAACATGATACAATGTATTTTTCACTCTCCGTTGCAATTTTCTATCATCTAAAATTGGTGCCATGGTTAGTCTTCTTAAGCGTGAAAACAACGCCACTTTCGGTGCAATGACCACTTTGACTGAACAGAAGTGCATAAAACATGATTTTATCACCGATTCTATACTTGTCAAAATTTCTAACTTACCATTCTACGGGTATGGAGTTTCGTTTATGTGGAATTCAAACTATTTTAACGATAATTGGATTTGATATATAACATTTCACTCTTTAATTTAAAATCAAGAAAAACGAGATTTCTTTCAACGGAAATAGAGCGTAACAAAATTTGAATTTTGAACACTTTTCATGATTTTCGCTTATTTTATCGGAAAATTTCAATCAAACCACCTTTAAAGAATTGTTTGTACCAAGTTTGATCAGAAAAACATAAATTAAACGGAATACATTTGTTACAAAAGCGATAATAAGCAAATAAAACTTAACGAATTTTCCATAAAATGGGTGTGGCGCATAACTCTTGTGAGTGGTGCGTAAAATGAGCTTCCATTAACCAAACATCTTTTTCTAGGCTGACTTTTCAAAAAAGTGGCATAGCACAGGAAAATAATAAATATCGCATTCGCAGAAAATGTTTCAACACAAAAATCCTTACCCGGTATATCAATGATACCGGAAGTGTTATTGACTCGTAACGCATCAGAAAATTTGTAAGCATATCACGACGAAATAACAGTTTCAATCGCCGATATTTCAAAATCCGAAAAACGAATTGCACGATAACCTTAAGAACTTTTCTACATAGCCTTTTTCAGTCAAGTGACAAGGTTTTCTTACGAACCGGGAGCGGATGATTCTTTGCTAAAATGCTGTAGAATTTGAAGATAAACATCGCAGGATGATCATTTATTCATTTACACTTAAAAAACTTCCTTTGTTATTAAAGATATAGATATTAAAAAAAATTGATTTCTACCAAGCGTAATATTGAAGTAACTGGGAATATTGTAAGTTAAAGTACTAACAGGTTTTTAAGAAAACGGAAATTTCCCTTCTATTTGCAAACGGTAAAATATAATCGTTCGACAATTGAACTGGTAATACAGAAGGAAAAGCCCTACTCAAAAACCTAGCTTTTTAAACCTTACAAGACATCAATTATGGTGCACTCATTGGAAAATCGCAATATTTCACGCTTACAAATTGACCAAGTCATTTGTCTTAACAAGGGTCGCGTATGTTAAAAGTAACAGCGATTCCTTTTCATATAGGTAGATATACACTGATCATTGAGGCGTAAATCTATTGTGTCGCATTTAGATTATGGCTATTGTGTCATTCAAACTTGACCAGTGTATGTTTTATGAACTTTGTGCACGATAAAGATGATTTAACGTGTTATTTCCTATGTGTGCAGCGAAAACGCAAAAGCAATGATTTTTAAAAATTACATTTTCAAACAGTGCTCTAATAGTCGAACATTTCCCTCGATATTGAAATATACACATCTTAAAGCGTTTTCACGTAAAATCAAAATTTCCGTTTTCTGAACTTGCTGTTAGTACTTTAGTAATTTTGACTAGTATATATATGTATTTATCAACATTGGTATACGAATATAGAAAATGGGATAGAGTGAAGAAATGGATAGAGAGAAGGGAAATGAGAGTGTTCGAATGAGTTTTCATGTGTCACGTGATGTTGAAAAGTTTTGATTGGCTAATATGAAGGTTAGGTTTCATGCATATGTGTATGGTAAGGTTAAGCATTCGAGCCTTTGCCTTCAGAGTAGCTGGTTGCTTTTTTCTATATTGTACAACTATGAGCGATTCTGAGCCACGTGTAGAGCCTGATAATATACAACCTGCTCCAGTGCGTGAGTCCAGTGACGCTTTTGAAGCATTTGACTTATTTAAAGTATATCTAGACAAAAAGCTGGGTTCTTTGAAGAAAGATATCTTAGAAAGTTCAGAGGAGAAAAGTGCAGAATTAGCGAGTAAATTAAAAACTGAACATTCCTACAAATTCAAGTATTCCGGTAATGAGAAACAGTTCCGTTTCAACGAGGAGGTTCAGCTTGCTATTAGCAAAATTCAACGCGCAGCTGATGCTAAAGATTATATTTCTGTTAAAGATATTTGCGCTGATGTCACTAAACTTATCCATAAGCGCAATAAATGCATTAAGATGGCCGATAAGTCGCCTGCAGGCTGGGAAACTGTTCGAGAGTATCTTTCAGATGACCTTGCGTCCGATTCAGATGATGACAAACGTATCCGTTCTGCTGAGTCCCGTGCTATGCGTTCTCGGAAACAACGTACTCGATCAAATCAGAGGAAAAGGAGCGACACTGCTAAGCCTTATTCTATTCCTTCTGGTCGCACTGTGTCTGCTACTCATCCCAACCCCGAGAGTAATTTTCGTCCCTACAGGAAATTCGGCGCCAAGCCTACAGACATCTGTTTTTTCTGCAGCGAGGCTGGACACTGGAGAAAGGACTGCCCGAAACAACGAGAGTTCAACAAACATTAATGATGAGTATTTTCATTGTTCTGACTATTCAAACGATTTATGTGAATTCAACTTGTGTTCGAACAAATTTGAATACGAAATGTCCTCTTCTGATAATGTAAAGGGTCGACTTAAAAATCATTTACATTTCTGGCAAAGAATAGACGCAAATTCATTTGTATTAGATATATTAGAGAATGGTTATTCTATTCCATTTATTTCTGCACCACCTCGCAAATTTAATAGAAATAACAATTCTGCTTTAAAATATCCTGAATTTGTTACAGAGGCAGTTTCTGAATTACTCGTGAAAGGTTGCATTTGTCAAGTTTCTGTTCAGCCTGAAGTTGTAAGCCCTTTAAGTGTGTCAGTTAACAAATCGGGTAAAAAGAGGTTAATTCTTGATTTGCATGAGGTCAATCGTTACATCTGGAAAAGCAAGGTCACCTTTGAAGATTTCAAGGTCGCATTAACGTATTTTCAGGCTAACCAATATATGTTTAAATTTGACCTAAAGTCTGGATATCATCATATCGATATGGCTGAATGGTGTAGGACTTATCTTGGATTTCATTGGCAGGGAAAATTCTTCGTTTTTACTGTGTTACCATTCGGCCTCACATCAGCTCCATATTTATTCACAAAGTGTTTACGTCCAATGGTGAAGTACTGGAGATCTGAGGGAGTGAATATCGTACTTTATTTAGATGATGGCTGGTGTATTAATGATACTTATGATAAGTCATTGGCTGATGTTTGTTTTGTTTACCAGTCTCTTACAGATGCAGGTTTTCTTGTTAATCGGGAGAAGTCCATTTTTGATCCCACTCAGTGTTTGACTTGGCTTGGCCTTGTATGGGACTCGTTAGATTTTTCATTATGTATTCCTGATCAGAGAATTTTAGATCTGTTACTAAATATTGAAGGAGTTTTGCAAGACCGTTTAAGTGTATCTGCTAGGATGTTGGCCCAGGTTTCTGGTCGTATTATATCGATGTCCCCAGTTATTGGTAATGTGTCTCGCATTATGACCAGGTCCCTGTACAGGTGTATTGAAGCGAGACAGTCATGGGATCACATATTTCCACTGATTGATCAAACAGTTATGGATGAGTTGTCTTTCTGGAGGTCAAATATTAGGTCGCTGAATGTTAGGAAGCTTTGTCAGTATGAAGTGCCTATCGTTGTATTTTCAGATGCTAGTTCTTATGCATGCGGTGCTTACTGTGAGAGTAAGGAAGGTGATGTTTTTCATAAAATGTGGACTGGCGTAGAGTCAAGAATGAGCTCCACGTGGAGAGAGGCGAAAGCTATAGAATTTTTTCTTGACCATTTCAAAGATTCATTTTCTGGTAAAACGGTTAAGTGTTTTACAGACAGTAGGTGTTGTGTTTCGGTTATTTCGATTGGGAGTTCGAAGTTTCATTTACAACGTATCTCTCTGGCTATATTTGAAATTTGTAGACAGAAATCTATTACGTTGGATATGCAATGGATCCCAAGGTCACTTAATACTCAAGCTGACGAACTAAGTAAGGTGTTCGATTTTGACGACTGGGGAGTTTCCGTTCAGTTCTTCAAGTTTATTGATAGTATTTATGGACCTCATACTGTGGATAGATTTGCGGATTCGAACAATACTAAGCTACCTATATTTTGTTCAAAATTCTTCACTACTGGTACATCAGGTGTTGATGCATTTTCCATGAATTGGGGAGGGCACAATAATTGGCTAGTTCCGCCGATCTATTTAGCGAGTAAAGTTATTAAACATTGTGTTGCGTCATCCGCTGAAGGTACCTTAGTAGTACCAAAATGGCCATCAGCGCCTTTTTGGACGCTAATTTTTTGTAATTCCTGGCAGTGTCATTCTTACATTTCAGATGTTTTAGAATTTAGAAATGATAAAGACATTTTTGTATCGGGTTCCTATGTTAAATCAATATTTGGAACTGATAGATTTCGTAGTAATGTCTTGGTTGTCAGGATTTCTCCATATTAATACTATGATAAACGACTGTGAGTTTTCATAAAATGTCATATTGCATATGAACATTAAAGACTGAGTTTCAATTTAATATTACTCATTCATAGATTATTTTTGCAAGAAACATGTTGATATGTTTGATAAAAAAAAAAAAAATGCTGAGATAAATTGAGATAATGATTATCATGAGTTCATTATATTTATCAAAATTTTTTATACAATTTTGGTAACTACCAGATATCAATTGTTGATTACACTGAGATGTGGGTAACCACTTGGTTCCCAGTTATGATGTGGTATAGAGATGGGTAACCACTTGGTTCCCAGTTATGATGTGGTATAGAGATGGGTAACCACTTGGTTCCCAGTTATGATGTGGTATAGAGATACAAAAAATGTATGGGTAACCACTTGGTTCCCAGTATGATGTGGTATAGAGATATGGGTAACCACTTGGTTCCCGGTACTAATGATATTTAGAGATGTGGGTAACCACTTGGTTCCCAATGATGGTAATTTATGTTGGTAACTTTTTAGTTCAAGGTTATGATGTGGAAATCATTTGGTTCCCAGTACTGATGTATGAAGATTTTGGTTATTATTTGGGTTTCTATAATGGTAATGCACCGAGATGTGGGTAACCACTTGGTTCCCATTGCTGATGATGTTGGTTTTATTTGGTTGAGTTACTTATGCCTATGTCACCATTTGGTGGATGTACGGACTAGTGAAGCATTTATGTATATATAACCACTTGGTTCACATTAATGATCACGTACATTATGAAGATGTTGGTAATGGAAGCACTTATATTATACGTCAAGTTACGCTTACGTATGAGGAGGGAGTATCCTCTTTGTTACCTCATAGAAATATATTCTTTTCGTTGTGGTTACCTGGTTTATACAGTATAGTCTGCTTTCATTCAGAAGCTAGATACTCTTTTCCCATAGAAGTCTTTCATCATGAATTTATATCTAAATTATTAACTTTTGTTTCGTAAATACATATTACAGATGTATTTCGCCTTGACCGATGGGAGTCTCTAGCTTCTGAAGAAAATGCCACTCTAAAACGGTTAAGTACCAGTCTTCCAAAAGTATTGATGAATTCAAAAGCAGCGAACACGTCTAAGATGTATAACACAGGATTCAAACAATGGTGTAAATGGTGCAATGACTTGGGTCTTACTGCTTTACCTGCCTCAGATTACCATGTGAGCTTGTATTTAATAGCATTAATGCAGAGTGATGCTTCGTCTTCGAAATTAGATCTTTGTGTATATTCAATAAAATGGGCACATGAGCTGGCTGGAATGAAAAATCCATGTGATACATTTTTGGTCAAGAACGTGCTTGAAGGTGCAAAGAGAATGGTTTCTAAACCGACGGTGAAAAAAGAGCCCATTACTCCTGATATACTTTTGAAATTGGTCAACAAGTATGGCCTGGATGCCAATTTATACGACAAGCGTTCTATTACTATGTGTCTTGTGGCATATTCTGGATTTCTTAGATTTTCAGAACTGATAAATATCAGAGCTTGTGATATTGAATTTCACGATTTATACGTTAATTTCATTATTCATTGAGAAGAGTAAAACCGATCAATATCGAGAGGGTAACTGGGTTTTGATTTCAAAAATCAATTCGCCTGCATGTGCTTTTACATTTTTAAAAAATTATTTGTCAAGTGCACAAATTAGTTTAAGCAGTGATGAATTCATTTTTCGTCAGTTGTCATTTTGTAAATCATCAAATGATTACAAATTGAGAAGTTCTGAACATTTATCTTACACTAGAGCAAGAGAACTTTTACTTGAAAAATTAAATGATCTGGATTTAGACATTTCTAAGTATGGTCTGCACTCATTACGCTCGGGTGGAGCTACAGCAGCTGCTAATAGGGGTGTTTCAGACAGACTATTCAAAAAACATGGGCGATGGCGCTCGGAGAGAGCCAAAGATGGTTATGTAAAAGAAGACATTACTTCATTGTTATCTGTTTCAATGAATTTAGGATTATAATAAATAATTTACTACATTCTATTTTCCCGTTCTATTAGTTTTTCGAGCTGGCAATAGGTTCACTCCTATATGAGAGTTCGTTGTTTGTTGATAAATATTTTATGTGTCGTTTGAGCAGAGCGAATTAGAACATAAATGTATTTATCAACATTGGTATACGAATATAGAAAATGGGATAGAGTGAAGAAATGGATAGAGAGAAGGGAAATGAGAGTGTTCGAATGAGTTTTCATGTGTCACGTGATGTTGAAAAGTTTTGATTGGCTAATATGAAGGTTAGGTTTCATGCATATGTGTATGGTAAGGTTAAGCATTCGAGCCTTTGCCTTCAGAGTAGCTGGTTGCTTTTTAACCTCGAAGATTAAATATTATTTTAATCTACTTTCAGATGATTTGTGTATAACAGTGCCAGTTTTATGCTTTCCAGAATGCCAATCGAGTTCAACGAATCGCATTTTGATACATGTTTATTGTTTTATTATCTCAATTAAACGCAGCTACTAGCTGGCAATAGGTTCACTCCTATATGAGAGTTCGTTGTTTGTTGATAAATATTTTATGTGTCGTTTGAGCAGAGCGAATTAGAACATAAACTTAATAGTCATTTAGTGATGGAATGAAAAAAGAACAACTAACACTCAAAATGCTGAAAATTAACTCGTAATAATTTTTTCGACTACATTGACCGATTCAATAATTGCTGTATATCAACTTTTGAAAACGGATGCACGTTGCAAACGTGAACTGCATCTCGAGGTAAACAGTAAGGGTAAACGAGGTAAACCAATCAGAATTTTGTTTTCGAATTAAATAAAAACTTACATAGGAGATACAAATATAACTCGTACTCGTAAAAAAACATGTATTTGTCGAGTTTCATGCTGACAGATTCTTGAAACGCTCAAATCCAAAGACGCAGTTGAGATCTCCAACAAATTAATTCTGCATGTACCAGAAAAGGACCATATGCGTAGGATGCAACAAACAGGTAAGGTAAGTCAACAAACAACAGTTGATGTCGAAACACACAGTAAAAGCATAACCTACATTCGACTGTTGATGGTCCTTTGCTATTTAAAAGCTGATGAAGTGTTTATCCGGATTACGTGCGAACGACCCATTTGCTTAAATTCAAGCTGATACATTGATTTTTTTTTAGACAAGTAAAGCCATTTAATGTAAGATGAAGTTACAAAGACGGTCAATTGTTGGATGCCGATATTACTATAAAATTTACAATAATCAACTGGAATACACAAACAGTTTGTTTCCTGCTGGTTGTAACGAGCCTATCGTACACCATCCGAGGAGTCCGACCAACTTTCGGGTAGGACAAGGCATCTGGACGAGATTTTATCAGCGCATGTCATAGGGTATTGCCGTCACGTTGAGTTAGTTTTCCGTACTTTGAAAAATGCTCTATAATAAGCTGGAGGAGGGTGTATTGTCTTTTACTATGTATGGGAAAGGGAGTTATCTTAAAGTATGTGAATACCAACATGCTCGCATAGATGCATTGTTACCGTATAGAATACTGATTACATTTAAGACAACACACACGTTGAAATTATTCAATGACAATTGAAACAGGACATCCTCGGAGTAGCAATTTGTTAGAGGATATTATTATACCTTTACTTGTTTTTTCTTTTATAAAATCATTATTATGATACTCAATATTAAAATCAGACCCGCCTGATGAGACTATTACCCTTCAAAGGGTGCGTTTGGTGAGAAGAGTAATTCCCTAGGGATAAAGCTTCGAAATGGAGCGGAGCTACAGAGCGTGACTTCGAAATGGGGCGGAGCTCTGTAGCGCGTGACGGTATAATAAAACAGTTAAAGTATACCATTGAGGGAGTTAGCATGGTTCTGGTTTTCCTCGACCAGACCTATTTCCCGAGGCTTCGCCAATGTTGAGATTGTTCTGGAACAAATGTAAAAATAGGACCAATGCTTATTTGATAAACATATCAAGATCTGTAATCTGTGAAAGTGGTATTGGAAAGATGTATACAATTTGAAATTTATAGTAAATGATGTTTCTGTTGATATATCCCTTCCTCCATAATCTACTTTTTTTAGTCAGTAAATAAAATAAACTTTTGAGTGTAGAGCAGTAGTTTCAATGTCAAAGTTCTATGTTATAGTAACACAATTCAGGATTGAAAGATTCAGGGAAAAATGCATACTAGTACATATAATTGTGTAAGTCTCCATTTTAATGTAATCGCGAACCCCTAATGGAGACAGGATCAGGTGACCGGGAAAAGTGAGCGCCCTGACTGACCGGGAGGAGTGAGCGTCCTGACTAACGACCGGGAGGAGTGAGCACTCTGACTGACCGGGAGGAGTGAGCGTCCTGACTGACGACCGGGAGGAGTGAGCACTCTGACTGACCGGGAGGAGTGAGCGTCCTCTGACTACATACAACACACATCGCAAGGCCAAATAGAAACGTTGTCTCTGACATGACAGATTACCACACTTATTCTGTTCCAATTGCAGATAGTCCCATTATTTTGTGTTTTTTTATGTATTAATGTCCATTCTATAAGATAGTAGTTTTAGTATTCAAAGATTAACTTTGCAACTGATGTAATTGAACAAAATGATAGAATTGATAGAATCACTAACTTGTCGGACTAATATCTAATCGAATAAACTATATAATCTAATGACAAATATGGATAATGACTATATCCCTGTATACAGCACAAAATCGATAATTTAGAAAATCAGAAACCGAAGGAATACAAAATCAGGATAAAAAAGGAACCAAAGCAAATAAACAAAAACCTCCACCAGACGAAAAGAAGCGAACCGATATGGGAGTGAGACCACGTGCCCAGGAAGAGAAAGCATCTCCTGCTTGCATGCAACACCCGCCGCTTCAATTCGGTAGAACTGTTACATCCGGTTACTTCCATTTCGGAAGACATAGAGTACAATCTTTGGTTGGATGGTTCAAATGGTCTATGACAGAATATCATCCACCATTCTGGAGAGTGGGACATCATAGTGTATTACGAATTCCCCATATCGACCGTAGAGCTTCCTCGGTGACGATGTTTGCCGGTCACAAACTTATCCCTGACTGAGAAGCTTATCTGAAAGACGCCTAGCTCTCAGAACAAAATCCGTATATTTGGTACTTGCTCTGGCATAGCGTATCAACTGAGATATGAACACGCCATAAGCAGGCGATGAAGGGATGTTTCTATTCAGAAAAGGAAAGATTGTAATGCTGAAATTGAAGTCGTCACGTTTGTCATAGAGTGAGGTATTCATGTGACCATCAGTGTCGTAGGACAACATTATGTCCAAATAGGATGCTGAATTATTTGTCTCTGTTGTTTCTTTGACTTCAAGCTCCGAAGGATAGATACTGCTCAGGTAATCCGCGAATTGTGGATTATTGGTGGACAACACTTCGTCTATGTATCTGTAAGTGAAGTTGAAGTCAGAAGCTAAGTATCTTTTCCCTTCAGAGACCAAAGATTGAATTAATTCAGCTTCGTACGAGTAAAGGAAAATGTCGGCAAGGAGTGGGGCACAATTGATCCCCATTGGAATTCCGACAATTTGCTGGAAGACCTTTCCTCCAAACACCACAAAAATGTTGTCGATCAGAAAGTTTAATATCTGAATAACATCTGTCTCAGTGTACTTATTTTCAGAATCGGACTTTTCTTTTACAAAGTAGGTTTTGTCATAGTTCACAACAATAAATTTGTATTTGCGATTATCGTTCTTACTTGTAAACGCATTACTTATAATTTTTGCGAGTCATTCTTTCAATTTAGGATGTGGAATTGTAGTGTAAAGTGTCGAAAAATCAAAGGCTTTGATCAAATGGACTCTTCTAAAATGAATGGATTTCAGATGTTCTAAAAGTTCCTTCAAATTCTTTAAAATCCACATCTGCTTATTTTCCCAATTTTATTTATTACGTATTATTGTTTTTTTTTCTTTATGGTGAACCACTGTGCTAGGATGCCCCCCCCCCTTGATATTTACTTTATACACCAATATATACGTATTTCACTGTGTTATGTTCTCATAAAAGAAGAAATAAACGTTTAAGATTTCTCTGAAAGGACCGTGTCTTTTACGTATTGTTTATTTACAGTCATTGACAATATTTCTGTGTTTGATTTGAGGATTACTTACAAGAGTTCAGAACCCGAAACGTGCGAGTCTACCTGGTCCATGCTGCAAATTAACCTTATATACTTATGATACTGTAAATCACGTATCATTCGTATGCCTCGTTTGTGTCAGACTTATGCCCTTTGCAGTGTGGAGCTCTTAAAAAACCAACAAGGGGTTTGACAGTAAGTTTTTTGAACATTTTCCCCTGACATTGTCGCCATAGCACTTTCTATATGAACATAACCTCAGACAGTGCAATGCCATGTGTTTTATAAATTGTTTCGTTTTCGTGCGTGAACATAGGCGACGGTGCGGCTAGCCATCAACTGGGGATGCTTCCTCCTCCCGGGCACCTGGTCCCACCTCCACATGTAGCTTGCTAGGGGTCCGTCGATGCTCAATATTGTGCTCTATTGTATGTGCTGTTGAGATTATCGTCAGGATCTTTTTAACTCATTTGTGTCACACTTATGCCCTTTGCCGTGTGTTGAGATTATCGTCAGGATCTTCTTTAACTCATTTATATCTTTCCTTTTCATTGGAAGCATAGTTCTTCGAAAGAATTATACTATATTTTCACAATTTAACATATTATACTTTTAGTTGTTAGATTCCAAATAACTTCGACAGTTACTCAGCTGGGATTTAGGCGATTCGGCTATGTTGTTTACACTTAGGTCCAATAATGTTTGATTAGTTTGTATACATTATAATAATTTTGATAAATATGACACGATTGTAAACCTCTTATTGTCAAATATAAATGAAGAGATTACAGTAATCCCATGTATAGGTAATATAGTTTCAACTTAAGTAAAATGTTGTATTACATTCAATTGCAGTGATATATGCTTTGTAATATCATGTTTTGTACTGAATTCCTTCTGTCTGTTCATAAAAGACTCTGACATAATTAAACGCTTTCGAATCTAATAATGTGACCCCCACTATCTTTGTGTAATGTTTAAAACTTCCTTTATCATTTTTGACGTTTTAAAATCTTGATATTTGAGAAGACAACACTGTTAATTGATGTGTCATTTTGTGATAAGGAGGCCAAGCAGTATATAATAGGATAATGAATTATGTCTGATGATATGAAATAAATTTTAAAGATGGACCGTGGTATTCGTAATTTTTGCCTTGAATTTCCGTTCCATATATGGTCCATTCCTATCATAAATTTAACCAAGGTGTACAAGGAGGGTAAACATCGTCTGACAGTATACAACAGACGACACTTTAGATCGGCAGGTAAAGTCATATGGGTAATTCAACTGAAATTACATCTAGGTCATATATGGTAATAAGATATTTTCTTTGACGTCAGCAGGCTGGTGTCTTTTAGCAAAATTGTACAGGACAAAACACACATAAACTTGCATTTTGTCATTCAAAAATAATGCAGACGTTTCTTTCAAATCAAATTTATCTTGCTACAATATCTGGAGTATCATAAAGTGCATATACCATATATATATACCATATATGTTATCAACTGTCAATATTGAAATATATGTTATATAGTACCAATTTTGTTGTACTAGACACGTGTTTCGGATATTTTAATCGTCGTCAGCATTACTTCACGCCAAACAGTTTAAATAATGCCAAAGTGAATTTTCCTGGAGCAATCCACAATACAAAGCTTTAATTTTGATAAAAAAAAGGTGAAAAATATGGCCAAAAATCGTTAGAGGGTAGGCGCAAGGAGTTTAATTCTAAACATGACCGAAAAATAATGCCGAAACACGTATCACATATATCAGAAGATATTTGTGATTATTTATAAAAATAAAATACGAATTATTCACCGAACTTGGAGAAAGGTTTTTTCCCTTTTTATTTACAGGATATTTCCCAACTCAGTCATATTGGGGGATCTTTTTCTGGAAATATTCAAATTTACACGTAACATGAGTGCGATAGAATAAATTCTGAAGAAAATCTCAACAGCACCCTTAATAGAGCACGAAATTCATCATCGACGGACCCTACCCCTACCTGCTTTTGTCATTTCATTAAAAAATAGCATCGAAATTGAAGGAGGTGAACATATTAGCATCAACTCTCCAATGCTATTTTGAACATAGATTTTATTTGGTTATGCTACGGGATCGATTCTGCAGGAAATTTGGAGCAGCGCACTCTGTGCTCAGTGCAATAGCAACGTTAATCTAAAAATTCAAATTAAAAAAATAAACCAGAGGGCGCTACTAAAATTAATTTATGTGGCGTATGGAAATCGCTATGTCTTGAAGCATCAATGATGATAATTTAATATCCGAAACACGTGTCTGTTGCATAAGAAATTGAAGAAGATAAAGAGTTGGAACACTTCTTTGTTATTTTACTATGGCCTATTATTATGTATATCACTAATTAAAGGTTACTGCAATTAACTTTGTTCCTAAAGACGTGACTCTTCCATTCATAGAATGGCCTCGTAAATCACTGACTGAGTAAAGTTTACATGACAAATATGGATAATGACCATATCCCTGTATGCACTACAAAATCGCTAATTCAGAAAATCAGAAACCGAAGACATACAAAATCAGGATAAAACAAGAACCAAAGCAAACAAACAAATACCTCCACCATATGAAAAGAAGCGAACTCCCGATATGGGATTGAGACCAGGTGCCAAGGAAGACTAAGCATCTCCTGCTTGCATGAAACACCCGTCGCTTCGATTCGGTAGAGCTGTCAAATCCGGTTTCTTCCATTTCGGAAGACATAGAGTACAATCTTTTGTTGGATGGCTCAAATTGTCTATGACAGAATATCATCCATCATTCTGGAGAGCGGGACATCATAATGTATGACGAGTTCCCTATATCGACCGTAGAACTTCCTCAGTGACGATCTTAGTCGGTCACAAACATATCCCTGACTGAGAATCTTATCTGAAAGACGCCTAGCTCTCAGAATAAAATCTGTATATTTGGTGCTTTCTCTGGCATAGCGTATAAACTGAGATATGAACACACAAAAAGCAGGCGATGAAGGGATGTTGCTACTCAGAAAAGTAACGTATGTGATATTGAAATTGAAGTCGTCACGTTTGTCATAGAGTGAAGGGTTCATGTGACTATCAGTCTCGTAGGACAACATAGTGTCCGCTGAAATACATTCCGTGCTCTGTCGGTTGCAGTGAGTCCATGCATGTTATCACCCGAGGTGTCCGACAGACATTCAGAGAGGACAAGTGGTCAGGGTCCTGTCTTTTCTAAAGAGGTTTGGACAGGACCCCTCACAGTCAGTCAGATTTCAACTGTGATACAAGACTGTAGATTAGTTATTTACTAAACTATGTGTCCATCTAGACAACATGATCATATCCAAGGTATAAATGTGTTTGATAATTCAGTTGCACTCTCGATGGTAATTCTGTCTGCTTTTGATCCTTCTTATATCGTTTATTATGTCAACAAAAAAGAGAGGTTGATAAATACCCATAGTTATATATTACTCTATTGCTTGTATATGTATTATGAAATTTCCAGAAAGCCTTAATTAGTTTGTGAAAGCGAAAATCTTGACCTAAAAATTATTAATAAATTATAACGAAAATCCAATTGGAAAGATTCGTACATGATCTAGTGTACGAATGGTTTGTGAAATATAAATACCGTATGATGGTAATCTAGGAACGCTACCATCAAGCCAAGGGATATTTCATTTTCATGAAAATCAAAAGAATTAGTACATTGTTAGTACATTTCTTTAATTTAAAGAGCTTACGAGGAAAATAAAGGTGGAACAAATTGAAAATGAATAGAAAATTTATATCACTTTCCATTGAAACATTATCATTGTTAAGCTTTTGAGCAATAATTATACAAACGGACTTACCGCTCAGTCGTTGATATTGGCCAATACAGTAGAATCAGATAGATCAAGTTGAAATACAAACAAAACAAAAAAAAAGCACTTCAAAATCTTTATTGTTATCAGAAGAATACATTATATCTTTGTATTCCACATATGAGGAAACATTCGTGTCAACAAGGTTCGATACAAGTTTGAACAAATGATACGGCTGATAAAATGTTATTAAAACACATTCATAACGGAAGAACGTTTTTGATAATATTTACATTATTTTTACAGACATTCTATGTTTTTGTAAACGGAGTGCAAAGAAATTGTACATTCTGTGACACTACTGGATGGAATCCATGGACGATTGCAGATAATTCCACTTTGAAGAAAAATGTTTTTTGTTGCATTATATCAAATTCTTTTCAATGTTTTTGCAACAGAGGTGTTTCATTCTGCAATGCCATTCACGTTTCTGGGTGTCTCCGGATTCAAAATGAAGGTAAGGCATTAGAGTGTTCCCTGTCTTTAACCAAATTTTTTTATGTACCAGATTTTATCCTCATGTACAATTAATACATGAATGGACGTATTGGGTACAAAAAGAGTGGGGAGGGGAAGGGGTAAGACTTAAATGTTTACAAAAAAGTTTCGAATAAATAAAAATGCAAGTGGAATCTTTGTATTGTGTAAACTCATATAATTTCGACGATCAGTTCAACTATATCTATATGCAAGACATACCTTCCAAATGAAAAAAGAGGAAGGCATGGAAGACAATGAGTATCATTAATACGTTCTTTAAAGTGACATATTTCTGAATGTTTGTACACATGAATCTGACATCCGTATACTAAGTAGTTAAACTTTTGAATTTAACGGCATGTAAAGAATTCTGTCTAATTCTTCTTCACCTAAACTACGGAAGCCCATTGGCTTCACAAAAAATAATTAATTTATTGCGTATATACGCAATAACATTGCGTATATTCGCAATACTATTGCGTATATTCGCAATAGCATTGCGTATATTCGCAATACTATTGCGTATATTCGCAATAGTAATGCGTATGTACACAATGCTATTGCGAATATTCGCAAAATTATTGCGTACATACGCAATAGTATTGCGAATATTCGCAATAATTATTGCGTATCTAATAATTTTACACATTCAATGACTTCTAAACATAATTGTGGCTTAAATAGTTATTCCTTTTATTTGTCTTAATGCATATCAAAAATATTCATCTTGCGCCGATCCAGATTTCCCAAAATGGTGAAAAGATCAGCAAAAGGGAAGGGATAGGGAGGAATCAAGCCAAGGATTTTTCAGAAAATATGATATTTTAAAAGGCAGTTTCGGCAAATTTAATGGAAAGGGGAGATCGAGGGATAAGTTGACCCCTCTCCTTGGTCCTATTCATAACCATATATCACGTTTTACGTTTCTCTCACTTTCATCCAAACTTAATAATTCAAAATGTGTTCAATGTTTCTATTGGTGAAAAGGGGGGGGGGGGTCGGACCAACATATATATGAACCATTTGGAATACTTCAGAAAGCAGAGCCTCCTCTGTTCGTCTTCATATACGACATGATTCATCGACTCTCTCACGGGAGAATGGTTGGTAAAGAACAGAAAAGGCAATAGGAGAAACCTTATTTCGCAGCGCTATCGGGTTAAAGTCGTGTCCCAATCTCCTGCATCGCAGCGCTATCGAGTTAAAGTCGTGTCTCAATCTCCTGCATTCGCCTCTCATTCGCCTCAGTGTCTTTTTATCGTGGCACATTCGTGTCGCATTCTTCTCTATTCTTATCACACTCGCCTCACTATCGTTGCGGACGCGTAGCATATTCCTGTTGCATTCGCGGCGCTATCGTGTGCCTATCGCGACAAGAAATACTTCATGAGAACAGACAAGAATGTGACACGATTGTTCATTCGCCTCTGATCGTAGCTCATTCTCCTCTACATTAGCGACAGTGGAAGCCCGGTACTCTCCCGCAAGGCATGAAAACACACAAATACACAATAATAGGAATTTGGAGAGGAAGACTGAAAAAATAAAATAGAAATATTTTTTCTTCAAGTGAGATGGATATAATGGTTATTCATTTTCTATAAGAATCACTATTATCATTAAGAATTATGATTATACAGACATTTTGTCGAATTCAATATCATTAACTGATTTTTTACCAGAAAAATGCCTGTTTGTGTGCATTTTTTTCCTGAGCAATTTTCAAAAAGGTACGTAAAACAAAATATTTGATTACTATGGTCTTATAATCGAGGACATTCATTGATATTATTCCTTGCAAAATGGAATAATACATTACAGAAAATTTCCGACTTGCTTTGCTTGCCTGCATTTAGAATTAAAACTCTGACTGCTTTTAATAAAGTATCGTTGATTTCTTAGATTAACATAATTTAGAAACGATGTCCACTTCATTCCTTAAGGATGTTGATATTAGTTTCAAAAGAAAATAAAAACAAAACAAGAGGTCCAATGGGGTCACATTGCTCAACTGAGGTCATCAAGGGAAAGATATTTTTCAATGAGGTTTGGTTAAATTCTGTACAGCAGTTAAGGGGAAAGTGAAAAAATGATTGATCGCAAGGTGGCCATCTTAGATTTCAATCGGGTCGATTAATAGAGAACATTGAGTACTTGCCTCTTGTAAGGTTTGGTGGAATACTAAGCAGCGGTTGTGGGGGTTAGTCGAGAACAAAAAAAAACTAACGACGGACGAATTATAGACAACGGACAAAGAACGATGACCAATAAAATTATCATGATGATCATTTTTGGCTTTATCTACAGTAAGCAACTTGGAGCTGCAAGTGGGGAGTGATTTTTTGCTTTTTCACCTCCGTTACAGCTGATTCATACATATTTTTAGTATGAAAATCAATGATTTTTAGTTTTAACTTTCATGTCTAGGGACAACATTCATGTCAGACCGAGATGGGTATCACTTTATGCCCCCATCGTCTTTAGCAGAACACAATAACAAGAGGGAAGAGTGGACATATCGCTCACATGAAAAACTAGCCGTAAGCGTGATTTAGATAATTCTAGCCATAAGCTTATGAAATAATCAAATAAAAGAAATAACTTGAAAGATATTGCAAATACAAATATGTGCGTTTTACAACAAGAGACTTATTAGAAAAGCAATTATAATCTTTTTCATTCAAACTTTAATCAATATCTGTGTACTGATTCTTGAAAAGTTGTCGAAATAATGTAAAAAAGAATTATTAATTATATTTTTTTTCTAGAATTTGGATTGCTACGCTCGCCGATATTATAGATACCTTATACATGAGAATCGAAAAGAGACTTTTATCTTCAATTTTGAATCATTATTTGACTTAAATGATGCGAGTTTAGAGGGGGCTTGGAATATATCAATAGGCATTCACCCAAGAGGGGCCAAGGATGAAGTGCTAGTGGGGCCCGGGTTCCTAAACCACATACCCCCTCCCCCCGCCTTTACGATGAATGGCCGTTTTGTTTGATGAAGACAATTATGAAATGTAATTTTATCCATTCGGAATCTTGAATTGAAAAGAAGCATTTGTATTAATATGAAATATGAGGTATATGGCGAGCGAAGCGAATTCTTCTTCAATACTTTTTTTGTGGGGCGAGAGAGTTACACACCAAAGTCAATCCAATCCCTGCTGTTCACGCTGTTAGCTAGAGTACATTGACTTAAATGGTATACTTATAAGAAACATTACGTTAAGGTCAAAAATCAAGTTGAGGTGTGAAAGGTGATACATTATTAATCGACTACTGAATATGAAATGGATATCATACTTATATAGCTTCGGATTTTAATTGCAAATAAATAAAGTTAGATAACGAGCGGCCGCGAGCCAGCAAAAATTTGCTGAAATTTGACTTCAAAGGACCAGAAATTAAGTCTACACATAATAGTTTGAGCCCCAAAATACCTAACTTTGACGATTTTATCAGACATTTTGCATTATTTTTCTACATGATTAAATCCCCTTCAGTATCTATACACTTTTGCAGTCGGTGTTTAAGGGCCTCAATACCACTTTTAAAGAAATCCTTATCTTGACTGGTCAGAAAGCCAGTCACTGACTGAAAGTCGGTGCAAGAAATAGCTGCTTTCAGTTTTGGGAATAGATGGAAGTCTGATGGAGCAAAGATCATGTGAATAAGGTGGATGCTCAATAAAATTAAAGCCACAATCATGAATGCCAGCCGTGGCAGTGACAGATTTGTGAACAGGAGCATTGTCCTGATGGAACGACACAGCTTTCCCCAGCGCTCAAGTTTAATATTTTCTCGTAACACGTCAGAAGTGAAGCATAGTATGTACCATTGATTGTTTGTTTTTTTTTTTGGAGATAATCTATCAGCAGAATCTTTCTGCATTCCAGAAAACCGAGGCTCTTAATCAGCCCTCGTATATTACCCTCTACAACAAAGCTTTTATTCAGTAAAAAAAAATCTGGCTGGCCGATAAAAAGAATCAAAACTTGTAAAGTTTCCCTTACACATGTATCCTACCAAACCTGTCTGAAGAAACGAAATTATACTCAGGCACTAGAAATGTCCCAATCCCTGTAAACGGTGGATATGAAAGTAGGGAAAGGGGGGACGAGGTCATACTTTTTCAACTTGATTTTTAAACCGATAAAATCATAATGAGCTGCCTAGTTTCATGACTTTAGTTTGGAATTCCTCTGAGGTAAAATGCTAGATCTGCGCCTGAAATAAATTGGGGTATTGATTTAACTAAAAGAGAAAAGAATATGAGAAATATTTTGGGTGCATTTAAAAGGCGCCGTACAAACTCACAAAAAAAAAATAACAAAATAAATAAAAATCAATCAAACATCATTCTGATCACTCAGATATCATTAGTTTTTCAATCATTGCAGACTTTTTAAAGATGCGTAGCCTCTAATGCTTATATTTGTTCCGCCCAGGATCCACCCCTTAATTAAATTCAATTAATCGGGTTGAAATAGAGATCCATAAGATCTTTTTTCGTATATATTTTCATGAAAATATTCCAGAAGATGAAAATTTTATGGATAGATGGAAGATGATACGATATGATCCCCCCCCCCCCCCCCAACATCACGGATGTTTATTTTAACGCTTACTTTGACCTTGATACATCTTTTTGTATCAAAGAATATTGTACTTTCAGTAGACGATAAAAAGAGATTTTTATAAACAGAGAATAAACAAGGTGATCGGAGAGAATAAACAAGGTGATCGGAGAGAAACAAAGTTCTATCACCCCCCCCCCCCCCCCCCCTAGATCGTACTTATATTTTCCTTTGACCCCCCCCCCCCTCCCCAACGTTTAAAACAGACATTTAGAGCCGCGAAGAACATTCAATTTATTGCGTATATACGCAATAATTATTGCGAATATACGCAATTATTATTGCGAATATACGCAATACTATTGCGAATAAACGCAATACTATTGCGAATATACGCAATACTATTGCGAATATACGCAATACTATTGCGAATATACGCAATACTATTGCGAATATACGCAATACTATTGCGAATATACGCAATGTTATTGCGAATATACGCAATGTTATTGCGAATATACGCAATGTTATTGCGTATATACGCAATAAATTTATTTTTTCTGTGAAGCCAATGGGCTTCCGTAGTATGATTCACGAAAATAAACAAGATTTTCTGTTTAAATGTTCTATAGATATACATACGGAAGCCCATTGGCTTCACAGAAAAAATAAATTTATTGCGTATATTCGCAATAACATTGCGTATATTCGCAACAGTATTGCGTATATTCGCAATAGTATTGCGTATATTCGCAATAGTATTGCGTATATTCGCAATAGTATTGCGTATATTCGCAATAGTATTGTGTATATTCGCAATAGTATTGCGTAATGTATATACGCAATAGTATTGCGAATATTCGCAATAGTATTGCGTTTATTCGCAATAGTATTGCGTATATTCGCAATAGTATTGCGAATATTCGCAATATTTATTGCGTATATTTGCAATAATTATTGGGTATATTCGCAATAATTATTGCGTATATACGCAATAAATTGAATGTTCCCCGCCTCTAAATGTCTGTTTTAAACGTTTTTGTGTTTCTGAAATATTTTTATGAAAATATATACGAAAAAAGAATTTCAACCCAATTACTTGAATTAAATTCAGGGATGGATCCTGGGTGGAACAAATATAGGCATTAGAGGCTACCCATCTTTAAAAAAAATCAACATGGATTGAAAAACTAATGATATCTGAGTGATGAGAATGATGTTTGATTGATGTTTGTTTATATTGTTTTTTTGTGTGAGTTTTTACGGCGCCTTTTAAATGCACCCAAAATATTTCTCCTATTCTAGTCTCTTTTAGTTAAATCAATACCCCAATTTATTTCAGGCGCAGATCTAGCATTTTACGTCAGAGTATAATTTCGTTTCTTCAGACAGGTTTAGTAGGATACATGTATGAGGAAAACATTACAAGTTTTGATTCCTTTTTATCGGCCAGCCAGATTTTTTTCTTACTGAATAAAAGCTTAGTTGTAGAGGGTAAAATACGAGGGCTGATTGATATGTTGTGAGCCTCGGTTTTCTAATATGCAGAAAATATTCTGCTAATAGATTATCTCCAAAAAGGACAAACAATCAATGGCACATACTATGCTTCACTTCTGACATAGTTACGAGAAAATATTAAACTTAAGCGCCGCGGAAAGCTCACTAGTTAAAGGTGTGTCGTTCCATCAGGACAATGTTCCTGTTCACAAGTCCGTCATGGCTGCCATTCATGATTGTGGCTTTGATTTTATTGAGCATCCGCCTTATTCACCTTATCTTTGCTCCATCAGACTTTAATCTATTCCAAAAACTGAAAGCAGTTATTTCTTGCACCAACTTTCAGTCCGATGATGATGTCATACTTGCAGTGGCTGACTTTCTGACCAGTCATTATAAGGAGTTCTTTAAAAGTGGTATTGAGGCCCTTAAACACCGGTGGCAAAAGTGTATGGATACTGAAGGGGATTGTGTAGAAAAATAATGCAAAACGTCTGATAAAATTCAAATCCATCAATACGAGGCTCTCAACATATGAATCAGCCCTCGTGTAAGTATTGCAGAATATTTCATTTTCTCAACTCGAATACAGAAAGCTTTTTCAAGACCTTTACCTTTCGCAGAATAATTGAATAGAAAAGGGGCATTGAAAGTGTTTCTACAAACAAAGGTACCATCCTATACTTTCATATTCTAAAATCTATTTTATCATATAATCAGTAATAATGGTGATAATTCTATTTTGATGTCTTATTTGGGGTCGAGGGACCGAAGCTTTGAAACTTCTTCACTTCACGGGATTACATCTTTGCGATGATATTGTGAAGAAAAACGACGTTTCGAACTCTGTTGCAAGGGAGCAGCATCTTTCAGATATTGAATCTTCATTGGAGGTACCATTGGCGGATTAAGAGCGGGGCGTAAGGGGGGGGGGGCACGCCCCCCCCCCCCTAAAATCGTCTAAGTAAGGTATTTTGAGACTTAAACTAAAATGTGTAGACTTAATTTCAGGTCATTTGAAGTCAAATTTTTGCTGGTTTGCGGCCGCTCACCATCTAACTTTATTTATTTGCAATAAAAATCCGAAGCTATATAATGATAATAATAATATAAGTATAATAGCCATATCTCAGTAGTCGATGAAATAATGTATCCCCTTCCACACCTCAACTTAATTTTTTGAACGGAATGTTTCTTATAAGTATACCATTTAAGTCAATGTACCCTAGCTAACAACGTGAAGAACAAAGGGGATTGGTTTTGGTGTGTAACTCTCTCCCCCACAAAAAAGTATTGGAAAAAAATCGCTGGCTCGCTTCGCTCGCCAGATACATCATATTTCATATCAATACAAATGCTTCTTTTCAATTCAAGATTTCGAATGGATAAAATTACATTTCATTACTGGGGAGGGGGTAGGTGGGTTAGGAACCCGGGCCCCACTAGCACTTCATCCTGGGCTTCTCTTGGGTGGAGGCCTATTGGTTTATTCCACGCCCCCTCTAAACTTGAATCCTGTATCCGCCCCTGGGTACTTTAAGTCAAATAATGATTTAAAATTGAAGATAAAAGTCTCATTTCGATCCTCATTTATAAGGTATCTATAATATCGGCGAGCGTAGCAATCCAAATTCTAGAGAAAAAAAAAGTGATAATTAACAATTCTTTTTACATAATTTCGACAACTTTTCTAGAATCAGTACACAGATATTGATTTCAGATTGAATGAATACAACAGATTATAATTGCTTTTCTTATAAGTCTCTTGTTGTAAAACGCACTTATTTGTATATGCAATATCTCTCAAATTATTTCTTTTATTTGATTATTCTGTTAATCTAAGAAATCAACAATACTTTATTAAAAGCAGTCAGTTTTAATTCTAAATGCAGGCAAGCAAAGCAAGTCGGATATTTTCTGTAATGTATTATTCCATTTTGCAAGGAATAGTATAAATGAATGTCCTCGATTATAAGGCCATAGTAATGAAACATTTTGTTTTACGTACCTTTTTGAAAAATGGCTCAGAAAAAAAAAACCGCACACAGACATTTTTATATATATACGCCCGTCATTTGACGGGACGTATTATGGTATAGCGAAATGCGTCCGTCTGTCCGTCCGCCTATGGAACGCAATAACTTGAATACGCGTCAACGAATTTTCATGAAATTTTTAAGAACATTGTGATCAGACTGCGTAGGGGAAGCCGCCTTTCTATTTTCAGGTTCATCCGATTTGTCGTTACAGAGTTATGGGACTTAGGTTTTTAAAATACAGTGAAAATATACTAAAATAGTTAAAAATTATTTTAAAATCTATTTCTGGTCAAAATGTTTTGAAATTTTGTATACTTCAAGTAGAAAGGATGTTCTTTGTCATGTGTAACGGGTTTTTAATTTTTTTGTCGCATAACCAAGATATTGTGTGTAATGGGAAGGGGGGGGGGGTTATATGCACATACATGTTAAGCTAAGGGCAAAATCTAGGCGCATGGAACGCAATAACATCGGGATGTACATTTAAAACAGAATATTAAATTTCTATGGTCTTATATAGGAAAAATAATCTTTGCAAATACTTAAAATGGTAAATCGTTGAAATAAGGTTTATCTAGCTAGTGCCTTTTCTCTACCAACAATCCCCCCACGAGAGAGTCGTGAAGACGAACAGAGGAGGCTCTGCTTTCTAAAGTGTTCCAAATGGTTCATATATTTTGGTGCGACCCCCCCCCCCTCCCCTACACCTTTCCACCAATAGAAATATTGAACACTTTATTGATTTATTAAGTTTGGATGAAAGTGAGAGAAACGTAAAACGTGATATATGGTTATGAATAGGACCAAGGGGAGGGGTCAACTTATCCCACGATCTCCCCTTTCCGAAACTGCTTTTGAAAATATCATATTTTCTTTAAAATCCTTGGCTAGATTCCTCCCTATCCCTTCCCTTTAGCTGAACTTGTTCACCCTTTCGGGAAATCTGGAGCTGCGCACGACTAATAAGCAATCTTAATATGCATTAAGAAAAATAAAAAGAAAAGCTATTTTAAAAAGCCACAATTTGCAAAGAATTATGTTTAGAGTCATTGAATGTGTAAAATTAATATATAGTCCCCCCCCCCCTTTCCCCGGTCCCTTTCCAATTTGCAAGTATGGCTGATTTTCTGTTTTGCAATATATTGATATTTATTATATGTATTTTCACATTCTTTTCAACACCAAACACTGACCCCCCCCCCCCTCCGCCATCGCGCTGACTTGGACTACCCTTAGAAAATTCTAGATCCGCCCTGTTAACCCCAATCACTGTATATATGAAATTGAATTTATTGCGTATATACGCAATAGTTATTGCGTATATTCGCAATACTATTGCGAATATACGCAATAGTTTTGCGAATATTCGCAATAGTATTGCGTATATACGCAATACTATTGCGAATATACGCAATGGTATTGCGAATATACGCAATAGTATTGCGAATATACGCAATGTTATTGCGCATATGCGCAATAAATTAATTTTTTCTGTGAAGCCAATGGGCTTCCGTACATAACAAGTCAATAAAATAAAATAATTCTGTTCTGGTATTCTCCGAATATACCTCTTCTTGACTAAAAAGATTGCCATCATACTAGTATAAATGATAATGATGCTTATTTCATTGGCATATTACAATAGTTTCATAGAAAGTATATTTAGACAGTATTCAAAGGGGAATCCCTAGAGATTAGTGCTATATCACGTGACATACTACCGTGGCTTCAGTAGTTAAATAAAAGGATATCTACAACCAAAATTGCATTGAGGGAATGCTAAGATGTTAACCTACTTTTATTTCCGAGCTTATATTGGATGGAATGAAGTTTTCGAAATAGCAAAATAATATATATGACGTCAAATTGATAAAAAACAAACCATAGCTTCTTTCAGGCGACAGAGCTGGAAAGAAGTAATTATTTCAGACTCTTTTCAATAAACTTCCAATCACGGAGAACAAGTATTTTTGCCCCACACTGCAGCAAGAAATTAGTATTTATATTAATAAGACATAACGATTACTATGTATGATTAAGATGACAAATATGGATAATGACCATATCCCTGTATACAGCACAAAATCGATAATTCAGAAAATCAGAAACCGAAGGCATACAAAATCAGGATAAAACAGGAACCAAAGCAAACAAACAAAAACCTCCACCTTATGAAAAGAAGCGAACTCCCGATATGGGAGTGAGACCAGGTGCCCAGGAAGAGTAAGCATCTCCTGCTTGCATGCAACACCCGCCGCTTCAATTCGGTAGAAATGTCACATCCGGTTACTTACATTTCGGAAGACATAGAGTACAATCCTTGGTTGGATGGTTCAAATGGTCTATGACAGAATACCATCCACCATTCTGCAGAGAGTGGGGCATCATAGTGTATGACGAGTTCCCCATATCGACCGTAGAACTTCCTCAGTGACGATTTTGGTCGGTCACAAACATATCCCTGACTGAGAAGCTTATCTGAAAGACGCCTAGCTCTCAGAACAAAATCTGTATATTTGGTACTTGCTCTGGCATAGCGTATCAACTGAGATATGAACACACCATAAGCTGGCGATGAAGAAATGTTGCTACTCAGAAATAGAAAGTTTGTAATGCTGAAATTGAAGTCGTCACGTTTGTCATAGAGTGAGGTGTTCTTGTGACCATCAGTGTCGTAGGACAACATTATGAAATTCATTTTGTAAAATAATTATTTTCTATTTCAGTGCATCTCCATTAATAGGATGGTTTAGCTTCCATCGAAAAAAATATTCACCTCCCCGGTCTCGCTCGGTGAATATTGTCTTCTCGGGGAGCTACAACATCGTATTTTCCTCTGTAACTAATTGTATAATATCTAATATCACAACAAGATGGTTTCAC
Source organism: Pinctada fucata (assembly GCA_028142955.1). NCBI lineage: Eukaryota > Metazoa > Mollusca > Bivalvia > Pterioida > Pteriidae > Pinctada > Pinctada fucata. Next base: position 22,918,581 of record AP027106.1, read on the forward strand.
TACTGGTTAAATGATTTAACCGGAGAAAATTACTCGCTTGATCAAAGGTGGTTTTGCATTGCGTTGGAGTACTAATACTTTATTTCCCTGCTACTAAATTGGATATATGATTCCAAATATAAATTCTCCCCTTCCCTCTGTGCATAGCTCCACCCACAGATAGCTTTGAGACAAACGTTTATCAGTCCCCTACAAGCTCGCCGGAGGGGACTTATTGTTTCCATCCCGTTTTTCTGTCCGTCTGTCTGTCCGTCTGTCTGTTCGTCACACTTTAGTTTTCCAGACTTTTTTCGCTGTCGTTGCATATATTGAACTCATTTTTATCATGTGAGTTTATCTTAATGTAATACAGATCAAGTTCGAGTTTCGTTTCGATTGACCTATTTTTACAAGAGTTATGGTCCTTGGACTTAGCAAATTTCATGAAATTCTCAGTTTTCCGGACTTTTCTTCCAAGGTATTGCAGATATTGAAATAATCTTTTACATGTGAATACATTTTAGTGTTATACTGCTCAAGTGTGAGTTTGGTTTCGATTGACCTATTCTTACAAGAGTTATGCCCCCTGGACTTAGCAAATTTTATGAAATTCTCAGTTTTCCGAAGTTTTCTCGGCTGTTGTTGTAGATATTGAAATATATTTCTAGATGTGATTACATCTTAGTGTTATACAGATCAAGTTCGAGTTTGGTTTCGACCTATTTTCACAAGAGTTATGGCCCTTGTACTTAGCAAATTTCATGAAATTTTAAGTTTTGCTAACTTTTCTTCCATGGTATTGCAGATATTGAAATCGTTTTTGGTATGTGAATACAATTCTCAGTGTGATACAAATCAAGTTCGTGTTTCAATTTCATTGACCCATTTCTACAGGAGTTATGGCACCTGAACTTAGCAATTTCATGAACTTCTCAGTTTCCAGTCTTTCATGTCTGTTGTTGTAGATATTGAGCTGATTTTCGGTATGCAGATACATTATAGTATGATAAGAATAAGGTAAAGTTTGGTTTGATTTACCTGTTCTTACAAAAGGTATGGCCTCATAGCAAATTTCATTAAATTTTCCTGTTTTCCAGACCTTTTTGTAATACACATATTGAACTTATTTTGATTCATCTTTTGGTAAAGGTAAAGGTCAAGGCAGAGTTGAAGGACATCGATTAATGCCGGTAGAGGACTTAAATCGCTTGCGATTCATAAATTTATTAAAAGAATACCTTCTGCCATTTCGCTCTCGAGTATCACTGATTATACATTAATTTTTCTATATGTGGGCTGTGCACGTGATGCACTGAAATATACAACATAAATTTACTTCAATAGTTCAATTGATAAATAATTGTACTGAGTTAAAAGGAAATCTAAAGTAGGCACATGATTCCGTACGGTAACGGTGCTTACCACACATATAATTGAAAATATGAAAAGAAACAAAGTTCAACGATAATACGAGACGGTAACGAGATGAAATTATGTGAGATATCATTTATTGGTGTTTGATGTCTATTATTGTTTTTGCGCAATACCTTTCTATTTAATTTTATCGAAGTACTCGTATTGTTCATTTTCCTTTTTTTTCGGATTTTATCATGAAATTTTGTCTTTAATTCTTGAAATATATTTATTTTTCATAATGTTTTTGTTTGCGATGTTTCTCCATGCTGTCATACAATATCTTATCTTGTTACCTAAAGACATAAAGTTGAAGCATAAGTCATATTCTTTGTATAATCAAATCAAGGTTTTTTACTCCTTTCTGATGAGAAGTAAGGAAGTTTGATTACTTGAATAAATTGCAGTTAATGTATTCTGAGTTTTGTCAAATGTTTTATATATAAACAATCCTTAATACATCGTAAATAATTATAAAGGATATGGAGATGTGTTAATTTTGCAAAATTATCACGAAGAAGATATTGACTGTTTTAGAATTGTATCGGCAGCTATTGACAGAGATTTGTAAAAACATGTACATGTATCAGTTCATTATCATAACGTGAATCGAAGCTGCCAATGACTTGTGTGTTATATTAACTATCTTTCTGTTCTTAAATGATACTATTGAATTCGAAGTAGTTTAACATTCATATATGAACATGTTCCATCCTTTGTGCAAAACATGAACTGTACTCAATTTATGTCGAAGATAAGAAAGAATTTCATAAAAATGTCCAATTCATTTATCATCTTCAAATAATTTCATAGGATAATTTATTGGTTTAATCGGTCTATTCCTAACTTATAGTTGATAAAACGTTCGAAAAGAATGCATGGAAAAATCATTTTATTTCTTTGGCCGATTTTGCCCTTTTTGTTCACGGTTGAACTAGAAAAACAACCACTATGCAGTCAATGTTCATGGGTAGGCTGGACAGGATGGACACTTTCAGAAATGAAAGATTTTTACATTCGCAACAGAACAATTTGTTGCCCATTATCTTCTGTAAATAAACTGGAAAACGAAACATCTCTGGAAGACTGTTTATACGCCTGTGAAAAATACCAAGGAATGACACTGTCTAGGGCAAACATAACTCAAACAGTGCCTGGTAAATTACATGTATGATTTTTGTAATAAAGACATATGATGATTCTTATAAGTATAGATTAAATTTCGCTCCGTACGTTTGTATAGGCGTTATAATTAAATTACTACGGGATGGCATTTGGAATTCGCGGCGGAAATCGTAGGCAGTCAGAGGACGCTCACTTCTCCAGGTCACATGGTCATGTCTCTTCTAGTTTCGTTATTGCCTTTTTAATGGAGACTTACACAATTATGTCATATTCCCCTTGATCTTTGAAACGCCGGACAAAGTCACCCCTCATTGTCGCTAGTTGGAATTCCTGGATGGACCGTTACTTCTCGATAGGAGTATCGCAGATGATGTACAATGTAAACAAACAGGGGAAATGTGCTCTCGTCGGGTACCTTGCAAATCTATATCACTTTTTGAGAATTGAATTACAGCAGAATTTTAACTGTTTTCGTTGAAATATATGTGTTTCAGTCAATCTGAAGTTGGAGGGAGAATCGCACATTATCTTATTGACGAATGTCTTACCCCGTTCTTTTGATGACCTCTCGTAATTTTATTTAATTTATCTATTTATTTATTTATTTATTTTAAAATTGCGACTTGAAGTATATGTACTACTACAGAAATCATTGTGTATCATTTCACTTGTTCTATATCAGTTCATTTGTCTGTATTTTGATAAATTTATTCGATGTCTTCCTGAGTTGTGTAAAATGTAATAAATATACCGCAGCTATAGAATTTTTTAGAGTGAAATGCAATTGCTATTAAGCTTGATTGCGACGGCGGCATTATACTTTCTGTGTGATCATTTGTCTTCTGTAAACGGGATTCAAAGAAACTGTAGTGTATGTATAAACGCAAAATGGAGTACATGGAGACTACACAACTCATCAATTTTGTCTTATAACCAACTCTGCTGTCTTCTTGATTCATCTATGTGTATTTGTCGAAATGGAATTGCAAAATGTGCCGGAGAGCAAGTAATTGGTTGTAAAGGTTTTCTAGCTCCAAGTAAGTTTAATGTCGGTTCGATTTTAATTGATATGAAAAGAATTCAACCAATATAACCGACAATGTACGGTAATTATTATAAAAAGACAAACTAAAATAATTGTCCATGCATGTAATTCGGTATCTTATAAAATTGATTTCCCTTTAATATAAAGAAAAACATACACTTCTGTTAAATAAATGCGATTCTTTATTTCCTATGACGATAACAACGTCACAAAAAATAAAAACAAATTGACAAACTGAGGATGTCCAACCTAAACGATTATAGAGAAGGACGACAACGGTCATTTCGTTTCTCTTGAATTGTTTTGCTGATCCATGTATGTGGCATAAAGAAAAAGATTTGAAACAGACTAAGCTGGGTTTTGTTTATAATTTAGGAATAAAGAAATAAACAATTACATCAAGACGTGTCACATTAATGCGTTTTCGATATGTCCAGACTCTGTCCGCAGAAAAACTACACACCTAGGGGTATCTTACGTAGTAATTGATTTAAAAGTCATTGAAAAATTGTTTTAATACAAATAAACAAATAACTAGGTAAAAGCACTGTATTTGATACATTCACTGATTTTAACTACATGTACTTTTAAGGTGTGATGCATCTTTAACAACAGATAAATTTGCAGCATGGACCAGGCATGCATGTTTTGGTTACTAAACCTCCGTCAGTAATCCTCAATCAAAACAATGTAATATTTCCAAAGAGTGTGAAATGACAAATATTTCCAAAGAGTGTGAAAGTCATTATGCCAAAAAATGTACAAAAAGGACCCACGTTTTAACCATTTGAAAAAAATTTTGAAAACATAAATTTCCGAATGCGTTGATGAAACGATCAAGTCGAAAGTTGAATCTCGTCTACGCTTGGATTTGTTTTTGCTCTTCGCTGTGTTTTTGTTGTTGTGTTTGAATTGTCCTTCTTATTTTGTGATGTCACTGCGCCAGGATTTTTCAATTCTAAATAATATTCTTCTCCATTTCTTATCCATTATATGTATCTATAAATGAAATATTCATTTCTGGTGAACCGCACTTAGAAAGTTTTCACAAGCTTCTCTGGCAGTATCTTCATTGTAGTTGGACACTCTTTATTCTTCAAATGTAATCCGGAAGTGTCAGTGTTTTACAGGCGAGTTTGTTTGATTTTCTGTTTCTATCTTTTGAAATATAACAGATTGTTAATATTGAAAAATATGTTATACTTTAAAGTAGAGTGCACCATATGCGCACCTCAAAAAGTTATGTCTTATCAGTAATGCTCAAGGCCTAAAATAATGTTACATAACGAAGAAAGTATTCTTTGTAATTGAAAGCTGTTCTATTAGTCTGCAATTTCTTTTTTGTGCGTATTCGTTAGAACATTATGTCTCATCAGTGATGTTCAATGACCAAAAAAAGAGGAAATCTTAATAATGTGACATAATGAAGAAAGTATTAACATGTATGTAATTGAAGCCTTATTTATTGGTATGGAACTTCTGTTTTGTGTGCATTCTTAATAACATTTCTAATTTTCTTATCGGCATTTCAAAAAGTAAATAGATCATGTCTTGATCTTCCTTTTTAAAAGGAGTGGCATTTTCTGAATGGATAGGGATACGAGTGCTTATTGAGAAATGGACAACCGTTTTATAACTTTATCACCGATATTTATGTTCGAAACTGGTCATTTTACGGATTAAGGTTATCAGCCATGTATAGAAAAGATTTGATCTAGGTTAGAATTATTAATATGAATACATATTGAAGAATTTAATAAATCGATAAAAGTTATCTTGCATCTATTCAAATACTCAATATTTCAACTAAATTTGACGGCAAAGTTCATATCGTTTTTGCAAACTTGAAAATCGTCATAAGTAGTAAAAACTTTAAAGGATGGTTTAAGATTCCCAATATAGATCAGAAAAATATCCGTAAGTTTTAATATTTTCAAAAATATAGAATATTTTATGACAATTGATGTGGAAGAAATGGGTTTTGGAAGAAGGATCTGCTTACGATGGTTGTTTTTGTGTATGGTATATGGAGTAATATATTGTAATCAGACATGCTCACCTGTGTGTGGATTTGTCAAATGGACAGAATGGCATCCCTGTCAACCTTCAGGGACTCAAACCAGGGACCACTCTATCTGCTGTCCCGATGACCTTAGTCCCAGGACCGTTGAGGCTTGTACCAAACGATGTAAAATAGACATTAATATTGTTACTGAGAGTCAAGGATGTACTTATGTACCTACAACAGTTCCAAGTGAGTGGAATAATAATGAAACCAAAATAGGAAACCAAAACATATTTCAAATTATTGGAGGTTAATAGTACGTACATGTTAAAAATATACATATATCATATTTCGAAATGGCATCCTTACCAGTTAATAGGATGAAATCTTTCAATGTGTTTTGCTTTTTTCTATCAAAGTCAGTGACTATTTTACTTTTATGCGATTATATCGCAAAATAAGGATGATAAACATAGAATACAAATGCATATGCATCAAGATTCACATTTTATCTCTTGTATATACCAAACGTCAGTAGAAGAAATATTTTGCAAGGATTTATTTTTGTGTAAGAGTTTTGAAATGTTCTGTGTTTCCAAGTTTTCTTCCCTGACATGCTAGTTTTATTCATGAAATTTTAAATACGTGTTCACATCTCCTATTTGCTCTACACGTGTATATACTTATCTTCGTTCTTTTCTCCGAGTTCGATACGGAATCCATAGTCCTCCAAAATTTATTTATTTCGAGTTTGCTTTGTTTACCTTTAAAATATTTATATAGGTTTTTGATTTTTGTTGCTCCGCATTAATATGATTTATTTTCGCCATCTACAACAAATTATCTTTTTTATACAGTTCGACCTAACTGGATTTTTTCATACGATGTCATCGTCTCAAACTTGTGTGTTTCACTGTATTAACTACAATTTCATGATGTTTCTACATGTGACATTTCTGCAGATTAATTTCTGTTTATCTAGAGTGCAGTACCTCACTCTACTTAATTTCTAACACTATAACTAAATGGGAAATATGTGCACTTATTTCCGGTTAGACTATCAAGACTTTCTTTTTATCACTCTATACCTTTTTCCCACTTCCGCGACTACATGTATAAACTGACACGCTGTAGTTACCATGACATCTATTGATCTCGTGTTTGATTCCATACGTCCTCCAAAAGTCAACGAGTGCTTGTTGATTAAAGACCTCATGGACACTGAAAAATGCAAAAGTAACTATTGGCGTATCTCAGATCAAAACCAGAAGATAGCAAAATATTTTTTCTTCGACTGATTTTTTATGAATAATTCCAAAATATGTTTGTTGATCTCATAACAATATTCATGAAACTAATAACAATTCATGTACATGCTGATAGATCTTAAGGGAGAAGTTACGAGTAGGATCACATCAATCTTCTCATACTATCTACATTAATTTTATTTTGCAATGTGGAACAGTTAAACACGTTCCCGCGATTGAATGTTTCCAGTGTATTAATTACATCCCTTCAAGGTCTGTCGCAGACAGAAGCTTTGTTAAGACCTTTTATCATTTTTTCTTAATTTATTACTATAATACTTTGCTGTTTTGAAAACTTGTCATTTTAATCTTCAATATCATTCAAAGAGGAGAAAGTAAACATCCTATCATAATCCCTCAAATGTTCTTCTGGTTACGCTTTCGAAGCAACCTTACAGGAAATCTGGAGCCACACTCTTTACGAAGTACAAAATTTAATGTAGATAAACATATAAAAAATTTAGAGGGCGCTACTAAAATGAACTTGGTTGAGTCTGAATTTCACTTTGGTTTATAATTGTTATCCGAACTAAGTGTCCGATGCATAGAAACATGGTCTGACATGCCGTCGAAGAAGGTTACGAGTAGGAAACATCAATTTTCTCATAATTTATCTAACACGTTTCCTAGTTTCGATACAGAAATTTTTTATTGTTCATTTTTCCACAACAGAATCAAAGTTGCTTCACCAAATAGGCTAGCGCACGTAATTCGTCGCAAACGAAAGGCCTGTTTTTTGGTATCAGTTTTGAAATAAAATACATTGAAAAGACATTAACCGTTCAGTTGTGGGGAACTCTGTAGCTAGCTATTCACAGTCACAATAATCTAAATAACATGTTTAGAAAACAACGAGATACATGAATATTATTGAAATATCTTCAAATTGAATCATTAGGGCTACATGTATTATGGTCGAAAAGGTACTTATGTATTCTATACATTAATTGTATAGTTTTATTATTATTATTACTTTAGCTCACCTGAGCAAAGCTCACGCGAGCTATTGTCATAGCGTGCCGTCCGTACATCGTCCGTCTGTTTTAAACTTTAAAAAAATTCAACTTTTCCTCTAGAACGGCTGAAGGGATTTTGATTAAACTTGGTAGGCATAAAGTACTAATGGTCACTTTTTTTTCGTCCGGATCCGGGGGGAAATCTCCTTTAAAGCATCAGGATGAGTAAAAATCAAATTTTTGATGCGTTTTTGACGTCTTTTCGTACATTTTTGCACTATTTCTTTAAATAACTCAAAAATGTCTGATTTTACACACTCATCTAATGCATATTTGTCATATTTAAGCTACTATATGCTTTATGATGTATTTCATGCTAAAATTTAATCATATTTTACTTTTCATGATTTTTTGCGTAAAAATGAAGGGATGATTTTGATATATTATCTACTTCTTTTCCATAACCACTTTTCAGAATTTCATGAAACTTGGTAAGTATGAAGTGCTAATAGTCTCCTAATATTGGTGTTGTTATTCGTCCGGATCCGTCAATAGATGGCACCACTACAACAAAGAGTGGGTCACGGGGGTACCCTCCTTAAGTTTGACAAACTCCAAACTTCTTCAGAACCGAATCACATATCGACAAACAGAAAGCATCAGGATGATCTAGATATCAGACGTCTTAAGAAGTGTTCTTATTTTTGGTTTTACCCCGAAGTCAAACTTTTGACGCGTTTTTGACGTCTTTTTGTCAATTTATTTATTTGTTTATTTATTTATTTTTGATTTTTATATGAACGTTTTTGTTATATAAAAAGGAAGGGGTTGATTTTCATACATTTTCAGCTTCTTTCCCATAACCACTTTTCGGATTTTCATGAAATTTCGTATGTATAAGATACTCATCGTTCCTGTTTTTTGTCCAGATCAGTCATCAGGTGGTGCCACTACAGACAAAAGTAGGTCACAGGGAATACTCTCCTTTGACAAACTTCTTCAAAATCGAAGCACGTATTGGCAAACTGAAAGCATCAAAAGTATTGTTATTTTTGGTTCCACTACGAATGTTTAACGTCTTCAAATTCTTTAGCATCATTTGAGTGCAGATAAATTTACAGCATGTACCAGACATGCACGTTTCGGGTATTCAACCCTCGTCAGTGATCCTATATCTAAACAATGAAATATGGCCAAAATCTGTGAAAATTATGTCTTAAATACACCGAAAGACGTAGCAAGATGGCTGGGATATAATGCTACAGGACCCCGTTTTTAGAAATTTGTGAAAATTTTGTAAACAGATATTTTCAAATGCGTTTGAAGAAACGACCAACCGAAATTGATCGAACTTGGCTACATGTGCCCTCGGGGACTCCTGGACCACCAACAGATACACTCACCAATGAGTTAAAGAAGATCCTGATGATAATTTCAACAGCACTCCCAATAGAGCACAAAATTGAGCATCGACGGACCCCCAGCAAGTCAGAGGTGGGATCAGGTGCGCGGGAGGAGTAAGCATCCCCTGTTGGCTAGCCGCACCCGCCGTCGATGTTCATGCACGATAATAAAAACAATATATAAGATACATTTATTGCACTGTCCGAGGTTATGTCTATATAGAAAGTGCTATGGCGACCATGTTAGGGAAAATATTCAAAACACTTACTATCAAACCCCTCGCGGGAAATTTTTTTACGAGCTCCACACGGCAAAGGGCATAAGTGTGACACATAAGTGTGGCAAAGGGCATAAGTGGTACAAATGTTTAACGTCTTCAAATTCTTTAGCATCATTTGAGTGCAGATAAATTTACAGCATGGACCAGACATGCACGTTTCGGGTATTCAACCCTCGTCAGTGATCATATATCTAAACAATGAAATATGGCCAAAATCTGTGAAAATTATGTCCTAAATACACAGAAAGACGTAGCAAGGTGGCTGGGATATGATGCTACAGGACCCAGTTTTTAAAAATTTGAGAACATTTTGTAAACAGAAATTTTCAAATGCGTTTGAAGACACGACCAACCGAAATTGATCGAACTTGGCTACATGTGCCCTCGGGGACTCCTGGTCCACCAGCATTTAGACTCACCAAGTGGTACAAATGTTTAACGTCTTCAAATTCTTTAAGTCAAGTTTTATCCTTTTACAAATTTCTTGTTCTATATGCCTAGTTAACGTTGTTTGCAGGTGAGAAATCGTAGCCCTCTTGGACATCTTGTTTATTTTCCTTTTTTATTCCACACGCAATGAAAATGAATGGTCTCGAAAGTTATTGATGTAGTCGGACCTCGGCGAACTCGTAGAAGATGCTATCTATATATGGAAAACATTCATGAATGGGGTATTATTCTACTAAAACCTTAAAATTGACAGAATGTCCTAAATAGACTTTGAGGACAGTTGGAATGACAAATATGGATAATGACCATATCCCTGTATACAGCACAAAATCGAGAATTCAGAACATCAGACACCGAATGCATACAAAATCAGGATAAAACAGGAACCAAAATAAACAATCAAAAACTCCCACCATATGAAAAGAAGCGAATTCCCGATATGGGAATGAGACCAGATGTCCAGGAAGAGTAAGCATCTCCTGCTTACATGCAACACCCGCCGCTTCAATTCGGTAGAACTGTCAAATCCGGTTACTTTAATTTCGGAAGACATAGAGTACAATCTTTGGTTGGATTGTTCAAATGGTCTACAACAGAATATCATCCACCATTCTGGAGAGTGGGACATCATAGTGTATGACGAGTTCCCCATATCGACCGTAGAACTTCCTCAGTGACGATGTTAGTCGGTATCAAACATATCCCTGACTGAGAAGCCTATCTGAAAGACGCCTAGCTCTCAGAACAAAATCCGTATATTTGGTAATTGCTCGGGCATGGCGTATTAACTGAGATATGAACGAGCCATAAGCAGGCGATGAAGGGATGTTGCTACTCAGAAAAGGAATGTTTGTAATGCTGAAATTAACATCGACGCACTTTATCTTTGGAATCACACTACTTTTGCCATCAATCAAGAAAATGGATGTCTCAAAATTTAACTTTTATCAAGAATGTTCACATGTCATTGATGATATATCATTGATGATATTATATGCATTGTATAATTTCTTTCGTTTTGGGAAGGATTTTTTCTTTGTTTGTTTGGTATTTTCTCCCTTTTTTCTTCATTTTTTGCGATTATTATTTTTCCTTTTAGTTTTGTTTGTTTTTCAGCTGTGCAGCTGTCAAAGCTTAGAATATTTATTCAGACATATGAGGGTCAGAAGTATGAAGAAACCAATCATATTTTAATCAGCCAATGTAAATAAGATAGGAAACTGTATCAAATGCAGGTTATAAAAGTCTAATACAATCAAAAAGTGCTTTGAAGAGGTTTACTAACACTTAAATTTATTTGACTTCAATATGAATAAGTTTTGGAAATAAAGATATGAATTTTTCATATTCACTTGAATGAGTGATTATCAAGTGAAACACATGAATAATTATTAAGTGAAACACATGAATGATTATTCTCATGTTTTTGGATATATTTATTTACTTCATAAGGGACAGGACATACGCAACGCATTAAATGGGACACATGAAACATTTAAATTTTGTGTTTTATTTCTTGTGTGTTTTTGTTAATATTTATTGTCAAAACAGTACCACTTGCCCACCCTGTACGTGGGCAGGATGGCAAAATTGTACGAATGGAGGAACTTATATTTTGGAGCGAAAAATTTGTTGTCCACACGATATAGTGGATGGTTTAATCTTGACAGACAGATTATCTGTCGTAGAGTGTCGAAAAGAGTGTGTTAATGAAACAAGGGGAAATGTAACATTGGATGACGACATAGGAAACGGAACTTGTGCAGGTAAACAAAACAATACATTCGAAAATTTCTGAACTAAATGTATCATTCTAAATGATTTTGTATCCACAACCAAAGGGATTTTCCGGGAAGAAACTCTTGAAATTGAATGTCTTATAATATTCATATGAACACATCACAATGCATGAGCTCTAACGAAACACGCCTCAACGACTGTTCTTTCTTTCGAACTGAACCCTTGGTGGCCTATTTGAACATAACATTTCTATTTGGAAAGCAGCGATCTCTGGGTAAAAAAAGGATGAAAATTACAAGTGTGGGGGCATATGAAATTTTAAATCAAATTGTCAAATTATGTTTATATGGACGATAAATGCGCTTGCTATGTATGCATTTTTGTAAGGAAACAAAGCGTAAGACGTTCTATTATTATTATATGAGTGGAGGTTAAACACCCTCTTAAGGTTTATGGACACCTGTTTTTGTTCCAAACCATGCACCTCCCCCTTTCCTGTGTCAATGTCTTTGGGATCATATTGAGAATCTTTTAACATTTTTTAAGAAATAAAAAGAAAATATTTATTTGTATTATCTTATACATAGGCAAACGTTTATAAACGAAATCCAAAATTCGTGATTCGTCTATATCTTACTTTGAAATGTAAATGCATTCAAACAAAAATGGACATTTTAGAAAATGCCATATTATATAATATCTGAAGAGAAAATAACATAAAATCCACTGCAGGATCTACAGTTGACAGACAGCTCATGCCAGAGTAAATAGTATCTTATCCCCAGATTTGTTCATATTTATTGAACTTATTTTGTATATCTAGTAGGATCAAGGAGAGAAGATTCCCTTCTGTGCCCCGACTTCTTTGAGTCAAAATGTTTTTTTCCATAAATGATGGCAACATTCATCTTGGTCGTGAGTGTTATTTTGGAATTTGTGGGTGTCACAAACTGTGGAGGAAACTGCACCACTTGTACATGGGTTGGTTGGAGTCATTGGAGATTTAGTAAAGATAAACAACATTACGTTAAAGATCGCCTCATCTGTTGTCCGTTTCAAGAAATTGATAAAAACCTTACCGACATCACTCTATTTGATTGTATTTCTACATGTGAAAGCCGCCATAACATAACCCTGGATGTGAACAAGAATACAATCACCGTACTTGCAACTACAATCAAGCGTAAGTCTAATCCTAGAGCATTGTATCTGAAATATGAGTTTCAGTACAGGATTGAAGCTAGTAACTAGAGTCCCAATTTGTTTTAAGTATATTAGTGTCGTTCGTGTCAAGCAGACATCGATTGCCCCGAAAAAAGAGTTAGAAGATGTTTGCATGATTTGATTATGCTAAGGAATACATGTAGACCCCTCAAGAAAATTTTGAAAAAAAATTTCGCTTAAGGTATCCGTTGTACAAATAAATAACAAGTATATTATATAGTTAGAATTATGGCATATTTTTACCTAATTATACCCAATACAACAAAAATAATGGTTTCTATCATCAAAGGTCAACATGCCGTCCGTCATTCAAGCCACAAAAACTACCGAGACATTGCCGAAGATTACCGAGATAATTTTAACACTGTTTAAATGGACGAGACGTCCGCGAGATCTTCATTTGTACATTGGATACGTTAAAGTTATATATAAATTTTAAGATGAAATAAAAAGCCTCCTCTGAATCATTTTCCCATTTGCAGGGATTTATTATCCGAAACGAGCTTGTCTGATACACAGTATGTAGAATTTTGTGTTGAGTAGTTTGTTGTCTAGTAGCAGAGACTTGACATGTATGTGTAGTCATTTGTGTTTTATGTTTTTCTGTGATTTGACGTTCATTGTACTACTGCGTCTCTTTCTGTGCGTGTCATTTTTGTGTTTTACAGTGGGTGTTTTGGGAGGTTGCTGTTGGTGCTGCAACTGGGTGTTGTTGGAGATCCCCTCCTTTCTTTTACACTCAGTGTGACAAACACACCCAAACTCCAGACAGCTCCATTTACGTTACCTTTCTCTCCACTACATTATGGCGACTGAATACGTCTGACGCGAAGCAAGATCGAGGCTTGCTGATTGAATCACACCACATCCCAAGTTACATTCTGTAGTAGACTAGAAAGCGTGATTTGCTTCGGGACTTGTTTAATGGTACCTATATTCATATAGAACAAAAAAAAAAAACGTCCCATAGAAAAGAATTCTAAGGAATCAAATTCCAATCTTAATAAATCTTTTTATGTTCATTTTGAACACTATATTGTGAATAAAAGCTTATATAAAGCATGTCAAGTGCGTTGTTTCAACGAACAGGATCTAATCAAACAAAGTATTTATAGTACATGTACTGTCAAATGAAATGATTAGGACTATCTATCATAACAATGACATTAAAGATAACATTCCTTGTTTTGAGATAACTGAGAGGGAAAATGATCATTTAAAATATCATTAATGCAAGACGCATACTTGATAATTTTAAATCATTCATTCTACTGTCCAATGAAATAATTAGGACTATATTTCATAACAAGGACGTTCATGATAATACAGACATCTTCAAGTTGTTTTAGATATTACTCAAAGATATGGAATTGAATATTATGCCAGATGACTATTAAATTGATAAGAGATGTGATTTAAAATAATGTTATCTAGTATTAAACATGTTGACATTTCCTCGTTGTGATCAGTCCCATCCAAATATATCTAAAATGACAAAAGAAACATTTACTTTATCACAAATGAATTTTGATTTATCATAGTGGAAGTTCAATTTTGCACAACATGATAACTCAAAAGTCTACAAGGTCATCAGTATCATTTAAGAGCTGATTAATGTACAGCATGGACCAGACATACACGTTTTGGGTGTTTTATCCTCGTCATTGACGGGTATTTCCTAGCTGAAACACGTGTCTGGTACACAATTAATGGGTTTGAAATTTTCTTCAAAGAACCCCTCTGAAATATTATTCTCAATCCAAACATTATTGCGAAATTCTATGAAATGGTGTGTATATGTTAGATGTATATGCTCAATTCGGTTTTCTATTGTGAGTGCTGTTGAGATTGTCGTCATGATCTTCTTCATCTCATTACTATTGATATTGATATATTGCTAATTTATATCAGAAAGGTATCAACATTGGTTATAGAAATAAACAATGATCGATTACACCAAGGTAACGAAAGTTAAGGAGTGTTTGAACACAAAGATAGCGGCAACATTATTTGTTTTCTCACCTGCTATGAAAAGTTTAGTCTTAATTTCTTCAGAACTATTGATACGCTGATTGATATACACATTTGAGTATCCTGATGAAGTTTGAATAATTTCCGGTGTCATTTGAAGAAATTATGGTGATTTACGAAATTGTGGACTTTGGGAGTTTTATCCATGAGCAAACCACGACCTCATTTCGAAGTTATCGGGGAAAATGGCGTCGCAAATCTTAAGCTTCGCATTCAAAAAGCGATTAAATCATCAATACCAAACGTATCGCATTGGAACTTTGCATGTGTAAAATAAAAAGTTCAATCCTCATCACGGTAAAATCGTTGACAAATTTACATTACAGGAAAGCGGATGTCACCTCATTGAAAATGAACGATTTTGGAAGGAAAAAGGAAAATATAAAGCTCTGTAATATTTAAATCCTAAATTCAATTTTGTTCATTTAATCATGAAATCATTTCTGGACATTGTTGACCAATTTGTTAGTTTTTGACAAAGATTCTTCCACAGGACTCCTAATAATTAGCTATCAACTACAGTCAATTGGCTCGGAATTTCAATTTTTCAGCGATAGTATCATATTTCATTCCAGCATCCTTCATTTGTTTAAAACGCAATTTATCTCATCTTTTTCCATGGCGAAAATAAATCACACAAGACATCAATTAAACTCATGTAGAAAAGATAGTGACCCTATGACTATTGCTATGTCTTCTATGCTATCTTTAATGGGAAATAAATCTGTATTTTGCAATGACTCAATTCTTGATATATTTTTGAATTAACCATACTTGAAATCGCACCAGTCAATTCTCTTTCGCACATAACGATTTACTGGAACTAAATGTTGCCTGAAAACATGTACATTTCATGCTTAGTTTGTCATTAATAATCTTGTGAAGGGTGAGAAAAAATCCAAACATGACTTTTAACAGGTACATGAACAAGGTAGCGCCCATGTCCGTTGTACAGAATTTTACAAAAGTTAACAAAAAGGAAGTACTCAAAGTCTTCTACCGAGTTTGCGTTTTTCGTGCCGATCCGTCAACAAATTTGGCAGTCAAGGGATCGGATTAGCTGATGCATTTGCGACTTCTCCTCTTCATCCGCTGCACATAATTTCACGGAACCTGACAGGAAGCAAGTTCTTAAGGTCCTATACCACATTTATGTTTTTCATGCCGATCGGTCAACAAATATGATCGCCTAGAGCTTTCGATGGCAAACGCATTTTTTG
This sequence comes from Pinctada fucata, assembly GCA_028142955.1. Classification (NCBI taxonomy): domain Eukaryota; kingdom Metazoa; phylum Mollusca; class Bivalvia; order Pterioida; family Pteriidae; genus Pinctada; species Pinctada fucata. The sequence goes on from AP027106.1 coordinate 22,934,760, forward strand.
ACTTCTCTCTGTATAATCGTTGTACAGAATTTTACTAAACCTTACAGGAAGCAAGTACGCAAGGTCCACTACCAAGTTTGTTTTTTTCAATGCCGATCGGTGAACAAATATGGCTGCCAAGGGCTCTGATTGGCTGAGGCATTTTCAATTTCTCCTCTGCAATCGTTGCACATAATGTTACAAAACCTAACATGAAGCAAGTACTCTAAGTCCTCTACCAAGATTTAGGGTTTTTTGTGCCGATCGGTCAACAAATATGGCCGCTTCATGCAGTTTCGACTTCTCCTTTGGAACAGCAGCATAATATTTCATGAAACCTTACAGGAAGCAAGTACTCAAGATCCTCTAACCAGTTTGTGTTTTTGTGCCGATCGGTCAACAAATATGGCTGCCAAGGGCTCTGATTGGCCGACGCCTTTTCAACTTCTCTGCAACCGCTGCATAAAATTTCTCGAAACCTTACAGGAAGCAAGTACTCAAGGGCAACCAACAAATTGTCCACTATCATTCTTTTATCTGCAACTCAGGTGAGCAATGTGGTCCCTTTGCACCTCTTATTTATTTTTTAAGTTTTGTATTTCCACAATAAGGTATATTACTGACAAGGATGTTAAAATCTTTGCTCTTATTCCATTCTACACGTATGGTCAATTACCTGAGCGGTGATAAAACACTGCTAATAAATTGCACAATATTGAGACAGACTTTTCTTCAAGACTTATCCGGTTTAATCTCTCAGATCGGGGGTGAATCTCTGTGTAAATACCTTAATCTACTTCTCAATGTTCATATAGACTTTACACTGGGCCAGGGGTGATCTACTGTCAAATCAGATGTTATGAATATGAATTACGACACGCAATATAAATAGTAATAAGAAATAGAAAATAGTGATAGAAGGCATGGTGTATTATTTGGAAAAATAAAATAATTCTCCATACAAATGGGGGTAATATAATATTTGAATTCAGATAAATTTCATGTATCAAAGATGTTTGTAACAACTTCAAGTTTAAAATGCGGAAGGGTTCAAGCTCTATAACGTCTGAAGAAAATTTCACACCAGTTTATTATACAACAGATACGTGTTTCGGATCTTAAATCCTCATCAGTGTTGCATCCAGCCGAATTGCTTTATAATTTCATAAGCCGCCAAAATTCTTTTTATTAGCGTCCTCTCGTTATATTTTTAGAATTGAAATAAGTGAATTTACGTTAAAGAATCACTGTTGAGGATTCGTTATCCGAAACATGCTATCTGGTACATCGCATTTAGAAAATAAAATAAAGAGGCGTCACCGTCAATATGTTTTCTTTTTTCAACATTGTATTTCTTTGGTTTCAAGTACCATTGATGGGAATCATGTTCGGAAACACGCATTGTCAATATTGAAATATATGTTCTATAGTACCCATTTTATTGTACTAGACACGTCTTAAACAGGTTGAATGAAGCCAAAGTGAATTTTACTGGCGTCATCTACAGTATAAACTGTTAATTTCCTCTTGCCACAAATGAGCGACTCTAAATTTCGTGTAGGGTGTATTCAGCAGCAGAGAAGAATATCTGAGCGAATCATATACATGTCTTGAGTACTGATTGAAGGCTGATCCATGGCGGAGGTGGTCACTTTAATTTTCTTTACAATGAAATACGTTTGCACGACTGTGCTATACCTTTCTTGCATTATCACACAAATTACTTAGCGAGTCAGCACAGGTTGCTTATTGGTATCGTGGGTTTTTTTCTGTATTCTATCGTATTACATGTAAGTGTTTCGAAGGGATGTTACACATTTATTCAATCTCTCTTGTCCCTTTGGTGTCTCTAGATCACTTGTGCATGAAACCCCTGCATTTGGATGCTGCAGAGTTTTGCTGTCGGTGTTGCTATCGGTCCTTTTTGAAGACTCCCACTCTCTTCTAATGTTCGTAAAAATATTTTGTATCAGACATGAATTGACCAATCGATTTAAGGTAGTGTTTCCTTGCCAGAATCCGTAAGAAATTTTACAATCTATCATTTCTTTTTGGACCAGTCTAAATCTTTTCCACATTCGTTAACGGTAAGATAGTGGGATAACAGAATAAAAAGCAAGCATTATTTTAGATATCCATGAATGTACTCTATAATAATAATGTCATTTTTTTATTGAAATATATATACATGATAAGGTTTTTGACACAGAAGCTGTTATTAAAAATTCTAAATATACTATAAAAATATCGTGAAAAAGATAAATGATAATCCTAATGTCATTTTGCCGTTTAAAAACGTTTTGAATGTACCTGCTGCCAGCTAAAGAAGTAATCAATTTTAAAGATTTATTGAAATACTGAAATAAAAATGCTGAGATGATTTAAATTGTTGTTTACAGACACGAACGAAATTTGAAATATTCATATTAATAAAACTCAGGTATATGGTATAATCAAAACTCAAAAGTGAATATGATGAAGGAAGTTCAAATTGTTAAAATTTTCCTCGTTATTGGAATACTAATAAGGAATTGTCTTTCGGATAATTGTTCACCTTGTACTTGGATAACATGGGGTAAATGTCAGTCAAATAATGTCATCGAGAGACAAGTGTGCTGTCCTGCTGACATTGTTGCTACCCTTAATACTACAGGGAAGGCGTCTGTGTTGGGATGCGTCAAAGAATGCCGTAGTAGAAATATAGGAAATGTGTATATTTCTGATAAAATGACGCGATCTTGTCACTACAATAGCAAATGTAAGTCAATCAAGTTAATTCATTGATGTTTTTGGTTAAAAAAAAACTCTCGAGTGACCATACTGCATTTTGATAGAGCTTGTGACATATGGTTTTTGAACACTGGAATGAGGGAGAAGAATGTGATTTCTATAATTTAGGCTGCTAGTGGTAGTGCTTCTAAAATCGAACATTCGGAATATAGCATGTAATATGCGGAATGCTGTGATGCTGATAATATGAATCATATTCAGGTTTACCATACTGGCACGTATATCAATACAATAAGAATAATGTTTCAAAATGATTGATTTTCTTTGTTAATTTATAGAAAGATTATTTCAATTGGGCTATTGCTTGTTTTTATTCTGTTTTCTTCCTTTTGAAATTGAAAAAGCTACCAGCCAGCAAGGGAGAAAAACAAGCAAGCATAAAAAAACGAAGTTGCAGTTTTATTTTACGTGTCTATGTGAAATCTGACAGGAGCAATTTCACTTTATTATGAACGCAATGTCTTGAATCATTGCGGTACGTTTACATTTTTAATTAAATATTTTGTTTTATAACTTAGAGCACAAAACATATCAGCACTCGCGCGAACGGAAGACAGAAAATAACAATGAAATGGCCTTATTTGTAATAAAATAAGCACATAAATAGTGGAAATTAAACTACTAATATCGATACAAAAACAAGTCATAAACATAATTATGTAATTATTGTTATACTTTTGAGATCTAAATTTACATGCAAAAAACACCACCTGTAGACGATAAGAGACACAAAGCAAATATTTATAGGCGACTAAATTACCATCCCTTCACGTTCTTTATATATAATTACTATGTTCAGTGGTTCTTTTGAACAAGTTGAAGATGTGAAGTTTTGTCAGAGTCTTACGGCTCGCTAAGATAGAAAATAGGAGATAAGACAGAAATAAAAACGACACATGTTGTCAAGATAATAGTTTCAAGTAAAATTACAGTAATATATGTGCCTCAGTAAGCGTCAAATTTCTTCTTGGTCTTAAGTGTTGTATCTTTTCATACATTATTAGGAGAACCATTCACTCATTTCAGCAACAACTGTGAAAACAACAACACTCCCAACAACAACAACAACAACTTCAACAGTTAAGGTGACAACTCCGGCATCAACCACCAGGACAACACTTCAATCGACCGCTGTAACGACTCTTAAAACAACTCTATTACCGATCTTAACCTCCCCGGCAAAATCAACAACTTCAAAAGCTACGACTACAACAACGGTGTCTTCTATACCATCGACTGGAAAACAATCAACGTCCACGACTGCAAATGGTAAATGTAATGTCCCTTAAAAAACTTTAAGTCTTTCAGATCAGTATTTTATATTTGAATAATCATTAGAGACCATAAATATATTATGTATTTTATAAAAAATTACTCCTTTCATACCATCGGTAGAATTTAAAACACAAGAAATGAAATTACAATGACCTGATAACCATGCTGATCGAAACATAATACTATGATTTTGCTTCGAGACTCGTTATCTGACATGGAACCATTACATTTTATTTTTCATCGGTCCCAACATGCTTACCAATGACAATGACAATCATGACAAATACTTTATTGTAATGAGTAATGAGTCTTTCTACATGGGATAGGCCTTAGATTCCATTTTTCTTTTTGAATGACAGAGTGTAGAGCATACTTTTCTTTCGGGATTTACCCGAAGGGCCTTTGCGAGCGAAGCTCGCCCTTATGGTAACGCGTATACACTTACCTTAGTGAGAAAATATGCTAAATCAAAGAATGAGAATGTACTACTATGCTTTCAAAAACTTTCGTCCCCTCGCAGACAGAGTTACTGCGGAGATGCTGAATATTGCCATTTAATTTTTTTTTTCGACTCCGAGTATACGTATATGTTATACTCAATTTTTGTTTACAAGTTAAATTTATTGACATAATTTTTCGTAAAGCAGATTACGAAATAGCATCGACAACTCGGCGTAACCGCGGAATCTTTTTAGGAAAGCCGACATCTTCGTTTGAGTATTTATTGTTTACTTTGCTTCTATGACGTCATTGACGTCATCGCGCCAAATTCTTAATGTCACTTTGACGTTGTAAGATTTTCCTTTAATGGACGTATTTTGCTTGACGTAAACGCTTCTAAAAAGGTCAATAAACCGGCCAAAGTATTCCCATGGGCGATTTTGTGATCAATCCGGATGGCTTCACGTTATTAAGTTTCTCAATCCAGAACACTTCTCGGATTTTACGATAATATTTGGAGGCATCCGAACATTTCTCCAAAATTATAATTTTGATGTCCGATATTAAAGTGGTTTTCTTTATTGAAATGTTATGAAACAGGCTTTGGACGATTGTATCTGACATCGGCGAGATGGATTTTTTTCTTTTGGGCGATATGCAATGAGTTATTTATTTTCATTTAACCGTTTTATAACAAAATTAAAATGGCTTGAAATAAAAAAAATTCACATGTAGGAAATATAACCAGGTCTGTTTATAAATCCTTGGTCTGACCAGTTCTAGCTGAGCTCTTTAAACTAGATCGTTGATATAAAGTTTCAAAATCATACACCTTTTGTGTTTGCTCGTATTTTTCTGTAAATTTGACTGGAATCCCCCCCCCCCCCCCTTCAACCTAATCTAATATTTGCCGGTCAAGGCCAAAACAGGAACGTACAAAGAACCATATTTTAAGCCCCCCCCCCCCCCTTAAAATGTTCATCTGCTGGTCTAGGCCAGTTTTATAAATGCCTCTGTGTTTCCACTGCCTTTTTTTTTTTTTTGGCAATCACCAAACAGAAAGTTTTGTAAGATAGGATAAACCGTCATAGTCTAAAATCATATTTATTTTCTCTCCGCTCGCACAAAAAGGCTTTGCCTTGATTCATATTAACGACACTTTGTTTTCATCCATGAATGTTCTTTACAAAAAGAATGCTGCACTTGTTGGAAGTACATTAGGCATGGTCCATTTGATATTCAGGGGGGGGGGGGGGGGGGGCTTGGGGTTTTTGTCAGAGCAAAATTATTTTTTTCGCCACGGACCGGAACAAAATTATTTTTTTCTGGCAAAGTTGGAGCAAGGAATTTTTTTTTTTTTAAAGTGATGCGCATATTAAGAATGTTTGTGTTTTATCAATAGAAATTATTTATATTTTTACTCAAAACTCTAAATATTAATATATTAGTTTATTTTTATGCAAGTATTCAATTCACTTTTAAACAGAGAGATAAAAGATTTTTACAATACAATTCTCAATATTTTATATAAGGTACACGTATATAACATGTATAAGAGGGTCTGAGTGGAAGGTCTCCTAGACAATTTTTTAAATGTTACTAAGAATTGTAAATTGGTTAATAACTGAAGTTCTCCTTCCAAGCTTACAAGAACATGACTCAATGGGATACAAGCAACATGTATTAACAGCAATACATAAATATTGATAATATATTGAAGCTTTTAAGGAAGCCCTTTTTCATTCACATACATGTATAACTTTTGATATCTTCAAATATTTGAACTTAAAATGCTATTAGATGAATGTTTTGATAGAAAACTATGGCGAGCGAAGCGCGAGACAAACATTTTTGATACAATTTTGAAAACTGCGGCGAGCGAAGCGAGCTGGAAAATTTTCAAGAATTTTAGCGAAATTTCATGGTTATTCTTCAAATTCAGATTATTTGTAAGAGCAAGATTATTTTTTTCTGTCACACCATAAGCAAATTTATTTTTTTCATCAAAATTGAGAGCAAAATTATCTTTTTCGAAAAAAACCCAAGCGCCCCCCCCCCCCCAGAATATCAAATGGACCGTGGCTTACCGTTATTTTGTTTGTTGTTTTAATAGCCAGAACGACAGGGATATCATCAAGCAAACCGCCTACTACGACAGCATCCGTCACCACCACAGCAGGAAATGTCACAGGTGATATATATAGGTTTCACATTCTTGGTTTTCTTCTATTGGGCTAATATGAAAATACTGTAATATAACAAGGAAATTTTGTCATTCCCCTTAAAGAATGCGTAGATTGATCCATAAAATACGGAAGCCCGTAGGTGACATGTATGAATAAAACTTTATCTGGCGGCCGCCACATAATTTATCTGGCGGCCACCAGATGATTATCTGGCGGCCGCCACATAATAATCTGGCGGCCGCCACTTAATTTATTAGGCGGCCGCCACTTAATTTATCTGGCGGCCGCCACTTAATTATCTGGCAGCCGCCACTTAATTATCTGGCGGCCGCCACTTAATTATCTGGCGCTATATAACTAATAGGCGGCCACCAGATAATTATGTGGCGGCCGCCTGATAAATCAAGAGGTGGCCGCCAAATAAATTAAGTGGCGGCTGACAGATAATTATGTAGCGGCCGCCAGATAATTATGTTGCGGCCGCCAGATAATAATGTGGCGGCCGCCACTTAAATATCTGGCGGCCGCCACTTAATTATCTGGCGGCCGCCAGATAAATCTTTTGTTACATTTCATCTTGTTATTTTGCATCTCCAACCAAATAGATTAAAAGAGAAGATGAATTCATCACCCTAGAACAGAGAGAACATGTTATGAATTGATTTTGTTTTGATTTATTGTAAATTATGTGATGACCGCCACTTAAGTTATCTGGCGGCCGCCAGATAAATTAAGTGGCGGCCGTCAGTTTAATTATAATTCATACCTGTCACCTACGGGCTTCCGTAAAAGAGCAATATTTGCATTACTAGTACATTCCCCATGTTAAACATCCGTTAGACAACTAAAATTATATTCCGATCATTTTAATAGGAGTTCTCTGTAAACTTTTAAGCAATTTCGGCACGCATGGTCTCCGATTTTCGTGAAATTTCACACATAAATAGGGACCCATGAAAAAAAGGTTAATTAGACCAAAAGATTATCTATATTACTTCTAGGTCATATGGTTACTATGACAACTAGGGCTGGGACGATACTCCGATTTACCCATGCATCGCGATATTTTAAATTGCGATCCAAGTATCGATACATCCCGACGATACCTAAGTTAAAAATTTACAAAAAAAGTGAAAGTACTCAAGTTTAAATCCAACTTCTCTTCAGTTTACATATAGATATAAACTGTACGGAGATTGGGAAGGCCACGCATCCTGCGACATAGTCCCATTCCGATCAAAAAAGGCCCATAAAATCGGCAACTCGCTGCGCCCTGGTGCGCATTATTCTACGTTGTCCATGTTTTCAAATCTATCTAAAAGTTATCCACTCGTTTTTACGTTGTAACGTAGATCTACATCGGCAGCAGTAACGTGTGGATCACAGATTACTGTACATGGCCAGTCAGAAGCACAAAATTCTTCTGTTCACTTAAAATTGCTCCGCTCACCCGAAAGGTTCTTGATATAATGATACAATATTGATTTTTCTCTGACATTCTTTTTTATCCTCGTACTGCATGCGCCTGAGATTTAAATCTCCAACGTCCACTAACGTATCTTATAGACGTAAAGGTACTTGTGTACGCGTTTGTCCGTCAAATTATCGTGTCATTTTAAGTGTCAGTAAATAGGTTCAGACTTGAGTAATAAAATTTGTACAGAAATGTCAATTGAAGTCACCCCCCCCCCCCCCCGCCTAATTTCAACAAGCCGCCCATACGTGGACACAAAAAATGCAGGATAGGTGGCTTTTGATCGAATGCGAAAAACTTACATTTGTACATCTGAGTCGAAGGGTTTCTTTTCCTCGACAGACTACAAATCATACAAATCATGGACATGTAGTGACCTGTGTAATGCCTTGTCCTTCCTCTTGGACAATATTTATGTTAGATTTGGTGAGGATCTATACAAGCAGGTTGTAGGAATTCCTTTGGGTACTAACTGTGCGCCTCTTGTTGCAGATTTATTTTCATACACTTATGAAAAAGATTTTATCCAAAATCTTCAAAAGCAAAGAAAATTTGATGAGCTGAAATGTTTCAATAATACTTCTAGGTATCTGGATGATATTCTAACCAATTGACAATCCTGCTTTTGAATTATATAAGAATGAAATTTATCCACAAGAATTAACCCTTAATAAGGCAAACCTTTCAAATACAGAAACACCCTTTTTGGACCTAAATATCAAAACTGTAAACGGAAAGATTCATACAAGTGTATATGACAAAAGGGATGATTTTGGATTCAACATAGTAAATTTCCCTTGGCTTGACGGTGATGTTCCAAGATTACCGTCATACGGCATTTACATATCACAGCTCATCCGGTACGCTAGAGCATGTACTGATATTTTGGATTTTCACAGTAGAAATTTACAAATTACCAAAAAACTTTTAGGTCAAGGTTTCCGCTTTCATAAACTAGTTAAGACTTTCTGGAAATTTTACAAAAATTACAGTCAACTTCTTTTAAAATTCGGATCTATACATGCAACAGAGTACATTACTATGGGTATTACACAACCTGTCTTTTATGGTGATATGATAAACAAAATAAAAAGGATCAAAGGTAGGCAACATAACCGACGAAAATGCGTCAGAATCATCAAACGCCTTTTTTACCGTGGATATGATCCTAATGTCACCAGACGGACACTAGGCTTGGTACTTGACCAATCTACAGTCTTGTACAAGCGCATCCTTGAGACTTGCACTCTGACTGACTGTGACGACGGGACTCCATGACGGGCCCTGTCCAAACCTCTTTAGAGAAGACAGGGCCCCGACCACCTGTCTTCTCTGAATGTCAGTCGGACTCCTCGGGTGATTACATACATGAGCTCGCTACAGCCGGCAGAGCACGGACTGTATTACGCATGCCTTCTTTTTATATCCATTTACATATTCATCTGTGTCTCTGGGGCCTCTGCGTTTTGCGGTCTTGTTTGTGTGATGTCATCTTACAGTGAGGAGGTTGTTTTACACCACAATTGTACGTTCTTCGAGACCTCTGGGTAATTGGAGAAGTGAGAGGGTTGTGCGCACGTAATCCAGGATAACCACACCATTTGCTACTTGCGTGACAGATGGCCGTCCAAAGTCGGCACCGGTTACCCATTGGTCTCGTCGGTTTATGTGTAGTCTTTTGTGTTTGATGTTTACATGTCGTGTGTCTCTTTTCCGTCTCGTGCTGTACTCGTCTTTTGTGTTTTTGCATCGGGTGTTTTGGTGTTTTACTGTTGATGCTGCAACTGGGTCTTGTTGGAGATCTCCTCCCTTCTTTTTATATCTTCACTTATTTCGTGTTGCAGTTTGGAGTTGGTAAAGCAATTCCCCGCGACCCGATGTTTGAAGTGTTTTAATTTCATTGTGTTCTCTAACCTAGCTTTGTTGTAGTGTCTTCTACGTAAGACTCTAATTCACTCTTCTTCCATTATCGCATTATGGCATTTTTAAGGTCGCCTCGTATCAAACTAACCCCCTTGAGATTACCCTCTGTCACTGCAGTCACTTTACCATCATCGACATTCAACAGTAAAAAACTTTTTTCCTCACCAAGAGTACTCTTATCACCTCTCAAATTTAGACCCCACAGTCGTATTTTACGCACTACTCCATCTGCAGGCTCTACATTCAACAACAGACACAGAGGGTTCTCAATTATTTCTAAGTGCAAAAGTAAAAGATGCTCGTTGTGTCACCTCATCAACTGCGACTCCATAATAACATCTAGTGTAAATGGGCAGAAATTCAAAATCGAGGTAAACCAAGACATCGATTGATCGTCTCAAGATCTTATTTACGTAATGACTTGAAATGCCAGGGGATGTGGCGCACAATATGTAGGTGAGACAGGCCAACCTTTAAAATCTCGTTTTAGGAACCATTCTTATAAGATCAGAACCTCACGTCAACAAAAACACAGAAACTTTCTTTATAATCACTTTGTTAAATATAATCATTCTATTTCGGATATCACCATTACCCCAGTTCAGACTTTTCCAAAACGTAAAAATGAAAGTAAGACCGAAATTAAAAAACGCCGACTACTAGCTGAACTTGCCTCGATCACCAAACTTCAGACTGCGTACCCTCTTGGTTTAAACGATCAAATTTATGGACAAGGAAACATTTCCTCAGCTTCTACGTTCCACGTTGCCAATTTATCTGTTTTTAAATGATGCTATTCAATTTGAAGACGTTTACATTTATATCACTTGGTGAGTGTCACTGCTGGTGGACCAGGAGTCCCCGAGGGCACATGTAGCCAAGTTCGATCAATTTCGGTTGATCGTTTCTTCAACGCATTCTAAATTTCTGTTATCAAAATTTCATGAAATTTCTAAAAAGTGGGTCCTGTAGCATCATATCCCACCCATCCTGCTACGTCTTTCGGTACACTTTTTCGACATAGTAACTTTCATACTTTTTTGGCATATAACATTGTTTAGATTTAGGATCACTGATGAGGGTTATGTACCCGAAACGTGCATGTCTGGTCCACGTTGCCAATTTATCTGTTTTTAAATGATGCTATTCAATTTGAAGACGTTTACATTTATACCACTTGGTGAGTGTCACTGCTGGTGGACCAGGAGTCCCCGAGGGCACATGTAGCCAAGTTCGATCAATTTCGGTTGATCGTTTCTTCAACGCATTCTAAATTTCTGTTATCAAAATTTCATGAAATGTCTATAAAGTGGGTCCTGTAGCATCATATCCCACCCATCCTGCTACGTCTTTCGGTACACTTTTTCGACATAGTAACTTTCATACTTTTTTGGCATATAACATTGTTTAGATTTAGGATCACTGATGAGGGTTATGTACCCGAAACGTGCATGTCTGGTCCACGTTGCCAATTTATCTGTTTTTAAATGATGCTATTCAATTTGAAGACGTTTACATTCTACCAATATCAGCATCTTTTCAATTCGCCCAAACACTAAAAGGAAATACAGGTCACACGGGAAAAGACGAAACAGACAAAAAAGAAAACGATCCAGAATGTACCGCTCTCTCAACGATTTACTTACTATAGCACGCAATAGGGGAAGACATGAGTTGTTACATGCTCTGTCGTCAATACCAGTTATGCACTTGAAATCTATTTTGGATAAAGCAGAGGTTGCATTCTTTAGAAACACTGACTGATTCAAACTTAACATCATTGTCTCATTCGCACAGAATAAACTTTATCCTATTGTGAAAAACACCTCACCGAAAAGACGATTCATAAAAATCCCGTTTATTAACAAAGGTTTTGATCTTCTAAACATCTCTAATATTTTTCGGGATCATCGCGTACAAAGTACCATTCCTCAATATTTTGAAAATTCAGAGCCACCTCTTATTTGTTATAAGTACAAGAAACCTATTCGAAACTTTGTTTTTAACTATAATAAAGTTACAACGGATCCTGACATACTTGAATCGTGTCCTGCTTCTTGAGAATGTGCAACTTCTAAATATCTCTACAAACCAGCTGGCCATGTTGTTACAGGTGACATTTCAATTATCCAAGACAGACAGCTCCGTGGTCTTCTTAAAAAAGGACCTAAGTATAGAATTCCATCCAAGATAGATTTTGTCAAATGCCGTGAAGTGCTTAAGGAAGCCTTAGATAATTATACGAAAAGATGGTGTAAATCAGAAGGAGTCGAACCGCATGCTCTGAATGACTGGAAAAACCTCATTTTAGATATAACGGATATTCGAATAGATAACTTCCATAAAAACCCTCATCTTTTTCAAAATCCACGTTCCAAATCTGAAAGATATATCAAATCCAAACTAAGTAAATTACATGAAAAATATGTCTTTGCACCAGCTGATAAAGCAGCCAACAACACCATTATCATTTGAAAACGTTACTACATATCAACTTTGATTTCGGAACTTTCGTCTACTAATACATATATCAAAAGCAATGAAAGTGCATCTAACATTTTAGGCAAGCATAACAGTGAACTGTCTTCATTCAATATCTCTATTTCTAAATTGGATCCCCCAACACTATATTGCATATACCGAAACTGCACAAGTCTCCTTACAAATTTCGATTTATTGCTAATTCTAGTAACTGCTCCACTACAATTTTGTCTAGAAATCTGACGTCAGCACTTACTGCTATTAAAGAACACATAACTAGATATTGTGAAACGGTTCTAAACAGGAACGATGTAAATTTATTTTGGTCTATTAAGAATTCAGGGGATGTGATTGAAAAAATGAAATCTGGAAATTTCCAAGCCAATACGATTTCTTCATACGACTTCTCTAATATGTACACCACACTTCCTCATGACAAAATTAATGATCGATTATCTAATCTCATTAAATGGTGTTTTAATCGAGAGCGAAAAACTTTTCACATTTGTACATCTGAGTCGAAGGGTTTCTTTTCCTCGACAGACTACAAATCATACAAATCATGGACATGTAGTGACCTGTGTAATGCCTTGTCCTTCCTCTTGGACAATATTTATGTTAGATTTGGTGAGGATCTATACAAGCAGGTTGTAGGAATTCCTATGGGTACTAACTGTGCGCCTCTTGTTGCAGATTTATTCTTATACACTTATGAAAAAGATTTTATCCAAAATCTTCAAAAGCAAAGAAAATTTGATGCGCTGAAATGTTTCAATAATACTTCTAGGTATCTGGATGATATTCTAACCAATTGACAATCCTGCTTTTGAATTATATAAGAATGAAATTTATCCACAAGAATTAACCCTTAATAAGGCAAACCTTTCAAAAACAGAAACACCCTTTTTGGACCTAAATATCAAAACTGTAAACGAAAAGATTCATACAAGTGTATATGACAAAAGGGATGATTTTGGATTCAACATAGTAAATTCCCTTGGCTTGACGGTGATGTTCGAAGATTACCGTCATACGGCATTTACATATCACAGCTCATCCGGTACGCTAGAGCATGTACTGATATTTTGGATTTTCACAGTAGAAATTTACAAATTACCAAAAAACTTTTAGGTCAAGGTTTCCGCTTTCATAAACTAGTTAAGACTTTCTGGAAATTTTACAAAAAATTACAGTCAACTTCTTTTAAAATTCGGATCTATACATGCAACAGAGTACATTACTATGGGTATTACACAACCTGTCTTTTATGGTGATATGATAAACAAAATAAAAAGGATCAAAGGTAGGCAACATAACCGTCGAAAATGCGTCAGAATCATCAAACGCCTTTTATACCGTGGATATGATCCTTATGTCACCAGACGGACACTAGGCTTGGTACTTGACCAATCTACAGTCTTGTACAAGCGCATCCTTGAGACTTGCACTCTGACTGACTGTGACGACGGGACTCCATGACGGGCCCTGTCCAAACCTCTTTAGAGAAGACAGGGCCCCGACCACCTGTCCTCTCTGAATGTCAGTCGGACTCCTCGGGTGATTACATACATGATCTCGCTACAGCCGGCAGAGCACGGACTGTATTACGCATGCCTTCTTTTTATATCCATTTACATATTCATCTGTGTCTCTGGGGCCTCTGCGTTTTGCGGTCTTGTTTGTGTGATGTCATCTTACAGTGAGGAGGTTGTTTTACACCACAATTGTACGTTCTTCGAGACCTCTGGGTAATTGGAGAAGTGAGAGGGTTGTGCGAACGTAATCCAGGATAACCACACCATTTGCTACTTGCGTGACAGATGGCCGTCCAAAGTCGGCACCGGATACCCATTGGTCTCGTCGTTTTATGTATAGTCTTTTGTGTTTGATGTTTACATGTCGTGTGTCTCTTTTCCGTCTCGTGCTGTACTCGTCTTTTGTGTTTTTGCATCGGGTGTTTTGGTGTTTTACTGTTGATGCTGCAACGGGGTCTTGTTGGAGATCTCCTCCCTTCTTTTGATCTTGGCTGGTCTGTGATATATTCACTGTAAATTATTTATTAGACATGGTAAAATTGGGAATTTCACGACTAAAATATGTGCTAACATCTGATTTATTTATTATACATACATTGTATGCAAAGCTTTTCTAATTTTTTTAAACAACACAACAGATATTTGTCATGTAAACAACACAGACAAGGACATTTTTAGTATCAACACAGAATATACATAAGTATATGTCGGCCGACCCGTGGTCCTGGTGAGACTCGAACCAGCAACCTTATGGTCACTGGCCCGGGGCCTTTACCGCTAGCCCACGGCACCGACAAGCTTTTCGAAAATTGATCATTTTTGGAATGGCCCTTTCGTAAAGATGGCCCATTGATTTTGAGAATGGTCCATTGAAGTCAAAGTGGAAGGGGCCATAGTCCCATTGAGAATGTTTGCCTTTCCGATCACCGTAAACATTGACAAAATTATTAGGACCATTGATTGTTGATGATTTTTCAAATGACTTCTTATTGTAATTTTAAATGATTTTGTTTTTCAATTCTTCTAGTCAAATAATGAAAAACCCGTTTATTTATTTTTACGTCTTTATTCTAGACGGAAAGCTAGTGTTGAATAAATTAATCATGTTGAATGAAAAAAGTTATATGACGTACATAAATACTATCAAATAGCTTTTTTGAGAAGGTTTTATTAATAAACTTTGTATCGCGATACGAATCGTATCTGATATCAGGTATCGTGATACGTATCGGATCGACTGGGTGCAGTATCGTTATCTGACATGGAACCATTACATTTTATTTTTCATCGGTCGCAACATGCTTACCAATGACAATGACAATCATGACAAATACTTTATTGTAATGAGTAATGAGTCTTTCTTCATGGGATAGGCCTAAACTTCCATTTTTCTTTTTGAATGACAGAGTGCAGAGCATACTTTTCTTAAGGGACTTACACACGTATTGATTACGACACTTTGTTTTCATCCATGAAAGTTCTTTACAAAAAGAATGCTGCACTTGTTGGAAGTACATTACCGTTATTTTGTTTGTTGTTTTATAAGCCAGAACGACAGGGACACCATCAAGCAAACCGCCTACTACGACAGCATCCGTCACAAGCACAGAAGGAAATGTCACAGGTGATATATAGGTTTCACATTCTTGGTTTTCTTCTATTGAGCTAATAAGAAAATGTTGTAGTATAACAAGGAAATTTTATCATGCCCCTTAAAGCGAAGTAGAAGAATACATCAAAGAATGCGTACATTGACCCATATAACAATATTTGCATTACTAGTAGATTCCCCATGTTAAACGTCCATTAGGCAACTAGAATTATATTCCAATCAGTCAATTTCCAATGTCATTTTAAGAAACGAAGATTCTGATTGACTGAGGAATTTTGTTGATACAACGATCATGAACACAATTTTTCATGGAAGTCTATTTATAGCAGTATTTTTAGAACCGGGGGTTCCCTTAAACACGAATGAACTCGCTGCTGAAAATACAATTTCTTGATGTTTGCTTATCATTTCAAGGGTACAATTTCTTTCCTACTAACAAAACATTAACTGTGCATGTAGAATTTGCTAAATCTAGTCCTTATTCCAAAGATATAGAGAGACGATCGTTCGCTGTTTTTAAAAATAATGGCGGCTGACATAACTTGTTTTGGCAGACGTATCACTGCGAAACCCTCCGAACTTACGAAACATAGTGCGGTGATTGATTGTTTTTAGATTCAAGAAAACAGTCTGTTTTCAATAAGTAGATGAAAATAAAATGATAAGAAATGAATCTTATATTTTATCTGTTGATGCAGGTATCACCCAAAAAAATGGACAGAAAACTTTTGCATCAGTGAGCTACGACGATGCAGTTTATGTCCAATATTTCGGGTGATACCTGTATCAACAGAAAAAAAAAGATTCATTTCTGAGATAACTTGGGTTGCTATTGTGACTTCACGTCCAAGTCTTGAATTTTAATGCATCAGACATGTGTTTCGGTTAGTAAATCCTCACCAGTGGTGCTTTAAGCAAAAATGGTTTTCGGACAAAGCAAAATATATCTTAGTTGCGCAATCTAGTTTGATTTTTCGATTTTGTGTATATATTTTGTAAAGAGTGCGTGGCTTCAATTTTCCTGTACTGTCGATTCAGTAACATAATGAAATAAAAATATGAACAATGATTTTGATGCATCTACAGAAGTAGTGTTTTATTTACTAAGTTGATCAGTATATTTTGTTTATTAAAGCCAAGGGTAGAATACAGGGACCAAGCGGAAAAGCAGAGAGTAGCTCAAGTCCATGTAAGATTTCCTTTTTTCATCTTCTCAATTCTTCTGAAAAACAGTAGAATTACAAGTATAGCTAGGATGATATTTAATATATAAATTGAATTTATAAAAAGGAGCGAACATGAAATGTCAATGGAAAATTTCTGGTTATACTATGCAAATTATGTTGATGCATAAAAAAACTTGAATCTGTTGAATTATTCATCGTCAGTACCTGGTGCCATTGGAGGTGTGATTGGGGTGCTTTTATTAGCTGCTGTCGCTTCTGGTGTTTTCTACTTCCTATGGAAACGAAAGAAGCGCGGAAGAGATGAAAAGGTACATCCATCTACCCCGGATCTAAAGGAGGCGGAGACAAAGGATGCACCACCAATGGAGAATGGAGCACCTCCTTCCGACCACAGAGTTTGAATGAGAACATATGACATTTTCAATTCTACTTGTTTTGTAGCCTAGTGATTTTTAGATATTTAGTAATTTATAGTGTCATCTTTTGTATGATTAAAAAAAAACAAAAGAAGCGAAAGCTTTGAAATATGAATAAGTTTATTTTACTATCTAAATTTTGTTGATATCTTTAATTAATGTTTGAACTTACGCTTATAATTATATGAAACTATGAAACATAAATGCTAAATCGACGCAATAGTAAGTACTGATGTTTATAACATTAAGAAAGGCCTTTTAATCAAACTGCTGCAATTCTATTCTCTAAGGTACCGAGAGTAAGAGAACCATACATGACATTGCAGATCAAATTCTTTATGGCTGAGGGTTCGAAATGAAATTTTCGGTTAAATAAAGATTCATTGTTATATTTTCTTGGCACAACAGCCGGAACGCCAATCCCTATTTTGACGGTTGAAAGCATTGTTTCTAAAAGGGGCGGATAACTCTTGACACACAAAGTAGCGGAATAAGAATAAATGGGGTTAAACAACCTTAATTGTTTATCTCAAATTTTAAATATTATTATAAAACAAATAATACTCAGGTATAAATCACTACAAATAAACAATAAAATGCAGGTAAACAGATCGTTGGCGAAAAACTGCCCCTGACAACGCCCGATTTATTTCAAAATGCCACAAAATTTACCTGATTAAGTGTTATGACTAGAAACGGTATCTCTATTGCCATCAAAATCACCTGTGCCATTCTTGTTTACACATGCAGCACAGTCAGTATGACGCGTTTTTGATGACGTGGTACAATGTAGTCATATTCAAAACATTTGTCACGTGACTTCGTTTTTAAACTTCAAAGACAAGTGCCGACTGGCGTTCCGGCTGCAAATATATAATTCTTGAAAAGATGGGAAAATATTTTTAGATTACTTTTGTGTCAGGTTTGTTGTGGTGGTGTGCATTGGAATGGCTGATCATATTTCAAGACCTGTTATCGTACAATTCAATTTTAAAACAAAATAAATAAGACATTATTAAAAGCTACTACATTTCGATTTATTCATGATTCCTTTCGAAAAAAGAAACGAGTCCAAATTATTTGACTTGAAAGAACATTTTAAAAGTTAATTGATACATCTACTTTGTTTTACACAGCTTCTCTTTTTTATATTTCGAGAATCTAAAATAATTTAATTTCCATTGTTACTTTCAAGAAACGATTATTCTGAATGGCTAAGAAATTTCGTTGATACATCGATCAACCCAATTTTTCACAAAGTTCTATTTTCATAACCGTGGACTCCCTCAATCAAGAATAAAAACGTAGCTGAAAATACAATTTGTTGATGTTTGCTTAAAATTTCAAAGGTACCCATTCTTTTCTACTTACTAAAAATAACTTTGCATGTAAGATTTTCTCAAACTAGTCCTTTTCCAAAAATATAGAGAGACAATCGTTCGCTGTTTGAATAATGACGGCTGCCATAACTTGCTTACGTCTTGGGAGGAAGTTTTATCACTGCACAACCCCCGAACTTGCGAAATATATTGCTTTCAGAATTGATTGTTATTAGATCCAAGAAAACAATCTGTTTCCATAAGTAGACGATGTAAAATGATAAGAAATGAATCTTATTCTTTCTGTTGATGCAGGTATCACCCGAAAAAAATGGACGGAAAACTTTTGAATCAACGCGCTACGCGCTCTGATGCAGTTTTCCGTCCAATTTTTCGGGTGATTAACTTGCATCAACAGAGAAAAAAAACATAAGATTCATTCATTCCTTAAAGAATTGAGACATACAATGTAGTTACAAATGTGTACTCGTATAGTTTCCCTTCAAGTATACATGTATGTTTCCATTTCAATTAGCATTTTTGTTGTGAGATAATGTAATGAACAATAATTTTCTGTAATGTAACATGAAAATTGAATGTATATTTTAAACTTGTTTTGATTCATTGTGATCTAAGATTGTTATATTCTTGCTGTGTTAACTAACAATTTTTTCAATGTTTAAGAATAAAGTTTCAAAGATTATTCATCAAAATTAATAGCGTTGATCTATTCATAAAAACCTTTCTAAAGAGAAGCAGAAAATGTATCCATTGTCACCAAATACTTACATTGCAAGTTCATTCCATATGTTAATTAGATACAGAAGATCCTGCCGACAATCTCAACGACACTAACAATAGATCACCAAATTGAGCATCGACGGATCCCTAGCAAGCTAGAGGTGGGACCAGGTGCCCGGGAGGAGTGACGGATGGACGGACTGAAACAATGCGAAGAATCCTATCACATTTTCAGTAACTATAAAAATATCTCCATAGATTCCAATTGTAATAACGGAATTCATCGTAGATGGCGCCACTAAAATTTATATCAATTTTTATGTTTAAATTAATTTGTGCGGCGCCGCACACATGTAAACTGCTATTATATTATGGTTCCCTTCTGATTAATCTGAAATTTTGTAGTTAGTATTCGTTATTTTTTTTTTAATATTTTAACAATAAACAGATATTGAAGCTGTGTCATTGACTCCGTTTGTCCAACTTTTCTTTCGCGTGAGAACATTCTGTTACATATTTTTTCGGGAATTTGTAAGGTTTAGACTATTTCATTAGTGCTTTTTGGAATCTGATTTTGTCGTTTGGGTTTGACTTTCATTCACAGATAACTCATTTAAAGTATGGCAGAAGTTAAGTTGTCTTCAGATTGCTGACATGACGTTAAACAAAATCATAATCTCTTCTGATAAGGAATTGACATTAATTAAGTATTCAATTTCTGTTAGAAAACTCGATCTTATTTTCAAAGATATTTATATCTGAATGTCTCTGAAACTATAAATTTAAATATAATGAGGAATAATTGTTTATATTTTGCGTTCTAGAGTGCCGAGAGTAAAAGCCAAGAACGCAAAAAAGAAACTTCAATCTTTCAATAAGCGTTTCAAGAGAAAGAAAATGACAAATCAACACGGCCAAAGCGAAAAACATGAAGGACATGTTTCTTATCTCCAGTACGACTAGCCTGCACTGCTTTCAGTGGAATGTTCAGGCAGGATAGAAACAAACAATATTCTATATAAGACATAACACCTTTAACAAACAACCGAGCGTTGAAACAAATAGCATGAAACAAAGAGACACTCGTCAACACTCACACCGAACGGTCAAATAAATAACATGAAACAAAGAGACACTCGACAACACTCACATAGAACGGTCGAACAAACAACATGGAACAACGAGACACTCGACAACACCTGCACAGAATGGTCAAACAAAGAACATGGAAATACGAGACACTTGACAACGCCCATACAGAGCGGTCAAACAAAAGACATGGACCAACGAGACACTCGACAACACGTATACAGAACGGTCAAACAAACAACATGGAACAACGAGACACTCGACAACACCCGCACAGAACGATCAAACAAATATTATCGACCATCGAGAAACTCGAATACAACCACACAGAACGGTCAAACAAAGAACATGGAAAAACGAGACACTAGACAACACCCACACAGAACGGTCAAAAACAGTAATAAACGATATGACACTCGAAAAGACCCACACAGAACGGTCGAACAAACAACATGGATCAACGAGACACTCGAAAACACCCGCACAGAACGATCAAACAAATATTATCGACCATCGAGAAACTCGAATACAACCACACAGAACGGTCAAACAAAGAACATGGAAAAACGAGACACTCGACAACACCCACACAGAACGGTCAAAAACAGCAATAAACGATATGACACTCGAAAAGACCCACACAGAACGGTCGAAAAAACAACATGGATCAACGAAACACTCGACAACACCCACACCGAACGGTCAAATGAACAACATGGAACAACGAGACACTCGACAACACCAACACAGAACGGTCAAAAACAGCAATAAACGATATGACACACGAAAAGACCCACACAGAACGGTCGAACAAACAACATGGATCAACGAAACACTCGACAACACCCACACCGAACGGTCAAATGAACAACATAGAAAAACGAGACACTCGACAACACCCACACAGAACGGTTAAAATAAGCAAAAAACGATATGACACTCGGAAAGACCCACACGGAACGGTCGAACAAACAACATTGATCAACGAAACACTCGACAACACCCACACCGAACGGTCGAACAAACAACATGGATCAACGAAACACTCGACAACACCCACACCGAACGGTCGAACAAACAACATGGATCAACGAAACAATCGACAACACCCACACAGAACGGTCAAATGAACAACATGGAACAACGAGAAACTCGACAACAACCACATAGAACGGTCAAATAAACAATATAGAACAACGTGATAATCAAAAACACCCACGCCGAAAGGTCAAATTAAGAACATGGACCAACGGGACACTCGACAACACCCACATCGAAAGGTCAGATAAATAACATGGACCAACGGGACACTCGACAACACCCACATCGAACGGTTAAACAAACAACATGTAACATCGAGACACTCGACATCAACCACATGGAACGGTCAAACAAACAACATGGAGCGACGAAACACTCTACAACACCCACATCGAACGGTCAAACAAACAATATGGAACAACGAGACACTCGACAACACGCACACAGAACGGTCAAACAAACAACATGGATCAAAGAAACACTCGACAACACCTACACCGAATGGTCAGATGAACAACATGAACAACGAGAAATTCGACAACAACCACATAGAACGTTTAAATAAACAAAAAGGAGCAACCAAACATCGGACAACACCAACACCGAATGGTCAAATGAACAACAGGGAACAATGAGAAACTCGACAAAAACACATAGAACGGTGAAATAAATGACATGGAACAACGTGATACTCGAATACATCGACACAGAACGGTCAAACAAACAACATGGATCAACTTAACACTCGACAACACCCACACAGAACGGTCTAATAAACAACATTCAACAACGAGACACTGAACAACACCCACTCAGAACGGTCAAATAAACAACACGTAACAACGAGACACTCGACATCAACCAAACAAAACGGTCACACAAACAACATGGAGCAACGAAATACTCAACAACACCCACATCGAACGGTCAAACAAACAATATAGAACGACGAGACACTCGTCGACTCCCACACCGAACGGTCAAACAAACAACATGGAACAACGAGACACATGATAACACGCACACGCATCGGTCAAAAACAACATCAAACAATGAGACACTCGACAACACCCAAACAGAACGGTCAAACAAACAACAAACAACATGGACCAACGAAACACGTGACAATACCCACACCGAACCGTCAAATGAACAACATGGAACAACGGGATACTTGACAACAACCACAGAGAACGGTCAAATAAACAACATGGAACAACGAGACACTCGACAGCACCCATACAGAACGGTCAAATAAACAACATGGAACAACGAGACACTCGACAACATCCACATGGAACGGTCAAACAAACAACATGGAACAACGAGACACTCGACAACACCCGCACAGAGCGGTCTAATAACCAACATGGAACAAGGAGACACTCGGCAACATCTACATGGAACGGTCAAATAAACAACATGGAACAACGAGACACTCGACAACACCCACACCGAATGGTCAAATACACAACATGGAACAACGAGACACTCCACAACACCCATACAGAGCGGTCTAATAAACAACATTGAACAACGAGACACTCGACATCAACCACATAGAACGGTCAAACAAACTACACAGAGCAACGAAACACTCAACACAACCCACACCGAATGGTCAAATAAACAACATGGAACAACGAGACACTCCACAACACCCATACAGAGCGGTCTAATAAACAACATTGAACAACGAGACACTCGCATCAACCACATAGAACGGTCAAACAAACTACACAGAGCAACGAAACACTCAACACAACCCACATCGAATGGTCAAATAAACAACATGGAACAACGAGACACTCCACAACACCCATACAGAGCGGTCTAATAAACAACATTGAACAACGAGACACTCGACATCAACCACATAGAACGGTCAAACAAACTACACAGAGCAACGAAACACTCAACACAACCCACACCGAATGGTCAAATAAACAACATGGAACAACGAGACACTCCACAACACCCATACAGAGCGGTCTAATAAACAACATTGAACAACGAGACACTCGACATCAACCACATAGAACGGTCAAACAAACTACACAGAGCAACGAAACACTCAACACAACCCACACCGAATGGTCAAATAAACAACATGGAACAACGAGACACTCCACAACACCCATACAGAGCGGTCTAATAAACAACATTGAACAACGAGACACTCGACATCAACCACATAGAACGGTCAAACAAACTACACAGAGCAACGAAACACTCAACACAACCCACACCGAATGGTCAAATAAACAACATGGAACAACGAGACACTCCACAACACCCATACAGAGCGGTCTAATAAACAACATTGAACAACGAGACACTCGACATCAACCACATAGAACGGTCAAACAAACTACACAGAGCAACGAAACACTCAACACAACCCACACCGAACGGTCAAACAAAAACATGGAACAACGAGACACTCGACAACACGCGCACACATCGGTCAAAAACAACATGAAACAAAGAGACACTCGACAACACACTAACAGAACGGTCAAGCAAACAACATGGACCAACGAAACACGCGACAACATCCACATGGAAAGGTCAAATAAACAACATTGAACAACGAGACACTCGACAACACCCAAACAGATCGGTCAAACAAACAACATAGTCCAACAAAACAGGCGACAACATCCACACCGAACCGTCAAATTATCAACATGGAACAACGAGTCACTCGACAACATCCACACAGAGCGGTCAAATTAACAAACAACATGGACCAACGAGACACTCGACAACGCCCACACAGAACGGTCAAACAAACAACATGGACCAACGAAACACGCGACAACACCGACACCGAATGTTCAAATGATCAACATTGAACAACGAGACACTCGACAACAACCACACCGAACGGTCAAATAAACAACATAGAGCAACGATAAATGGACAACACTCACACAGAACGTCAAACAGACAACATGGACCACCTAGACACTCGGCAACACGCATACAGAACGGTCAAAAAGAACTTGAAAGAACGAGACACTCGACAACACCCACACAGAACGATCAAATGAACATCATGGAACAACGAGACACTCGACAACACCCACACAGAACGGTCAAATAAGCAACATGGAACAACGAGATACTCGACAACAGAAAGGCCAAATAAACAATAAGGAACAACGGGACATTTGCCCGACGTTGGGCCAACATATGCTGTTAAATTGGGCCAATATTGGCATTCTACATCGGCCCAACGTAAAGTTGCTCATTGGTTCGCGGATGGACCGATATATCGGGCCGATGTTGGCATAATTCATGTCGTCAAGGATTCATATCAACATTTGCCCAATATTGGGCCAGCGTCTATCTGCATTTCACGTCTTGGCCAAATTTCATCCGAAAATGGAGTTTTTCAAATTTTGTTAATAGCGAAGCGAAGCGAGCAAGCTTTAATGGTAACACATATATGCAAAACAAGTAAAAAAAATGAACGAAAATAAGGAAGAAAAGATACATACTGACCAATTTATTTTTATTACCGGCAGTCATGACTGCCGGTATACTGTAAGCAATCGTGACATACTTGCACGGATAAAATAACTCTAGGCAATATGATTAGGCACGGTCCATTTGATATTCTGGGGGGGCTTGGGTTTTTTTCGAAAAAAATAATTTTGCTCTGAATTTTAATGAAAAAAATTAATTTGCTTATGGTGTGACAGAAAAAAATAATCTTGCTCTTACAAATAATCTGAATTTAAAGAATTACCATAAAATTTTGCTAAAATTCTTGAAATTTTTCCGGCTCGCTTCGCTCGCCACAGTTTTCAGTCGATCAAAAAATTTTGGCTCGCTTCGCTCGCCATAGTTTTCTATTACACATTATTTAATAATGTTAAAGTTCATATATTTGAAGATATCAAAAGTGTTAGCAAATATTTATGTATTACTATTAACACATGTTGCATGTATCCCATAAACATGATAGAGTCCTTTATGTTCTTGTAAGCTTGGAAGGAGAACTTCAATTATTCACAAATTTACAATTCAACATTTAAAAATTTGTCTAGAAGACCTTCCCCACAGACCCTCTTATATTCATGTACCTTATATAAATTTTGTTTATTTAGAATTGTATTGTAAAATCTACTTTTATCTCTCTATTTAGAATTGAATTGAATACTTGCATAAAAATAAAGTATATATTAATATTTCGAGTTTTGAGTAAATAAATATAAATCAGTTCTATTGATAAAACACAAACATTCTTAATTTATTTGCACATCACTTTGTTAAAAAAAAATTTCCTTGCTCCGACTTTGCAAGAAAAAAATAATTTTGCCCCGGTCCGAGGCGAAAAAAATAATCTTGCCCCGACAAAAAACCCAAGCCCCCCCCCCCCCCCCCCCCCCCCCAGAATATCAAATTGACCGTGCCTTAGTGGACAATCACAAAATATGCAAATATTCGTCAAGGTTATATAGAATCTGTGCATAAAATACTTTAATCAGGTCGGCTCAAGATTCTAGATGACTTGACATTTAATGAAAGTCATATCGTATCAGTGCATTTTCATCCGAAAGATGCATCGAAAAGTTTTTGTACCGATACGTCCTACAACAATCACAGATCCTCGGAAATTTCCGTAGCTTTAATCGGAAATAAAAACGGAAAAGCCCGGAAATGTGCAATTGGTCAACAAGAACAAAAATAGTTTATATTCCAATTTTTCTTACTACTATTTTACAACATTTATTATAATGTCAGCTAACTGCCGGCAAGCTTTTTGTAAAAGCTAATACTTGTTTAACCAAGAATTGGCAAGATGGGTGCCGCCATTTTAGTCAGTTTTTATACGAAAATATAACTAGATGGATCTCTATTTTTGTAGCTATATGGTGTAGATTCGTTTACAGTGTGTAATAGAAAGCTAGGACGAAAAGAAGTGAAATAGTTGAAAAGTGTTAGCTTATGATGTCTACAGGAGACTGATAAATTTTGAATCCTTAGTTTCGTATCCTATAAGAAAATTTTTTAATCCTTAGTTTCGTATGATATATGGATTTTTTTATCCTTAGTTTCGTATCCTATATATAAACACTGCAACTTGCGTCGGTCCATGCAATTTCATGCACCGTCTGCGCTTCGCTTCAAGGGCTTTGCCATAATTCATATTACCTTCACCGTCCATATTTAAAGAAACAGAAGAAACCCGCAAACAACACAAATGTACCCTCGCGTATTTTATTGAGGCCGCCATTCATGTCATTGTTGTCAATAATTGGCAGCATTTGACGATTCACACAGCTACATTTTGATTGGTCAAATGTTTACACATCTGACAAGCCGTTGTTCGATATAATACATAATTCGCGAAATAAAGAGAGCTGAATTTTAATAAGATTGTGCAGTCCTTTGTAAAATTCGTTTCTTCTTTCAATGCGGAAGTTTAAAAGTTTATGGTAAGTAAATGCATTTCGTATGTTTCATATAAAAATATACCTAAAGATTGCTGCTGAATTCATGTTTAATGTTTTATATGCAATTATATACATGAACTCTGTGTCTGATTGTTCTTTTTACTATTCAAATAATTTGTCTCGTGGAAAACTCCATTGATAAAGTGTTGTCATTACGCACGCATGCTAATTTTTTCATTGTCAAAAATCACTGAAAAATACTCATAAGAAAAATATAACTTTTACATTGTTGGTCATTTTAAAAATGGGAAAACTTGAATTTTGTCGGTCTTTTTGAGGCTTTTTCTTAGACTGGCTTTTTCTCACCTTTTATTCTGTCTCTTCGGTAAAAAATTAAAGGCAGATTTTGGCAAAATTTCAAAAGTTCTTCCTGCTTATTGCATAATTTTATTCACTAATGATTTGAATGAATATTGACTTTAATTGACGTATCCTCTTTCAAATATGACATATTTCTTTGCAAACCAGAGGAACTGCATAATTATCTTATACAAAGAAGAATGACACTGCTAGACTATTATATAAAAATGTAGATTTGGGATATTTTTTATGTGCGAACGGCATCCTAGTATACAAAAGCAACATGAAGTTACCCCCTCCCCCGTCAAACATTCTCCGTGTCACAATATATGGAATGAAAAACTGACTTTTGAAAAGTCACGAAAGTTATTGATTTTTTAGAAAAAAGGCATTTAAATATGTAGTAACGACTATTTATAGAAAACTAAAATGGCAGAAAAGAAAGATTCAATCCAAGCCACATTGGATAAATTCTCTGAATTTGACAGGTTGTGTGGACTACTGAACTTTCCTCCCTTGTTTTCTGAGGTAAGAATCTCTCTCTGTCTGTCTCTCTCTGGTGCTCGTTTCGTGTACTGAAGAGCCTGACATGACTTGCTGTTTTGTGTACTGAAGAGCCTGACATGACTTGCTCTCTCTCTCTCTCCCTGTGTGTATGTGGGTTCCTTATACTTTAATATTTTTAAAGATAAAAATTTAGGACAAATGAAATTTAGGACCCCTCCTGCAAAAAATTCCTGGATCCGCCCATGAATAAAGCAACAGATCTAACGTTAAGCTGTTCGTTGCCTGAAGTTCCGAATGAACCGATTTCATTTCAAACTTTACTTTCAAAATTGGGATTTCCGAAAAGTAATCGATATGCGAATGTTTACAAAAAGAAAGTGTAAATTCACATTTTTAGTTGCAAGGTCGTTATTCTGTTATGACAAGGTAAAATTTGATAAGATGCTACTACAGATATCCATGCAAAAAATTCGTCAAAATCTACAGGGAGGTAGAAAGAGGGCCCGGGATAACTTTGCTTGCTGTGCCTTTTTTTGCGGGGGGGGGGGGGGGGGGGGGGGGATGGGGAGAAGGGTTTTCGCGTTTCTTCTTCATTGTGTGCTTTTTTATAGCGAGCAGTTATGATTTTCCTGGGAGCTAACACCTTAAGTGTCAGCTTATTGTTTGCAAAATTTAATCTCAGTCTTGTGAATCTGGATGATTGCAAATACTAATTCTAACCAAGACTATACGAATGTTCTTGCGCACTCTTAGATTGCTCTCCATTGTTATGACGTCATCAATTTACTTGGGCAGAAAAGTTGCCCAAGTTTTGAACAAATTGGTTTAGGTAGGTGACTAAATGAAAAATCAGAGCGGACATGCTGCACGTACTGCATTTGCGATCTTGCATATTATAAATATAAGGGATAGGGTGTTGATATATATACTCATCAGTGGGGGATCTAATGCCCCCTTTGACTGGGGGTCAAGGGGTGAATTTTGTAGATTTTTACTGAAAATGGGACAAAATATACGTCCTGTTTTGGAAAATTTTTGAGTCAGTGTAGGGGGGGGGACACCCCCTCCTCACCCCCTAAATCTGCCACTGATCATTATACAATATAGATCCCTTTATTAAAAGTGCTTTCATTTGATACATGATGCATGACCTAGTGACCTTTGACCTGCATTTCAAAACTTTAATCTTGGCTATGGTTATTATCTCGATCAATATTGAAGTAGAATTACTCAGAATACAGACAGAATTGTTATTTCTGTTGGGATATGGAATGTGCAGTATACTTGTCATAATACATTGAACCATTATTTATCAAGTTCATTTCATCTTATTGTCATATTCATATTTTGCAGATGACCAAGCCAAGTTCTGATATGGCGGCATTTCGAGAGCATTTTGCCAAAGCCAAGAACATTGTAGTGCTAACTGGGGCAGGGGTCAGTGCAGAAAGTGGAGTTCCAACCTTCAGAGGGGCAGGGGGGCTCTGGAGGAGATGGGCAGCTCAGGTAAGAATTGTCTTAATACTTTGAATCAGTCTGAGTCATTGTTGTTCCTGCATTCAGAATTATGCACTTCATTTTCCTTCACAGAAATAACATCAAAATTTCATGTGACCATTATAAAATGTCCAGCTGAATTAAAGTTTGAAAAATTTGATAGATAATACTTAAATATATTTATGTATAGAAAATGACTTTTGCATAATTTGATATTATTGAAATATTGATAAATCTTTTGCAAACAATCTTGATGTCTTTGGGCTTCATTTTATTTATGATCATGATGATTTCAATAAAAGCAATGAATTCTAGGATCTAGCCTCCCCAGAGGCATTTGCTGAGAATCCATCCTTAGTGTGGGAGTTTTACCATTATAGAAGAGAGGTTATGGCATCTAAAGAACCTAACAAGGTACATTTTGTATACCACTTTATATCTGTACAGTGGTATATAAAATGTATACAGTAACTGTATATATATACTGTATATCTCGGACAATAAAACCATGTGTTTTGTCTAACAGTAAATATAAAATATATGGTGTATAATTAATGAACTGCTAATAAAATTTGACCCATATATATTATTGGTGGCATATTTGTTTGTATGTGTCATCTTAATTTTGACAGAGAATTACATGTACTTGTCCTTCTGCAGATAATTTTATTTTTGCATTGAATATATTATAATAGTATTATTAATAACGCATCACAAGAATCCCAGAAAATATATTTGTGTTTACTAGAAATCTAAATCTTCTTCTTTACATTATTCATTTATGACATAATGACATTTTATTTCACTTTGTGTATCATGTATACTTTTTGTTATATTATGTAGGTAAGATTGGCACATGGTTTTATTTTGTTGTGTTATAGGGCCACATTGCCATAGCCGAGTGTGAGAAGCGACTTGCACCACAGGGTCGTGATGTCACCATTATTACACAGAATATTGATGAACTTCATAAACGAGCGGGATCCAATAATATACTGGAACTTCATGGTACATTTGTATTTGTCAGTTAAAATTGCTTGTTTATAAAATCAATATCAAGTTTGTGGAAGTGATAATTACATGTACATCTTCTTCCTTTAATATGCTAAATATTGTCACATGAATATATTATGTATCACTTTCATGGATTATTATAATGATATGATCATATTAGATTTTCATATGTCTTGAAACTATAATGTAGAATTTGAAGTGTTTTAAGTTTTAAAGTATATGCCATGATCTATATTGTAAATACTGGTACACAGGTAATTTGTTTACAACAAGATGCACCAAATGTGGAGAAATAAAAAAGAACTATGACAGTCCTATATGTGAAGCTCTCAGAGGAAAAGGGTAGGAATGAGCTGAATGACAAAATAGCTACTATTATCTCTAAGTACACATTTCTCATTCCATTTCTGATTTTTAGCAGTAAATAATAAACATAAATTTTATTTTGTAATCTATTAGAAATTGAGATTAGTCTTGTCTTTAATTTTACTCTGATGTGTTTATGTTCAGTGGGAAAATGTATAAAAGATTTTCATATAAGTACAGATTGTCAACAGTAGTACATGTACACTAAACATACATGTATAATTAATTGAACTGGATTCATATTTTAGCCAAGTTAATGCTATAAGGGCTGCAATAATTCAAGATTGCTTTATGATCTATACTTAATGATGTGTTTTGAATTATAATCATTTTCACTTCTTGGTAACTTTCTCCCCTCCTTTTTATCTCAGTTTCTGTCTAAATATGGCTGTTTATAATAATTATGCTTGCAGTTTCATGAAGGGAAAAAACGACCTTTTGTTGATATAGAGATTTGACATTACAGAGCCCCTGATCCTGCTGCAGAGGATGCCAGAATACCAGTGGACAAATTACCAAGGTAACATAATTGATCTTATCATACCATTGAATTTTTACTCCTTATAACTAACCCAATGTAACTTTTATTGAATTAATTTTTCACAGAATTTTTGTACCAAATATTAAGGATATGTTGATGCCTTGTATTGGGTCATAAAAGAAAGGTCAAATATGCTAAAATATTGACTTGGCCATATTTCATTAATTTGATCATGAAAATATCTCAAACAATTTTCTTTAATTGCACCATGAAGAGAAGTGATTTTTTTTCATTCAATGTAATAACTTTATATTTTATATCAGATGTACAAAGCCAGACTGTGGTGGTTTGTTAAGACCACATGTTGTATGGTTTGGGGAAGGTTTAAGTCCGGTTGTACTGAATGCTGCGGATGTTAAGCTACAAAACTGTGATCTGTGTCTTGTGGTAAGTAAATGTCCCTACCCAAAGTGATTGTATGTAAGGGGTAGGAGAAAAAGGATAGGGGGACATTCCATAGGCTAGAGCCTCAATACTCTAATACATGTATGTGTGTATGTGCAAGAGTACTTTAGTGAAGAGTCTTGATACTGTATCTAGCTCAGGGTATTATGAATTTATCACACAAAGAAATATGAAATAATTTTACACATGCATCATAATATTGCACTGATATTTTAGGCATTTAAGATATCATCATACCTGTCAACTTTTTTCAGACAAAAGAGGGTCAATGACCCTCTTTGGGAAATGAAAAAGAGGGTCATAGCGCGCGAACCAAAATTGTGACCTTTTGCTTGTGTCATTATGAATGAAATTTAACCCCCCCCCCCCCCCAAAAAAAAATACAGGTCAATAAAGTTCATTTTACTGTATGACATGTAAAGCATTTATTTAAATTGTAATACTGCATAATCATGATATTGTAGTACATGTGTAAAATTTTAGGACTTCATTAGTCAAGGCCTGAAGGTTCATAGTTGAATTTGCTAGGCTAGATTATATATTTTTATTTAGTTATTGCTATACCATGATGAAGATTTTATATGAAATGAACTCTACATTTCACTGCTTCAATTGTTTTAAACACTATAAAAACATTTGTTCCTTTCCGTCTGCATAAATCTCTGTGTTTACGATCGTCTTTCCATAGATATTCCCTTAATAATCCAAGCCAAGATTGTTAAAACAACATGGAAGTGGCTAATTACTTCCCATATCACTAAACAAACAACCCAATTTACCTGTAACTAAAGGTGTTTTAATGAAAAAGTCACAGCTGGAAATTTAAAGTCCCAAGTAATAGACGGAACCAAATCGGAATCAGGTGATTCCTGGGTCAGCAACGAAAAATCGGGTGAAAGGCATGACCCGCGCGGGTGATAAAAAATAATCGGGTCAAAGGGTAAAAAAGCGGGACTGACCCGCCGAAATCGGGTCAGTTGACAGCTATGGATATCATCTTCAACAAAGGAAGTCAGATTAATAGTTTATTTATCAAGTCATCCATCTTCTCCAAGAGAATTATAATTTAGTACCTCACTCCCCCTTGTCGGATGTCATACACAAAACTTTTTCTCTGGTGAGTTTGGTGGCGGAGACTAAATATCAGGCCAAATCTTCAAATGAATTACTAGCAATTTAGATACTTCTTAATGTGTTAAACATAGTCTCTGATATTGTCATTTTACATTTAGTACCATGTTTTTAGTTTGCAGACAAAGAAAGATAACTCTTGTCAAAAATTTGCTGCACCTTTTGCTAAATGATTATGAAGCTCTTTGAATAGATATATTTCGAAGTTAGATGATTAACACTGACAGGTGATCTGCATGTTCCGATAGTAGGTTGGATCATTTTTAAAATAAATTTAATCAATGGCGGATTCAGGGGGGTGCGGAGGGGGCATCTGCCTGTCAGCACTGACCCAAAATCTTCCTAAAACAGGTATGTTTAATGGCCCATTTTCAGTAAAAATCGGCAAAATTCACCCATAGACCTCCTGGCAAAGGGACTCTGGATTCGCCACTGTGAATACACTTTGAAACAGAAGATTTTTGGAGTGCAGGAATATGATTATTTCAATAAAAATAATTCTGGATCTAGCTAGTACATGTATATTTTGTACGTGGAATGACAAATATTTTTACAAAATTTTAACAATACATGTATGTATTTTTCCAATGGAATTGGAAATCGAAAGAATGTGAAAATAAAGATTTTTATGGCCCAACATCTATTAGAGACTTTATATATTTCATAAAGTTGTCTTTCTATAAAAGATATTTATTTTCTTGTAGGTTGGTACATCATCAGTTGTCTACCCTGCTGCAATGTTTGCTCCCCAGGTGGCATCAAGAGGAGTAGTTGTAGCTGAATTTAACATTGAAGAAACTTCTGCTACAGACAGTTTTGGGTTAGTGTCTTTTCGATAAAGTTACTTTTTACATACTGGACAATATCTTACATAAAAATGATAAACGTATTATGACGTTATGATATTCTTTCAGAGACATTTTAACTGAAGCACTGAAGTTTTCACTCGTTTCCATAGAATTTGACAAAGTTATAATAAGTTTACTTCAGATTCATTCCTAGATGGGAATTAAATTTTTATATAAGATCAAGTTTATTTCAAAAGTGAAAGATACATGTATGTTGTACAATTAGAAAGTTATTATATTTAATGTGCAGAATGTAAAAATCACATCACAAATTATTTGTTCAAAAACCAAGCTCTACTTTAGAAATGTATATCAGTGAAATTCTACAAATCAAATTTCAAACTAGTTTTTCTCTCTCTATTACTAACTGCTTTGTAAAGTAATATAAGACAACAGAGATGTAGTCATTCCTTGGAAATTTGCACAAATTGCATGATATCTGTAAATGCTTCAAACAGTCCATTATAATGAAGGAATTCTGTTTTATGATGTACAGGTTCCATTTCCAAGGCCCTGCTGGTTCCTTCCTTCCAGAAGCATTGGCTCCTCACGAAACGGAGACAAAATAATTACACATACCATACTGTGCTAGACATGTAATATCATATTCCATGCCATGCTGACTGTGCTGGCAATGTGATATCATATATCATTCAGCTCCTTCTGTGATATCATGTACAGTACTGTACCAACCATGTTATATCATGTGTCATACTGTACCAACCATGTTATATCATTTACAATACTATACCATGTGTCATACGGTACCAGCCATGTTATATCATGTATCATACTGTACCAACCATGTTATATCATGTATCATACTGTACCAGCCATGTTATATCATGTACCATACTGTACCAACGATGTTAAATATCATGTACTATACTGTCCCAACCATGGTATATCACGTATCATACTGTACCAGCCATGTTATATCATGTACCATACTGTACCAGCCATGTTATATCATGTATCATTCAGTTCCTTCTGCTATATCATGTGCAGAACTGTACCAACCATGTTATATCATGTATCATACTGTACCAGCCATGTTATATCATGTATCATTCAGTTCCTTCTGCTATATCATGTGCAGTACTGTACCAGCCATGTTATATCATGTATCATTCTGTACCAGCCATGTTATATCATGTATCATTCAGTTCCTTCTGCTATATCATGTGCGGTACTGTACCAACCATGTTATATCATGTATCATAATGCACCAGCCATGTTATATCATCTACAGTGTACCAAACAAGCCTGTCTTGAGTGTGTAAAATTATATTTTATACTGTGACATATGTTACCATCAATCATACTGTTACATTGATATCATAGACCTACCATGCAAACTATATGGTATCACAATACTGTGCTGACTAAGCCTATGTGCTTTCATGTACCAAACTGTGATGGCTTTTTAAAAACATGTACCATACCATGCAATGTGATATCATTTACCATACTTAGCTGACTTTGTGACACATGTATTATGTACCATATGAAGCTGATCATGTATTATACTGCTTTGTGCTAAATATGGGGAAAATGTATTATGCCATGCTGAATTTGTGATACCCAGTATCATATGATTACTGTTGTGTACTAGACTTAAATGTACATTAAAACACATTTATTACAATTCTTGAATTTATATTTTGCTTTGAAAAAGGGATTTATTCTATTACAGAGGTTTTATGATGAAACTCTCTGTGGACATAATGAATTTTAATTACAGCTAAGTCTCTTAGGATTGTTATGATTATGTTAGCTTTTTCTCCCATATTCACAGTGCTATCCTCATAAAAAGTGCAAAATGACAAATAGATCATCCACAGAGGGGTGGATGATAAGCAACACGTGTGGACGTTTATTATGACGTCATAAAGGACGCTTCGTCACTTCAAAATCAAAAGATCAAAAGATGGTAGAAAGTGTATGATAGCTCTTATTTTTGACTTTTTTCAGCCTTAGAGAGAAAAAAAAAAATCAATCACAAGGTGTGACCATTGACAAGGAAATCCAACATTCGTGTCCGTGATTAGCTTATGTCCATCACTCTGCAAGCCTCGTCATGGTACAAGTAAATCCGAGACACTCAGGTTGGATTTCCTTGTCAATGCTCACACTTGGTTATAGATTCTACTATCTTTTTATGTTTCTTAACAAAGACACCATCATATAATCTTTATACTTGATATTTTTGTCCCCCTCTTTAGCAAAAGCGTGGGGACATTAAAAACTGTTTGTCCCTCCGTCCGCCAGTCACAGCTTGGGCATAACTTTTGATTGGTATGGGATAGAGCTTTCATATTTCACGTGTATTCCTTGTGACAAGACCTTTCCGTGAATACCTTTTTTTTTTTTTTTTTTTTTTTTTTTTTTTTTTTTTTAAATTTTTTGTCTTGTGACCTTGACTTTGGAGTTTGATCTACTTTTAAAAAACTTTAACCTTGGGCATAACTTTTGAATGGTAAGTGATAAGGCTTTCATATTTCAGATGTGTATTCTTTTGTGACAAGAATTTGTAGAAACTATGAAGTTGTAAAATCTCAGGAAAAAATTATCCATTTGTAGAACGTACAATGTACTGTGAATTATAAATCATGATAAGGGATTACAGATGTACTGGAATTTTTCATCTTTGCTTTCTACATGTACCTTTTAAGGTGTCGTAAGTATTAACTTGTCCTTGTTAATTTATCAGACATATTTATAGCCAGTTGTAACATTTTGGATAGCCCGAAATTATTTGATATACATGTATGTATATTGATCTTCCTTCTTCCTGTTTGGGCACCTGGCAATCCTCTATTGGGTCAGTTGGCTGTATTGATATTATATTTCGGGGAACTCATTTGCCAACTGCCCGTTACAGAGTACTCTAGCCAGGCCGTTCCCCTCTGGGGTGCCTCATAGCCCCTTCTATTATTTAAGGGGCGGAATACTACCCCATTTTAATGCCCACCCTCCACTTGTGTATGTGGTGTATGCATGTATGCAGGAGGGTTGTATGATAATATACTGCTTGGATGGTCCGTATTTCCAACGACCTTTTTATAAGGTGCCACCACACCTGGATACCCTTGCCGCAGCATGAACGTAGGTATTCCATGCTCGTGTATTCCTCTATCATTTATACTTTGTATTTGCTCTGTCGTGTATGATACAATTATTATATGAGAATGAATAACACTTTTAAAGAGGTAAGGGCCGGAACCTTTTGATCTTGGGGTCAAAGGTCAAGGTCACTGTGTGGAGAAATTTGCTTAAAATATGGATTTCAGATGATAGCAAAATTACTATATCTGCATATATAATCAAACCAAATTTTGATATCTGAATAGGCCTACTTCTTGTTAGATAAAAAAGACAAATATCAATACTCCAAAACATGGCACTTTAATATCACACAGCACATAGCTACAACACAGTCATATAACTATACATATTACACGGTATTATTATACATAAACATTATTATACATTTAATTACATGTATGTAATAATAAGTATATATAACATTATAAAATACTGTTACAGTATTATATTGCACACAATTCCAGGAATACATTATATATTATGCTATAATGATACAATATTTACAAAAGATATAAATGTAACTCTATGTATTCAAAGTTACTATGGTTACACAATTGTACATAACATTATTATTTGTGCAAAAGAACAATTATTTAGAAAAAAATCGTCTTTAATTGAGTTTGGGTACATTGAAAACACATTAACGATACACAGATATCAATGTGGGTAAGATACTGCAATCTGATACCATGAATTTCAAGTTCAAGGCATTATTCACGCTTTTGTTACAAGGTTAATTTGTACTGGGATATGTCACAATCAACGATCGCAATTTAGTGCGATGCAAATATTTTGTCTAAAGAAAAATTTAACCAGCATTCGAAATGCAAGGTCATGGTTAAAGCATTAACAATTCGGTAAAATCCAAAGGTCGGGATTCAGAAAGTAATTCATTTTTGTACTGTTCAACAGAAAGGTGTTGCCATCAGGTAAACGGAAAATATACCATCTATTGAAAAGTCATGCACAGTGATTTTCTATGCGAAACAATCAAACAGACAAACGGACAGACTTTGGTGGGAGGGGGGGGGGCATAATGAAAAAGTGTTAATACATGTATGCACTAGATATGCCGTGGTACTTTCTTAAGCTTTAGAGGAAATTAAAATTGATCTTTTCTGACATACATTATCATGTAAGCGCATAAAAATATGAACATTTTCATTACTTTAAAAATCCATAAATGTATATTATCTGTGAACGTTATAAGTATAAATTGTAAGCTATTCGGATACGGAACAATTTCAATTTAGTATAATATCATGTTCGGTAGATAATCTGCAGAGCACAGATTAATGTTTGTTACCTAACAGATATTTATGATATCTGCTCTACAAATCAATTCACACAGAACGTTAACAGTATTAGACATCAAGGGGAATTGCTCTTTTAACTATTACATTTCATTGTCTATCAAACATAACAAATCTATAAAAACTAATCTTGATGGATTTGATCATACAGATACAACATTCTTTTTATTTAAACGCCTGTTTATAAAGCAAGCTAACAAGAACAATATAATCTGAATTTATTGTGCAGAAATATTTCCCGCCTTTTTACAGGAAGTTCATAATCACGTGACTACAGCTGAACCGGAACGACTTCGTCCTCTCCATGGTTGGGTACCTCCACTGGGATGAACATGGCTCTCAGTCTCTGAGAATGATATTCATAAAGAAATTAAAATGTTCTAAGAAAAAAGTCAAGACTTACAAATTTAACATAATTATCATTATAATAATGAAATATCATTATTAGTATACATGTATTAAAGTCGTCCACTCCTTCTAAAAGATATAAATAAATAGAATAAAAAAAAATTACAAAATGAAAAATATCGATGAAACTATAATAAGAAGATTGTTGATTATTATTATTTTCTTTAGCGATTCAGAGTACATATATATAGTTACATCTTGTCTGCATAATGAAATACTACATGTATCACACATTGAACTTTTTGTAAGGTCAAAATTACATTGTATGTACTTTTCATGTGCATGTATTTTCCCTTAGAGAAATCATACATGAACTCTTAATACAGCATGAAGCGAGGTTTATATATTCGAAGGAATAATATAATTTTGTCGTCTTCAAACGAAGGATTAAGTAACGTATTACAATAACCAGTGTAGGCACCTACGTCAAAATAGCTGATCTTTAATCTGTAAATCGGGATTAGAACGACTGTACATGGATTAAATAAAACTACAGAGAAGGGAAAAGAAGGGGTAATACACAGAGAGTGCTGCAGTTTAAAGGGTCTTGGTTTTATCCTTTATCAAAAAAGGACCCCTGTTATAATTTGAAAGATTTAGTACATACTATAAAGAATATAACGAATTCTACATGAAGTCGTAGTGTGAAAGGTCAAAACATCAATAATGGAATGGCCATGATTAAATAGATTGGTAAGTCTGAACGCAGAACTACTTTCTGCCAATATTTTCAAATTATAAACAATATATTTGTGAAAGGTTTCATTTACACTCCCTAAGTTCATCGAACTTGTCGGTTGCTATACGCACGGTACTGGAAGCCATATTGGATTTCAAAATAGAATTATGGAAATATTATGAGAAAATGATTTCATATTAAGAAAGTGCGGACGTAAGGAGATATAGTGGACATTGACCTTTGTGGAGCATCCACCAAGGATATATATATTTTTACTTTTGCATCGTGTATTCTTGTTTCTTTTCAGTATTCAGCATGTATCATCGTTTTAAAAGTGCCAGTAACATTTTTAAAATGGCGGACGGAAGCGTTCCATAAAATGTGGCAATGACATTGCACAACGAGGAAAAACGAAAACGCCTAACCCTCCCTTCCCTGTACGGTAACCTACACGCCAACCTGAAGAACCCAACCACCAGAACGCGGAGCGTATTCGACCAGTACAAAGACTACCGGTCATACCCCGCGAGAGACAATATTTCCCTAGCCAGCCGAGAGCTCCTCTCCCTCCCCGAGATATCGGCTCTCAACCACTCAAAAATGATGAGAAGAGAAGGCACCTTTACCAAGCCTCGTTCTCGTCAGAGTCATCACAGTTTCCGTAGCATGCGCAGCTTCCGGCGCTCTACGTTTGATGAAGAAGAACCTGATTTCACAAAAAGGCTGTCTGAGAATCGAGTCAAACACTTGCTTGGGGAGCTGTATACTGACAAGCAATATCTTGAGTATATCGCAAGTATGTACATTATTCGCATTCAGTATCATTTTCATTTTAACAGAATTATGAAACGCCTTTTTGCGCTAAAACATAATAAATCTGAAACATAATAATATAGCTTTGACAATCTCTATTGAAAAAACCTTTAAAAGTCAGTATAGGAAGCTAGAAGGAGTTGCTCTTCCGGGCTTCGGTTTCTCGTCTCAATCAATTCTAAGTAGCTCACTAATGCAACCAGATGTATATGTATGAGAACTGTAGTAGATTTTACGATATTTACAGTTTTTTCAGTTTTCTGGATTTGTATCTCAATCCTCTTCGATTACATGTACTCGGATTTTAGAAATGCAATTATTCTTGATACAACTGTTGGTTATATAACATCCTTATTAAACATAAATAATGCAAAAGTAACTACACACATTTTTTAAAACACGAACACTGCATGAAATTAATGGATTGCTTGGATGATACGGAGAAAAAAAAATTTAGATGGAAAATTATAGGCTTACATTTATATTTAGAGATGTGATTGTTGACTCTAAGTTCTTTGAGTAAGATAAGACCGCTATATATCAATTCATATTGGGATTTTTTACGCTATAATTGCAAATGTACATTATCTTTTGTACTATATATAGCATTTAGTGAAAAAGTCCTTAGGAAATGGTAGTAAAATTAATTACTGTTGTTTTTAATTTCAGGGACTACTGAAGGCCGAGGAATAGATGCAGAAGTTCTTAAAAAATCAAAGAAAGGACTAGAATACTTAAAATCACGATGTTTGTTCTGGGAAAATCAAACTCCCATTCCTCTTCGCCCGGATCCGTTTTTAATCGAACAAATGTATGGGGGACGATCTAGACTACCCTCCCGTCGGCGATCTGTTACCCGTGAGAACCCTATGCCTAAATCCCCAGTAACGCAAGTTAGAATAGATGCCTTAAAGGATGTCAGAGGGAAAACATTTCATCACTGAGGATAAACTAGTTTGTGTGCGGAGATTTTTTTAAAAATTCGCTCCATATTGCTTTCGTTTCGAGGATCAGAGGTACAAGTGTGCAAGAAATGTTGAAAAAGTGTCTGTGTACGCGAGTTCATAATATTTTTGTGACGATTTTTATTTGTTTTTTTTAGGACACAATCTGAGAAATATCGTTTAAAAGTACATTTTTTGGTACTTTAAATGGATCATTAAACATATGAAGGAACAAATACTCATCTTTGTGCGGTTTACACGTTGACGTACAATTTGAGACATTTTTTTAAAACTGCTTCCCTATGTAGAATAGCGAAGAATATTGTTCCAACGTTTTGATGTGCTACATTTGTTTTCGGCTTTTCTTTCGATTTTATTTTTTTTTCTGTGCATGTAATAGAGAGTCGTTACAACATGCATCTACAATGCCTATGTTTCGACCAACTTTAGTTTCTAGGAGGGATATGCATAAAGATGGAGGAAACCAATACGTTCTGAGGAAGCGATAATGTAACTGGTCAGACAAAATTGAATTTGAAGTAGATTAAAAGTTGCTTTTATTAAAATTGTTGAGTGGAAAAAACCATTAAAAGTTGGAACGAAGAACTAATTTTAAAGCATATAATTATAGAGACACCTATAGTTAAAGTTAGATACAAGAAGGAAACAGTAATAATACTCGAATTGAAGTCTGTGGAGAGATTGTAGTATATGCAACGACTTTCTATCGATAGTCTGTAAATGTAGCGTTACGTATTGTTATGGCTGGTTCTGAATGTAACTGCGTTTTCTCGGTAAGTGACGTCAAAGTTCTCATGTTTCGTATTTTCGTGAGAATCAATTTTCAGTCCATAGATTTTGTCAGCTGCACGAGCACTAAAGTTCTCTCTTACTCTAGAAAGTCATAAAATATGTATAAATATTCACAAAACTTTTATCGACATATTACTCTACAAACATTTGCTTTTGACCCGATCAGTCATACTAGATGACCAAACATGAATACCACAGGCTGATGACTCAACCCCTACATTAATGTTCATGAAACTTCACAGAAAGCATGTAATTACGATTTCCTACCAAGTTCATGTTATTTGTATTATCTTTCAAACAAAATGTCATTTGGCATCTGACTCGATTTCAGTAAATCTATCTGACTTTTCATTTCTTAAAAGCGCATTTTGAATGTTGAATGAAACGAAATTCAGATGAGTATCATAGGCTAATTTTGGTATCTTTTTTTTTTTGTTTAATTCATTATAAGATTTTATTTGATTTCATTTTTTAACAGGAGAAATTACTTTTCTTCTTTCAAAACCATTTACTCACTTCTATTGAATGTTTTCATATTAACGGACTTGGAAAGGATGGCTTGCAGAGTTTGGTTGAATGAATAAGATAGCTCTCAAAATGAATACATTATTATACGGACTTCATGTTCATGTACATCTATACACATTATACAAATGTACATCGAAATATCAATGTATGAAAACGATATACTTCAGAAGTTCTAAGTAATAATGTTTAAATACTTATATTTACATTGCAAGTTGATTTCCTATGTTAAACGCCTATTCGATTTTGACGTTCATTTGACGATGAACACAGGTTGGCCCCAATCACATAACGTGCGCGCAAGAAGTTCAAACAGTGGGCGGGGCATACTGATGCCGGATTTGCGATCAGAAGGAGATTCCCAACATGTGTACGGGGA
Source organism: Pinctada fucata (assembly GCA_028142955.1). Taxonomy (NCBI): domain Eukaryota; kingdom Metazoa; phylum Mollusca; class Bivalvia; order Pterioida; family Pteriidae; genus Pinctada; species Pinctada fucata. Next base: position 22,977,308 of record AP027106.1, read on the forward strand.
ATGAGACGATATAAAAGAGAAGAAACAGACGAGGACAACCCAAAAAATCCTTGAAACAATAGAAATATGTATAACAACTCTGTGTACGTGCATATGTACAGTTTCATGTGTACTTTAATGTAGATGGCGCTATCGAAATGAATTTATATAGCATTGACTACTCTGATATTATAAATAAGGCATTATTCACTTTAAATTGTTTCTATAAAGTTAGAATTCATCATGAAAACGTTTTAGCAGATATTTACAACATTGTGAAAACGTTGTAACAGTCCATTTTAAATGTGAACTTCCACAGAGTTCATGTGTACTTGAATGTAGATGGCGCTACTAAATTGAATTTGTGCAGCACTGACTTTTGTAATTATAAATGAGGCCTTATTCTCTTCAAATGGTTTACAAAAAATTAAGACTCATCGTGAAAACATTTTAAATATAAAAATTATTCGGTAATTTATAATATCAAACCGTATATTTTGGTCCTTTGCAATGGAGTATTTCTTGCCCTTCCTGGTAGGGAGAATTGACACACGGGAAACATTTAGATCTTTATTTTCACTTGATTTGTATAAATTTTAGAGGATGTTTTCAAAGATATTTTCCACCCGAATGTTTCTGAATGCAAATATAAGGAATGGGTATCTTATTTTTTGCGTTCATGGCTTTTGCACTCTGGTTCGACAGGAGCAATTTTTTCGAGAACCGCTTCGCAGTTCACGAGATTTGCGCCTGTCGAACCAGAGTGTAAAAGCCATGAACGCAAGAAATAAGATACTCATTCCTTAATTGAAATTTGATGGATACCTTTAGAGGTACAAATGTATAAAAGATGTCTTTCTATGTTTTACTGATAAGCAAATAGTCTTTCTTGAAACTAATTATGGTACTTTTATTATTCTTTATTAAACATGTACATGTAGAATGTATTTCAAATTTGAGCTACAGTTTATATTGGCTATTGTATTTAAATTGAATATCAAAGGCTAATCGCATAACGACAGGTGGACGGATTACGTGATTTAAAGTGTGTAATAGCGCACATTAGTATTTTTGTTATGTCTTCACCGCCTGGGTTTTATTATTCAAAATTTAGTGAAAATTTTATCTTTATTGTTGATCGCTGAATTATGATCCATTTCTTTCGGTCATTAGAAATTTTTTAAACATGAAAACACGTGGATACTGTACATGTAATGATACGATTAAATTGCCATGTAATGTATTCATAATGTAAAATAATATGTTGTTGATCATTAAATCAAGACACACATTCATTTTAAATGATTTCAGATTTTATTTGCTGAAGAAGCAGAGTGTGAAGCTTAAAAAGATAAAGTTTGTGAAATAATTGATTTTTGTGCGAATAGCACATAGCGATTGCCTGATTTCTTCACTCATGGGTGCCCCGTCTACTGAGTATGTATAAACGATGTTACTCTGTTTACATGTACCTTGGGACTGCTTCAGCGTCATGATCGGTATAAAGTCTGATCACTGTCTGAATCAATGAATTATCTGTATGAATCGAGCTGTCGTGTTATGTACATGCAAGGCCTAATGAAAAGTTGCATCTATATGTACTGAGATGAACACAGGCTGTGTGTTGGAACCCCTTTCCATTACCTGTTTTAGTGGTCAATATATAAATGAAACGGTGCTATCGATAAAGATATTAAGTTGAATCATTGAAACGTAAAACTAACTTCAAGTAGGCTTATTTTGTCCCGCTTCACAAAATAAAATCTGTATACGACGGAAAAATTAGGAACTTCCATCATGAAATATGATATTAATAATTATGAAAAATAAAATATCAAAACATTCCCATTTAGGATGTATCATGTTTTTATATACTAAAAAAGAAGTGAATTTTCCTTCAAATTCTTAGCACACACCTAACATTGTACATGAAACTTTAAAGAGAGAGTGGGGATCAAATTAGAAAATAAAATAATTCTTCTTTCCTTGTATATGGTATCATCAATGGATAGTCATATTGGATTGTTGTATTTTTAGGGGGGGGGTGTAGATTTAATGTGATGTTATTTAATTTTCATGTTCAATGTCAGACATCATCTTTCAATTCATTACAACAACATTATGGATTTGCACTTTAGTTCTGTCTTTATTCGTCCATAAACTGGCCTACAAACTTACGGTGTTCAGGAACAAATATAACTTTGAAAACACAATATTTTGTCATACATTATAAGTGATAGTTTTCTTGCTATTCGCACTCAGTACCTTCAGTGCTTTGATTTTATATGTATTCTTCCAACATAAAATATCAGACGATGTGTACTACCAGTAAAGGCGTTACCCCTCATGGGCACCCCGTTTTTGCATATTCACGTCTGATAAAGTGACTGGTTTTATCCTTGAATTGAGCACTAGTTTTAATAAAATTTGATGACGTCACATTTAGTCTGTAATCGTTAGATAGATTCCCAATATTTGAAAGTAGCTACATGTAGAGCATCAAAAGATACCTATAATTGATAGCCTCATCAATGAATCTTAAATATAATGTTATAAATATTTTATCATCCATCGAAATATCTTTATAGAAGTTCATCAGATAGCATGGTGTCGCGAAAGATAAAAAAAAAAAAAGAACAGAAAAATCAACATGAAGAAGATTGCAATTGTCTGATTCTGCATCATGCTTGATTGAGAGAATATCAAGTATACATTTTAAAATTGTAATTTGAAATTCTTGGCTTTTGTATGCTCTAGCGATGCTTCTGATATACATTAAACATAATTTTATGTTACGTGGGACTCCTACGTACATATAATACTGTATTGTTACTAGCTAGCCGTGGATTATTGTCCAGTAATTCCACGAGTCGCACGAACTAATCAAATTATCACCGAGTCGTGAAGCGGCGAGGTGATAATTTTATTGGTTCATGTGACGAGTGGAATTACTGGACAATGAATCACGGCTAGCTAGTTGTTGTTTCTATTGTAATATAGCACGTGAATGGGCGGAGCTAAGCGCAATAGCAGTTTGTTGGAGATTTAACACCAGGCGAGTTCTATAGTACATATAGGGAGAAATTTTCAAGTGATATTAGAATTTGGATTTCTTCCTACAGTGAGAAGTGCTTATGTTTAATATAAACAAGCTGCATGTATGGGGTATTTGTCTCTGGGAAAGTTGGATGGTTGTGCGCACGATATCCGGATAACTACATCACTAGGTACGGTTGGTTGTCCCAAGGCAGTGCCGAGTAAATAATTATCTCCTCGGTTTATTTATGTCATTCTGGTTTCATATTTTCGTTTGTCTGCTTTGCTTGTCGATCCGTTACGTTTGATTTTGTTGTGTGCCGTTTCCCATTGTTGTTTGTTAAACGTTAACGTTGTTTAGTCTGATGTCCGTCGTCTGTTACACCACGAGCGGCTGTGGTCATTGCAGGATAGTCTTGGTGGAGATCTCTTCCAAATTATTCAGATTCATGGATCTAATTACATGTACCACTCCCCCTATCATTACCTCAACCATCGTCCCGGGAGTCCGAAGAAGTTTGAATATGAAATATCCAGGTATGCAAATGAGGGAGGCGGTAACCATGAGGTAACCAATGGTAAGTGCCCATGTAGGATAGACATAACCGTCATATCGCTGGGGTTCACTGGACGATATCAGAGACAGGATAAACAAGGTCTGTCCGAGAAAAAGAGATCAAATGCATGTGCCTTTTGATACGAATATTTACGAACTTCTGATCATATTTATTATTTGATAATAATAACGTTTTAAAAATGTTTTAAAAATCATAGATAATAACGATTACACATAATTCACAAGAATTTTCAAGATGTTTGATTTTTCATGACCAGATTTTTTTCACTTTGATTGATTGGTAAATTTTTTCATGACCAGTTTTTTTTCACTTTGATTGATTGGTTAATTTATTTAGAAAGAAAAGAGTAAGTTAAGAATTGGTCTTACAAAGAGGAAGACTGGACTGATGTACTGCCAACAAACCCTCCAATAGATACCAGGTCTAAAACCAAGCATGGACTCTATGTCGTCACAGAAACGCTCCACACCTATAGGAAAAGAACCGAATCAATTCCATGACATAGATGAATGATTATCGGAGCATGTAAAGTATAACCAGTCAGATCACGCTCTTAAACAGGCAAGCTCGTTTCTTCAAGACTTGTCATTTCGCTGATACCAGAAGCCCAGAATAAGAAATTCGAACATATGAATATTGGGGAGCATATCATTGTTTAGACTGAGGATCACTGACGAGGGTTTAGTACCCGAAACGTGCATATCTGGTCCATGCTGCAAATTTATTATATGATGCTATTGAATTTGAAGACGTTTAACATTCCAATTATTACCTTAAGGGCACGCAATAGGGATTTTTCACCTTTTCATAATGATGCTACTGAAGTTGAAGACGTTTAACATTTTTACCAATTCGTGAGTGTCAGAGTGTCTCTGCTGGTGGACCAGCTGTCACCGTGGGCACATGTAGCCAAGTTTGATAACTTCGGTTGATCGGTTTCTCCACGCATTTAAAATTTTCTGTAAGCTAAATTTCTTGAAATTTCCAAAACATGGGTCTTGTAAGCATCATAACCCATCCATCCTTCTGAGTCATTAGGTGCATTTTTGGACATACCTCTTTTGTCATATTACATTGTTTAGATTGAGGATCACTGACGAGGGTTTTAAAAGTACCCAAAAAGTGCATGTCTGGTGCATGTTGCAAATTAATCTGTTGTTAAATGATGCTATTGAATTTGAGGACAATTTACAATATCAACAAATGATTTACCGTAGATCCATGACACAGCAATGGCTTCCAGGAACACCACAAAAATGATGGAGATAGGAGCTCCATAGGAATCCATTAACTGTACCACATGAATTCCTCCCTATACAATATAAGAATTGGTATGTCTTAATTCAGTAGTCTTATAAAGCTAATTTACAGAGGCAACATTCCTACTATAACATCTATAGCGATTGAATGCTCGTATTTTTCAAATGTCATCTGCAATTAGACGTCTTTTCGCTAAGCTGGTGCATAGGCGCATTTCTAAAAGACATACCTCAGTGGTACACGCCAAGGCTCCGACAAAGCAGAATGTGATCAAGCCGAGGACAAACAGCTTACGGTGTTTACGTAGTATAGGCCATTCATCAAGGATCCCTGTACATATCGCTTCCAAACCACCAAACTAGCAATATTATTTGAAAATGGTTCAGTGACTCATTTCTACTTAATATATTAAATGTTTTATATATGCAGCTGATCTCTATATAGTCAACATTTCATAGCAACTGTACATGTTCCGTTTATTTTTACTTCACTCACCGTAGTGTCGAGTCCTAGTGTAATAAGCATGAAGAAGAAAATTCCAGCCCAGAACGGCGAGATCGCAAGGGTAGAAATAGCTTCAGGGTACACGATGAATATCAACCCAACGTCTGTAAATTGAGAAATATACATATTTCAAAATGAAAAAAAAGTATTTAGCGATATCTGATAAAGATAAGAGATATATCATTAGAGATACATTATGACATTTTAATTCCGATGGATATAAATTAAGTTCATGCATACGCATGCAATAAATAGAACAATGTCATTAAACATTGAATAAAGTGTAACACTCCAATAATGTTAGTGAGACCAGATTTCCTGGGGAGTAAACATTACCATTTTTGGCTAGTTAAGAACACCCGTCATTAATTAAGACATTAAACAGAGTTGATGTTGTTTGTCGAAATTCCGATTAAAACATTAAGATATAAAGCTAGAAATACGTTATTCACTTTTCCAGTACACATAGTCTTCCTCCAGGTTTTTAAGTCCCCTACCGGCACGCCAGAGAGGATTTATAGTTTATAGTTTCCACCCCGTTTGTCCGTCTGTCTGTTACACTCTAGTTTTCCAGACTTTTTTCGTTGTTATTGCATATATTGAATTGACTTTTCGTATGTAGATATATCTCAGAATGATACAGATCAAGTTCGGGTTTGGGTTTGATTGACCTATTTTTACAAGATATATTACCCTTGGACTCAGTTAATTTAATGAAAGTTTCAGTTTTCCGGACTTTTGTATGTTCTATTGTAGATATTGACGTCCACGTCGCCAATTTATCTGTTCTTAAATGATGCTATTCAATTTGAAGACGTTTACATTGAACTGATTGTTGATATATGAATACATTTTAGTGTGATACAGATCAAGTTCGAGTTTGGGTTTAAATTACCTATTCTTTCAAGAGTTATGGCCCTTGGACTTAGCGAATTTTATGAATTCTTCAGTTTTACGGACTTTTCTTTACGGACAGATTTACAAAGTTTAGACACCATTTCATGATTTTTTTTCTAGATTTTCCATTACTGCATATAATTAACTGATTTCTGTGTGGGCATTAATCTTTTGATGTACGTACACGTCAAGTTTAAATGTAGGTTCAATTTAGGCGTTCTAAGCAGAGTTGCAGGACATAAAATTATGCCGGTTGGGGACTTATATCGCTCAGCGATCGCTCAGCGATCAAGATTTATTAAGTTTACTTTTACCAACTGGGTTTAGCTTCGTTTGCCAAGCTGTTCTTGTATGCTGTTGACTTAACTTTATGTTTTTCATATAATTAATCTTTGTTTATTACAGGTGATTTAATCAATATACTTGAAATTTCATTTGATATTGAAAGTCTTCCTTTAGAGTTTTGTTGTAATGAAGTTGTCGATTTGAACGTTAGATTTACCATCTCTCGAGACACTTTCGACTTTTGTTGTTCCACGAAGAAAAGCCATGTGACCTAAAACTGCAAAGACAGCGAATCCTGCGAGAAAGCTTGTCACACAATTTATAGTACTTGTTAGAAGGGCATCTCTGAAAAAAAAAGATTATGTAATATAAAAGCACAAAATTTATTAAATGAAATACTTCATTATTGGATTTATATAAATAAAAATTATTTTGTTACAATGATACATGTATATATTAAGTATGTTACAATCCTAAAATCATAAGCAAGAATGATAGCATATCCACATTGACCACAGTAAAACCCAGAAGGCTCTGAATTGATACGCCTTTCCAGGACAAGCTCAGACTTTACCAGGGTTAAATTCGTGAGAGACTGATTTTTTCATCGGACGTTTTTAGATGGTACAATGAGAATGTAAAACACTTCATTTTCTCTTTGCATACAAAGATGTAAAATATATAAGGTTATAAGCCCTAATTTGATATCTTCACCGGCTTTGAAATCTTTAACGGTTTTGTTTACAATTCTTAAACGTCTTCAAACAGCAGCAGTGACACTCACCATGTGGTACAAATGTTTAATGTTTTCAAATTCAATGGCGTCATTTAAGAACGGAAAACTTTGCAGCATGGACCAGACATGCACGTTTCGGGTACTTACCGAAAGACGTAGCAGGATGGGTATAAGAGACGCTTACTTTTTTCTGGACACCTGATCTGATTGCCATTAAGAATTCATTTTTTGTCATCTGTAGAATACTTTTGTTGTTTTTTGGGCTTTGTATTTTCCTGGTTTCAATTGATTCTGAGTTCGGTTTTGTGTTTTACTTTCACTTCCTAATTACAAAGTCAAAGTAGTACCCAACTTTAGGTTCTGCCAAAAGGACTATATGGACATCAAGTAAAATTGCTAAGACTAGTGAATGAAAGTCAAACCTTAAATCAGAATCTAAAAATCGAAATCTATAAGCGTATACAGTTTTGGAAAATATATCAAACAGAACAAAGAAAGGGAGGATATTCCCAGCAGTGCGAACGGCAGAACGTTTTCATATAAGAAGAGAAAAAAAAACGGACAAAAAAATACAATAACACAGCATCATAGAAATCTTCAACTAGTACTTAGAGTCATCAGAAGTTTAGCATTTCAGGCAGACGAACAAACAAGCTGACAGAGCGATAAGAATATAATTTTCCACCGATCTTCGATAATGGGACATGAAATAGAATCCTATATGCAATCGTACGCTTACCTGTAACAGTTGTTGTGGAATTTGTTATAACTGGACAGTGCTAGCAGTACCCCAAATCCAGGACCAAGAGAGAAAAACACCTGAGCCGCAGCTGCAACCCATATCTGAAATTAAATCACAGATCTGCAAAAGCCTTTCTACATTTCTTACGTAATACCGGTATGCAATTCATTTGGTTGACTGCCTTAAATTTGTTAAATTAAAATGTCTAAAAGCAACGTCGATGCAAGGACCTTAGCAATGCTGCGTAAAATATACCAGAGAAGAGTATCAATCGTAGCTCAGAAGTCAAAGATCTAGGGGAACATGGCATAGCTGTGTAAATATCCACCAACATTTATGGCAATAGCGAATCCCCAATTACAGGCAGGACAAGGTGCCCAGAAGAAAGCGTGTTCTGACTACATGCAACATCCGCCGCGAATGCCAAATAGAAACGCATAAAATCCGGTTAAGTCCAAATAGGTAAATTACGGTCAATTGAAAGGGTCGTACTCATGAATGTCCTTACTCATGCTTGATAGGCAAAACAAGGAGGATATCTCCAACAACACTTGGTTGCAGCACCCACAGGAAAAACCCAAAACATCCAATGCAAAAACACAGATGTCGAAATGTGCCATAATTTCTTTGCACTGTCGTCAACTTTTGTTACATCGATGTCAACATTTGTTACCTCAATGTAACAAATTGTAAGATAATGTATTGTGATGGAAAAGGTACTTGCACACTATCCATTCTTTAGTTCTGGGTCGACTACCTTAATTTCTGAACATATTGCCCTCAGTACTCCAACTTGTAAAACTTTAAAATGTGCCGACCTAAAGTAATTCTAATGAAACGAAAATTTGGAATTTATCTGCACAACCTAAATATGTTTTTTTTTTACTTACGGTGCTATCTCCTAATTTGGAAAAATCCGGCGTTACGTAGTAAGTAATACCGTTGATGGCGCCCTCTAAGATACAGCCGCGTATCAGTAAGATGAAGAGTACCAAATATGGCATGGTGGCTGTTATCCATACCGCCTATAGATTAAAAAATCCAAATTTTACATATATAATGGTCCTACAAATGCCAAACATCAATGATGATTTCCATCAGTCTCATGAAGAAAATGTCTTTTCTCGGTTAAAGCAACACGTACTACAAAATGTAGACTAGTGCATGTTTCTCTGCTGGTTGATAGTTAGTCCCTTAGGATGTCCCTTCACAGTTTCATAATGTTTAGGCACTGGATTTGAAGTATATTTGAAATTTTTCGTATCCAAATATTTTTAAGTATAGGCTATCTCAATGAAGGCATTTCTCTGTCTATAACTGGTTCTTAATCATTTCTTTCCAGCTCTGTCGCCTGAAAGAAGCTTCGTTTTGGCCCTTTTGACATCATAAATATTATTTTGCTATTAGGAAAACTTCATTCATAATTATCATCGAAATTAAAGGAGGTTAACACCATCCCTCCAATGCTATTTTGAACATATTTTATTTAGATATGCTACTGAATCGACCCTACAGGAAATTTGGAGCCGCGCACTCTCTGTAAAGTAAATGTACAAATATAAATTCAAAAATTAAAGAAGGCGCTACTGAAATGACTTTTGATGGCTCCGCTGGAAGCATCACTGATGAGAATTTAATATTCAAAGCAGGAAAAATCGGTTTGAAATTTCCTTCATGAAGGTAGAGTTAGAACCCTTCCGTAATATTATGCGTAAACGGTATAGCCAAAGAAGATCCTGACGGTAATCTCAACAACAACGTTAACGTAAACGTAGCGTAAACGTTAGGTCATGTAAAGAATTTTGCTCTTCATTTATTCATTTTTTGGATTTCTCATATTTCTGTCTGGAACATTTTTAATTAGACACTACTTGTTGAAATGCGTATACGGTGCATTGAAATTATTGCTATAGAACACATAATTTCAATGTTGATTATAACATACCTTTCCACTGCTTTTAACTCCCTTCCACATTGCAAAGTAGACGATAGTAAACACGGCCAGTAGACATAAAGCTATCATCCAGTTAATTTTACCCACGTCCACCAGTCCCTGAGCATTGTTCATATGTAACACCTCCCGTCTGTAATGCAAAATCTTTGAAATTGTCATAAGATAATATGACTGTATATGTATATCTTGCTTCTCAAGCCTAATGTATTGGTGAAAACATTACCAATGGACGATTCTTCAAGGTGATGTGACCCCATGTCCATGATCCAAAAATGAACAAACGGCAAAAACAAATTTGATGATGAGCACTATCCTAGCACCATCCTTCCCATGCTTTTTGGTCATACATTTCATTCAACATTACTACTGAATCGACCCTACAGGAAATTTGGAGCTGCGCACTCTTATTTGCAAGGTAAATGTACAAATTTAAATAAAAAAAAAACTAGAGGGCGCTTATGAAATACATTTAGCTGTTTCAGAAATTCATTTTGGACTTTTATTGAGTACCACTTACGAGGAATTACTATCAAAATTACGTATCTGGCGCATTAAAATTGAACTTCCATTACTGATTAATCACACAAATCGAAATTTCGAAGCGTAAGCAGCAAGATTGTGCATTCTTAACTTCCACAACTGTACCAAAATTCCATCTTCTCGTTGTACGTTGTACATATGTTAGGAATACTTGAAATACTTACTCAAAGAATTCCTCTGTTGCTGACTGTCGGGTTTCATTCCTTGTATAATTGTTCCATTTGATACAAGTACCATTTGCCAAGGAAATATTCCCTATGTCTAAAATGGTAGTTGTGCCATACGTTACTAGTCCACTAGACATTGTATTTCCAGAGGAATTCTGATCAGTCGTCTCATTAATGTAAAAGTACTCTTTACACTCATACACGTTTCTGTCAGTTCTGAATCTGTAAGCGTCATCGAACACTATACAATTATTTCGTGAGTTCCATTCATTATTACAGCTCTTCCAGGGTACGTCCGAGCGGAATACTGAGAAGAAGTAATACACTGACCAGGCTATGATGACGTTATAATACCAGGACACAAAGCAGGCAATGACGATGATTGCCAGTCCTATACCTGAAACACAACCGATAAATTGAACTAGTGCGCGATAGACTCTTATATGCACAGTCTGTATGCAACGTACAGTGCGTCTTGGAAACTGAGCAATGTTATAATAATTTTTAGAGAGCCTTTATACCAATTATTTTTCAGTAGTGTTTTTTTTTCTAATTTAGAATATGCGAAGTGGCTTTACATCACATCTTATGATTCCCGACTATTCAATCAAAGAACGAGCACAAAACGACAGAAAAAAGGGAAAGAAAATTAAAAAAAAAATAAAAACACAGAGCTTTTTTTTTCTCTAAAATGCTGTTTTCAGGGTTCATTCCTCATTGTAAATAAGAATTTTGGAAAATTAACCGAATTTATTTAAATCAAACTTTGATACTTATTCCTTGTTTTATGAATATTTCAAATGATCATTCACAATATATTGAATCAGACAAACCTTTAAGACCTGGACAGATCCTTCGCCATACCGTCAGACAACCACATCTCTGATATTGTCCAAGGGCCAGTTCCATAAAGAAAAGCGGTAGTCCTCCGAATATGTACATGACCAGGTACGGTACAAGGAACGCTCCTGAAAGAATGTAACCATGGTTACGTGACAATAATAAAAACGACATGAAAATAAAACAAAGAAAAGCAGCACTCCATCAAAGGTACGGTACCAGGAACGCTCCTGAAAGAATGAAACCATGGTGATGTGACAATAATAAAAACGACATGAAAATAAAACAAACAAAAGCGGCACTCCATCAAAGGTACGGTACCAGGAACGCCCCTGAAAGAATGTAACCATGGTGATGTGATAATAATAAAAACGACATGAAAATAAAACGAAGAAAAGCAGCACTCCACCAAAGGTACGGTACAAGGATCGCTCCTGAAAGAATGTAACCATGGTTACGTGACAATAATAAAAACGACATGAAGATAAAACAAAGAAAAGCGGCACTCCATCAAAGGTACGGTACCAGGAACGCTCCTGAAAGAATGTAACCATGGTGATGTGACAATAATAAAAACGACATAAAAATAAAACAAAGAAAAGTGACACTCCATCAAAGGTACGGTACAAGGATCGCTCCTGAAAGAATGTAACCATGGTTATGTGACAATAATAAAAACGACATGAAAATAAATCAAAGAAAAGCGGCACTCCATCAAAGGTACGGTACCAGGAACGCTCCTGAAAGAATGTAACCATGGTGATGTGACAATAATAAAAATGACATGAAAATAAAACAAAGAAAAGTGACACTCCATCAAAGGTACGGTACAAGGATCGCTCCTGAAAGAATGTAACCATGGTGATGTGACAATAATAAAAACGACATGAAAATAAAACAAAGAAAAGCGGCACTCCATCAAAGGTACGGTACCAGGAACGCTCCTAAAAGAATGTAACCATGGTGACGTGACAATAATAAAAACGACATAAAAATAAAACAAAGAAAAGTGACACTCCATCAAAGGTACGGTACCAGGAACGCTCCTGAAAGAATGTAACCATGGTGATGTGACAATAATAAAAACGACATGAAAATAAAACAAAGAAAAGCAGCACTCCACCAAAGGTACGGTACAAGGATCGCTCCTGAAAGAATGTAACCATGGTGATGTGACAATAATAAAAACGACATGAAAATAAAACAAAGAAAAGCGGCACTCCATCAAAGGAACGGTACAAGGAACGCTCCTGAAAGAATGTAACCATGCATGATGATGTTACAATAATAAAAACGACATAAAAATAAAACAAAGAAAAGTGATACTCCATCAAAGGTACGGTACCAGGAACGCTCCAGAAAGTAGGTACTAATCGAAACGATACAAAATTAATTATATAAATACATGTAACATACATGAAGTCTAATGTCAAGTAATGGACAAATCTGAGTTCATAATTCATCATTTCAAAAGTCATGTTTGGTCCATTAAGCACTGATTTGAGGGGGGGGGGGGGGGGGGTAAAGTAAGGAAAGGCATTTAAGTTATAGAATGTGTTAAACCATATGTTTGTATTATTTTTTTCATCTAAAAGGAACGTTATTGTTTATGGACATGGTGAAAGAGGTTAATTTTATTTCCCTGGTTCATTACAAAGACTGAGAAGAACGGAGAGTTGATGTTCATATTAATTTAGAAAAAACGATAAATTGTACATTTAGAATTTTGTATTGCTCATCCCCCTCCCCCCCCCCCCCTCTCTCTCTTTACTATTCTTTCTCGAGTGAACACAGTTTACATGTACTTCTGTGCGTAGGTCAGTAAACGTTAAATGTTGTGTTTTATCGTAGAGAGAGCGGCAAAATCATATTCTTCAAGATGATATGGAACCATTCTTGTCACGGTGTGATTGATTCTATGAGAGTGCACAATGCCATTCTCTTTCATCCTGTGAAAATCTTGGGATTTTTTTCAACAATTTTGTTTAGCACCCTGACCAAAAGGAACACACCTAGAGGCATCCTTCAACATGTTATATGTCCCATAGTATTGAATGTTAACATGTACATGCAGTTAGAAAAAAATACATGCGTCTACATGTACAGCAATGCCAAAATGCCAAACATTTGCGAATATTTACACGAATACTCTTGATCACAGCTGTTGAATTCATTTGATTTGATTTTCTTTAATATTTAGCAGAACGATTGTGAAGGTTGTGATGAAGAAATGGATTCTGGGTTAAAAAAAAGCCACGGAACAACTTGGTGATACATGTAATTTATACGTGGTGGGTCACAAGTGCTAATCATCAACATGTTTCTATGACGGAAGACATGTCATGTAATCAGATAGAATCATTACTTTCACATCACACTTTGTAGAGATAGAGGCCAAAGTGTTGCAGCATTTACGATCCTTTACACGTTTGTAAGTTAAAACTTGAATTATCGTTAGGTAACACATATTTTGGCAAAATCGCTGTAAATCTATTGAGATATATCAATCAAATATACATTTTCAAGATTTCTTCATAATTCTAACGATAAAATTGCACAGTATGTAGGGAAATAGGAAATGAAATTCTGCAAGATATAACTAACTGTCTTTTCTCTCTCTCTTGCTTGTGTAGATATTGCGTATGCCAAAATGAGTTTTGAAACACAAAGGTTCCTTGTTCAGTCAGAGAATTCATTTAATCTTTTAGGTGATGACTATTTTTATTATTCATTTCAAGCGTGGATCAAGAGAGGGAGGAGTATGCAGTCAGGACCCTCCAGTTAAGAAATGGCCAAAAATCCTAATTGTTCCGCTTATTGACCTCTCCTGACGGACCGAGTCCCCTTGGCAAAAATCTAGATCCTACCATGTTTCATTATTCTTTTCAATGCCCGTTTCTTCTCAGTGGAAGACAGATGATAGAGTGACATCACCGAGTTTTGTATCTTTTACTTGAAATCTTGTCTCCAAGAGAAAATCTCATGTTACAACCAAGTAAAACCTGCATGCTTCATTTGACGTTAATTTACAGAATGCAAATGAAAGCAGCAGAGACATCTTGATCCAGATAACAAAGTACAATTTCATTTGGGCATGTAGGGGAATGTATATTGTGATTATTACATTTGTATATCATAGAAAGTAATGGTAAAAAGATGACATTGAGAGAAAGGAAATACAATGATTTTGAATTAATTAATACATGCAATGTAACATATCACAGTTAATTTTGCAATGACGAATAATAATAAAAGAGAAAATAGAAGTAATTTCACAATTTCTTATCATTACTTAGTCTATTATTATTATTATTATGTTCTTTTTTAACAAAGGATAGGGCAAATGAAATTGAATTTACTTAAAATGGAAGTAAGTAAGTAGAAGAAACCAAAATAAATAAATAAATAAATAAATAAATAAATAAATAAATAAATAAATAAATAATTTCAGCATCTACAGATAAATACGAAGGTACAATTTCACTCCGCAAAAAAATAAAGAAAAAAAATTCTGCCAAAGTAATGATAATTTAACCTACCTCCTCCATTCTGAAAACACACATAAGGGAATCTCCAGACGTTACCCAAATCTACAGCGAAACCAACGACAGCCAACAAGAACTCGATCTTCTTATCCCATTTCTCACGTTCCGGTTCCGCTTTAGGTTTTTCTATCATTTTCACATTTCCGTCCAATACCGGCGTCGTCGCTCCTGTCATTTTTGCGTTATGTTTTTTCCCGTAGATATTTCTCAAATCTTAGACTAGATTTTAATGTTCAAATAATTTTCACGTTGAACAACTATCATAAATTCTTTTCTCAGCATTACATAAGAATTTACAGTTGTAAGTGATACCTGTTTTGAAAATATTTAGGTTAAATCTTGATTTTTGTGTATCACATCTCCTCTTAAAGTATCTTTATTATTGAATAGAAAACATATTAGCGTCAGAACGTAATGGAGATCGCCGTTGTATCTCATACGCTAACGTTACAATCCTTCAGATAAGAAGCGGTTCCCATTACCTGACCATCAAACATATAGATAAACCAAACTTTGAAATCGTCTTGAGTTTTTTGTTCAGTCCGAATTCAATACGGAATACTGTAATCCTGTATATTTAGAATTCAAAATCAGTATGGAATGCGGTAGTATATAGTATAGTGGAGGAATGATGTACGATCAAGAAAATATACAGATAGATGTCAAATAGCCCCTAGATAACATAGGAAAAGTCGCCTAAAACATACATCGTAAATAACGTGAAAAAATTCATGAGTATTTTAGATAGTTTGAGTACGGAGCAATCTGATTGGTAATTGGACAGTGACATATATGGCCTAGGGTTATCCTCAGTCTTCAAACACTGCGCTCATTGATCCGCTGTGACAAACCTATGTATTACATACATTTTGATTGCTTCATTATATGAATCCTCGTTGTTAAAGAAGAATCATGGTGGTGGTGCTTGCTTGGACGTCCTTATTTTAGGATGCGGGATGTCCAGCGTCTTCATGAGTTCCGTGAAAACTAGAAGTCAAATTTGTTTTGTCAACATAAAATATCTGTAAAATGAGAATACAATTATTTGGGGAATTTCCTTTTTGTTTTATGATGTGTTTTCCAATAAATGATGCAGATGTACATGTAAGTTAAGAAGTTAAGAAAATATTTGATTTCATACTTTTATTTTTCAAATTTATCAACGGGAATAATTCAACAAAGGGATGATGCAACAACGTTATTTACAAATGAGAAAAGCATTATAGAATTTTTTTTATTCTTTGAAAATATTAACGAAAGATGAACTTTTTCTTCCCTTAGCATCCTTCTAAATCGCGCGCATTTTTTTTTTTTTTTAGTTCTTTAATATTTGATGTCTTTATTTAAAAATCGCTACGTTTATCTTTTCTTCCCCGCCCTCCATATTTTGCACGATATTCACCTGCTTTCTGTTTCATAGACAGGGAACAAAAAAAAAAAGAACATTTGAAATAGAAACATTTGTAGTTGGTGAAATGAGCATCTGGTCAAAGCAATCAACTGCATACACTTTATCGAGATATATATGATCGAGGTATGTAAAATATTTAGAGAAAAGGTGAACCTTAAATGATACTGAGATTGTTGGGATTAAGGGAGACAGCATTCAGCACTAAAGCAAAAATGAATAAAAATATATATGAAAAAAATTAAATAAAATAGAAGATATACATTAAAAACGAATAAAATGTGAAAAATGAATAAATAAATGAATAGACAAATACCGGTACTTGTTGTTTTAGAAATTTTCATAACTGAAAAAAAGTAAAACCAACCAACCGACCTTCTTGATTAGAATTAACATTGTTGAAAGTCCCGAATATTCAATTTTTTCATTTTTCATTACCGTGTTCTTTTTATTTTTCATTATCGTGTTGTTCTACTACATTTATTTCTATGAGAGAATAAAGTTTAGAAAATTAGATACATAAATAAATGAATTAATAAAAAAGAGGGAGGGATAAGAATAATCAAATCAAAACAAAACTAAATTGCTTTTCATAGATTTAAGAATAAATTAATGTCATAAAATCCAGTACAAAATGATTGAAAAGTACGTTTATGTCAGAGTTTAAGGAACGAATTCTTTAAAAGTTTCTATTTCGTAATAAGAAAATGCGACAATACACAGTCACGACTTTATTAATGTTTTGTCTTCCCATCTTTTATGTCCAGACGAGGTTTTCCCTAGAGATCATACAGAAAAACAGATTTCAGGAAACAACGTAGCTCAAAATAAAATTCCACCAACCTAGTTTTATATCTGACCACCTGAGTCTTATTATCATTATGTACTGTCTCAAATGGCAGGACAACTTTACGGTATACAGTCAGTCATGCTACGTAACACTGTTATTGTGTGAAAACTGATGAAAATATCTTTTCTGGATATTCATAAAGTATTTACGATAGGAAAAAAATAACATGATTTCTAGACTAAAAACATGAAATTTTAAGATAAGACGGTTCGACAGCGAAAAAGCATGTTCGTTGAAGCTACACCAATTATATTTGCTGTTTTTATTATGAATTAAAGTATGTATATCATCTCCCTTTGTAAAGAATATCAGAAAATAAGAATATACAAATGAAAAGTAGATTTTTTTTCAGGATTTCGGTGTCTAGTCCTTTGAATGGAATCATCCAGTAAGCAAGATTTACTAAGAACATGTATAAAGGTGTGTGCCGACGGTAAACGTTTGTTTTAGTATCCCATCATACATTAAATTTGGGTACATATAGTATTCTGAATTTTTTTTTTCATAGACGATGTCGCGATTTTAGTGATCTTTGTACTCAGTCTGAGGAGATATTGACCCGGGTCCAAGTTGAACGTGTACGACTCTGAATTTTATTTAAGTTCCAATATCGACAGAGCCATCGAATGTCGCAGAAGTTATAAATATGCTGATTGGAGGATTATAGGATCAGGCTGCATCCTTTACATAATACTTTGTAATTGTTGGACCAGAAATGGCCAGATATTATACTTTACATAAAGTGGAATATAGATCAGGGTATATGACGGGAAGGGATCCGTCTAACCATAATTTCTGATATGTTTGGGAATTATATCCCGGTTTTCCGTTTTCTATGATAGATAACTGATTACATCTATTTACCGCCATAAACCCCCACCAATCACATGTGATCAAACAAAGCTTTGTGGAGAGGGAGGTTACTGGTACGAGCAATAACTTCGCACTGACGTACATGTATGCCAATGGCGTAGCTCTGCTTGAAAAAGTGGAGGGGCACAACATCCCAAAATTTCTAACAAGCAAAAAAAAAAAAAAAAAAAAAAAAGAAAAAAAAAAAAAAAAAAAGGGGGGGGGGGGGGGGGGGGGGGGGGGGGGAGGAAGAGGAAGAGATTAAAAAATAAATATTGGGTTTTCATGTTCTGTATGCACAAATTTTAACATTTCTGGTGCAATTCTAAATTTGAAGTACATGAATAAATGGCTGGCGAGCGGTAGCGAGCCAGGAATTTTTTTAAGCAAAATATTGACTAATCAGAAAATACTGTCTGTGTCCTCTATCATTAACATATACATGTAATGATATTCTATATAGTTTGGGTTAAAGGTATTTTGCAGATTTTTTTATATCTGTATGACCAAAAATTGCGTCAAAAAGTGGGGGGGGGGGCACAAACATACTTATGCCCCCCCACTTTCAAAAGTGGGGGGGGCACGTGCCCCCCCTGCCCCCCCCCCCCCCCCTTGTCCTGCGCCAGTGTATGCAGTCATACTACCGTACGAGCAATACTTAGATGAATGAGTGTATATGACATTTTTATTCAAAATGAGATCTCATATTCATTAAATTTTCATTGTAACAACGATTATGATTGGTGAAAAAATCCTGCTTTAAATACTGTGAATTATCAATTATTACACTAGTAACGACATCACAGACAATGCAAGATTCACAGATGAATTTCAGAAAAAAAATGAAACTCGTTGATCATGTTAATATGAAATTATATGATAAGGAATTACTCTAATGTTTAGGTATATGACGGAAAAAAGGGACGGTAAACTTCTTGGTATACCTGTATCTAATAAACACAAAACATTCGAGTCATCCCTTAAATTTGAAAAAAACTATCCGTTTGTACACATTCATAACTTTTCCCCACATGCTATATGAGAAGAAATTGAAAGGCATATGATTTATAAAAGCGTATAAACTGATTTTGCACAGATGAATGAATTTCACTGAAGAATAAGAATGAATAAAACACCCTTTGATCAGACCGATTTATTTTATTGGCACGAACAATGACTAAAATACGAAGGCAAGTGAAACTAACATCCTATCCCAGTATATTAGGATCTGTCCGTTCACAGACTACACCGTCCGTACGGTTCGTCCAGGAACACGGTGCGTCATTCCATCGCCATCCGTCCCTAGGTCCAGTCTCTAAGCACTGCTCTATGACACCCCCATAGTCATTGGGCTCACCAGGGTTCCAAAATGTATCTCTTGAAATAGAAAATTTCAGAAATAAAATAATTAAAAATGATTAAATAAACAAATAAATAAATAAATAAATACATCAAATTCATTCCTTTTATATAAAATATATAAATAAATAAATAAATAAGAATACGTGATAAAATGTACGGTACATGAACTAGTGGACAGAAAATGTTTACCTCTTGTTGTTCTCCTTATTTGATCATGTTGATATCTTACAATTATGTATCAGTCGATTTGAAATTTTCAGAACATTAGAGAGTAACATACAGAGACAGGGTTATTCTGTCTAAAGTCAAAGGTAATATAAGAGGATGAGTAATCTCAATACCTGAACCAGTGTTTTGTAGATACCCATTGCCAATGTCCCTGATGATCCTCCTCACTGCCGTCCAACCAAACTGTTAATACATAACCTGCTTCATTATCTCAATAACTCAATTTTACATGTATTTTCCGATATGAAACGACTTATAGATTATTTTTGTTTCTCAAAATATCGATCGTGTTACTTTTCTTGTATTACTTTTATTATTTCAAGAGATAATCATGGTTTTATGCAAATCACTTACTATTTTTTGACGAGAAGGTCGATCTAAGGAAATCCTGTTTCGCTTTGAAGTCAACGATAGGTAGATGAGCATCATACCTTGAACGGCAATAGTCCTAGATAAAAAATATGCATTGTATATTATATATATAGTCTATTTACTACTCATACATGTAGACCTCGTATATGTATTTCATGAGGAACATTTCGATATTACCATGATAACCGTATTTCATTGAACCTATGCGGGAAAAGGGAAACTGAATTAATTATTTATTTCTTTTTCTCACTCACTTACGTCGTGAGACAAAAGAAAAAACGTAGACGTAGCAGTTTGAGATTTCCTTGTCTCAAACTCCACGTGACTCCTATTATGACGTCATAAAAAGTAACGTCACGCCACCGTTAGATTTGTGTGGGTTTTGGTATCGATTCTAGTTTTAAAAAAAAAACATTAAAGTGAAGATAAAATGAGGTGAGTGAGAAAAATAATCAATCACGACGTTACGACTGATACAGGGGAATCTCATCCTCGTGCAAAAGATTTGCTACATCCACGACTCGGCAAGCCTCGTCGTGGATTGCAAATCTTTTACACTCGGATGAGATTCTCCTGTCTCAGTCTCAACGTCGTGATAGATTCTATTATTCTTTTTTTTTTTTTTTTTTTGCTTAGAAAATTATCCTTCTGATAAAAGAATTCTTACGAGCAGTGCGTTTTACCGCGTTCATTTTGGAAACATTTCGTAATTAATGAGTGAAAAAAAAATATTTATATATATTCATACGGAAATGATAAACTGTATCAACCTGTCCATTTCCGCTTATAATTAAAAACAGATTACAAAATAATTTGGGGGGGGGGGGGGGAGTGGGTATACGGCAAATAAATACCTGTGCTGAATACCAATCAAGACGGACGTCTTCATAACAGTACAAGAGGTTAAAGGAACTCTTCCATCCTGTTTGACAATCTGTTATAGAAAATCTCTATTCTAACTCTGTATTAATCTTCTTCATTACTGTTAATGAATTACGCTCAAATTTTCAAAGACACTGAGAAGATCAAAAATACTATGATAATGCGGTGATCACAGCGGAATTCACCCTCATGACATACGGAAAAGGAAACAAATAGAACGAGACAGCGATAACAATCACATCATTGACAAATAAAGGATTACACCGAAGATTATCGGTGATGCCACTGAAATTAACTAATGTGGAGCCGTACAAATTTAAAATATTAAAATTAAATGTTCAAACGAATATTTCAAATGCTATTGGAATATGACCCTTGTATCCAAACTCGGAAAACAAGTCTAAAAAATCGAAAACGATTTAAAGAAGAATAAAAATATGTTACCTGGTAAAGTCTTTAAGTGATGCCTATACCTAAAAGAAAATCACGTCATAATAGAAAACAAGAGCCTCATACATATCAAATAAGCTTCTCTTTTTTTTTCTCCTTTTCTATCATTATGCTGTAAACAACAACATTAGGACAGTAAAACAAATGATGAAAACACTTATGATTTCTTTGTCATAATTATTAATTCTTTGATAGTCAATACAATTGAATATAAGACTGAAAAGTAGTCAAGGTTTCATATTACAGATTGGGCTCAAGTGAGATGGACTATCACACGGGTAAAATACTCTTTCCCATACAATCACACCAAGGTCCAGGAATCGTTGCTCAGTCACAAACCCATTCCCCATCAAACCCTAGGTCACCAGACATTTTCTTACATTTCTCCTTTAGGACATATACTTCTACAAATCTGATTCTACCGATACAACTTGTAGGACTGTTTTGGATTTTTATTATGAGACAGACAAACCAAGATATCATCATTCGTGTTATGGCCTATGGAATTTTCTTGTGGGACGGAATCGTGGTTAGAAAGTCACGACTGTCTACAAAGAAAATGACTGCTAATGGAGTATTTATATACATATGTACTTGCAGAGGAGAGATTTTATGACTAAGCAACGATACGTAAAATTGTACATCCACCTGGTCCAATCAGCAAGCACCTACCCGTCTTCACACAATACAGACAGCTGCCGACTACACTCCGCGTCATTCCATCGTAAGTTATATGCCACGCCCATTTCTAGACAATCCTCCTCGGTCCCCTGGTAAGAGTCCGGCTGACTGGCGTCCCAGTACTTCTGTATTATGACATCACCCGTGGACGACCATGTCCACATCCCCTCTTGTTTCCTGTCAGTGCCGTCCAACCAAACTAATATTTCATTTGTCAGATTGAAGTACAAATTTAAGAATTACTACTACTGTCCTGTTCACTTAATCCAGAGCACCCTGTTTTTGCGATTTATTCTGTCGTCTGAAGAGTTTTGCTATAAATTATCGTTTCCGAGAATTGACCTCCTTTAGTCGTAACTAGAAATTAACTTCAACTTACCCTATCAGCTGCCTTCAAACCGCAATATGACAAATAAAATGTCTACGGGAAATTCCCATGTTAATTTCAAGCCGCCACCTTATTGTTCTCCGTGTCAACAATAGTAAACAGTGACGTCAAAGCTCCCGACGTCACGCATTTTTAGCGATTTAACTATAGAAAATCCCCGTAGACTTTTTATTTTCCGTCCTATTTCTAACTTCACTGACGCACAGCCAAAACAATGATATTTTCTGTTACGACTAAAGGAGTACTTTCTTTTTGGAAGATGACATTATCATATTTTAGAGAAAACCGGGAAAACAGGGTGCTCTGGAATTAGTGAACGGGACAGAAATACTTACTTCTTGAAATTTGTCCTTTCCAATTTGATCAGGATGGCTACATTGGTTTAGAAATTTTCGTTTAGAGTCTGTGCAATTGATGCCTTTCGAAATCGTGAGTGATTTATCTTCCAAATCAGGACTTCGATTGCTGATATATTAGAAACTGAATCATCAAGAATACTAGCTCTAGGTACATTTGCTTTAATGTGCAATTGTGTACATTATATCAACTTGACGTTTTCTTTTCTTGAATAACTTTTGTACATGTGTTGCAACGGGCATTCTAAAGAACTCACCATTGATTGAATTTTGTTTTAGAATTTGCTCTACGAAGTGATATTCTTCATCATTGTCTATAATTGGTAGATGCATCCCATTTCTATTACACAGATTCTGTAAGACACAAATGTTCATAAAAATATCGATTTAAAAAAAATAATTAGAGCGAGTTCGTAATGTTATCGCGAGAGTGTAAAACATGACATGATTAGATTCATTTTACACGATTTACGAAGAACTAAATTAATTATCAATTTTCTTTAACTTTAGTAATGAGACATTAAGTTCTTTTTCAAAGTCTCAGTTTATAGATAAAGAAAAGGGAATGGTTAATTGTTTCTCCTGATTGTGTACGTAAATACACAAAACTGCGTCTCCGGTGAGTTTCGCGGCGGAGACTTATCAGACCAAAACATGGAATAAATTACCAGCAATTTAAGTATTTGCTCACGCGTTTGAATGATTTTACTCTCAAAATCTTCTCGTATATTATCTCCTTCTCTCCTAGCGAAATAACCACAAACGCAGTTTCTCGAGAAATATTTTTGGCAATGGCATCTCAATTGTACAATATGGATTAGGCTTAAAAAGAATCCACCAAAAGCTGAATATTGATCGGTACTGATGTTTGAAATATTTCATAAACACTTATAATATTTAGATATATTATGATTATAAGTTTATTGCATACACAAATTTCGTCTTAAACATACATGTATCTTACTTTTGCAGCGTACCACTCGAATCCTGACTTAGTAACAAGACAGTATCTCGATTTCAGCTGAGGGAAATTGATCCATTTGCTGCATGTAGCATTCGGGTTTCCTTTAAAATTGTAAATATATGAAAAAAAATTAGATCTTTGCGCAATAACATATCAAAACATAATTTTTGTAACTGTGTATTCCTAAGTTAAGTTGGATTAATTTTTAATATTGGAATGCAAAAAGAATTGTATTAGAATTCAATATTATTGTAAATCTAGAATTAACCGTATTATATTTACACTGTCCTATTGTTATAAATGACTACATGTTTTACAATTGTCCGTTCATCGAGATCATCGGTAGACGAACAATAGGAAGGGTTATTCTCATGTAATAAGAATAACGACTCAATTTGCTGCCAAAATAGCAGATACTAGTAATCGTCATTAGTAGGCATCGGTTAGAAATTGGCCTCATTGGTTTATGTGCAGTCTTGTGTTTAGTGCTTTGATGCCTTTCTTTCAGTGTTTTTAAAATCTTTCGTTCCCTTTTTACGTATTTCATGATGTGATTGTCCGCTATATTTTACCACATTTTGAGGTTTCGTTGTCTTGCTGCGGCTGCTGTCATTGAGTCCTGTTGGAGATACCTTCCTTTCTATTACACTTAGTAAACATCATAATTGGCAGAATAATGCAATGCTATGGTGGCATACTTCTGCCCCCTACATGCAAGATATTTTATTTCAGATTATGTCAACATGCATCTTATTTATGTCAACATGCATAATAATTATGTCAACATGCGACTTATTTATGTCAACATGCAACTTATTTATGTCAACATGCAACTTAATAAACTTGCATTTATACATATTGTTCTTGCATGTAGACACAATACGTTGCTTGTCAACATAATTAAGTTGCATGTCAACATATTTAACTTGCATGTTGATATAGTATGTATAAAAATATCTTGCATGTAGGAGGCAGAAGTATGCCACCATACAATGCAGTTACCTTTAAAGATACAATTTGTTTGCAAAATTAGAATATACCACGATAAACCAAAATTCATTAAATCTCTGAAAACATTTCAAGTACAGAGCCTCCTATTTTATAGAGAAGAACAATTATTGTTTTCATATATAATGTACTTTGTATTTCTATGTGCCCTCTGATCAGAATTCCGTCTTCTTTTCTTTCCTGTATTTTGCTTAGAATTAAAAATATTTGTCCGCCTTTACCATAACCAGTCACCTGAATAAATGACGTCAGACAAAACTACAAACCGCAAAAAGACACAATAATATTAAATAGAACATCATGCGAAGCAATCAAAACGGACGTTCAGAAAATCAAACATTAATGACAACACAAGGAAGGAGACCAATGTGCACCCGGAGCCGATTGTGGGATGACCAATTGCTATTTTCATATGGTGTGATTATCCGGATTACGTGCGCACGGCCCTCCCACTTATCCGGATACACAGAGGTCTCCATAGGCGCACAATTGTTGTATAAACTTAATACTTCTCACTGTAAGGTGACATCACAGATGAGATAATTAAATTTTTTTGTAATTTGTTTAATATTCTTATCGTGGAAGTTCGCAATACGAGAACAAGCCCTAGCGTGTCTGATGAGCTGAGAAATGTTAATGCCGTACGATGGCATTTCCATGTACCAGGTATCTGTTGTATGTATATTACTGATATTATTTGTAAAGAAAATACTATTACCCTGTGTTGTTTGTAATTTTGTTGTTACTTTTGTTGTATATTTTGAGGAAGACGTCGTTTTTACTGTTGTCGAAGACGTTGTAAAGGGCGTAGTTGTGGAGGTTTGTTGTGGAGCATTACTGGTACGGCCGGTAGTTTTTGCTGTTGTTTTCCCTGCATTTGGATTGTAAGTTGATAGTTGTCGATTACACAGAGTAGAGTTACAGCACGCGCCCACATAAGGAGGTATACTTGCACAGCCCTTTATAAACGTGTTCATTCAGAAATTAAAAATGATTCCTTTACACAAAATGAAGGCTTTTTTATATGTAAATGACCTAGTTTAAATTGTATTAGTAATATGTACAAACTGTAGAAGGAATGAAGATGGATAACTACCATTAATTGATTGTACGAGTCTTGTATACAAACAACATAATTCGTATATAAAAGCTGAAAAATATAAGGAATTGCAGTTATCTTTCTTTTCCTTTAATAGCTTTCATTCTATGGCAAATAGATAAAACAAATACACAGATAACGTAGTTTAAGTTATGCTTCAAAATAAACACTCGAACACTGATTGAACTTGAGTGCAATCTACAAGTCAATTGAACGTTTATCCCCGAATTCAATGCAAATGCATTCTACAAATTCAGATATCTATCAATATAACGATATCTTCAAGAAAAGGGGATGATCTCCAGCATGACCACCTTGCACCCACCCAACGAAACAAACCCACAAGAAAGTGACACGTAAATGACATCAGACAAAAACTACAAACCAAATAAAAAACCACGACAACAATCGCTAGAACATCATACAAAACAATAGAAACAGACGTACAAAACTATCAATTATAAATGACAACACATAAAAGGAAGGAGACCAATGTGCACCCGGTGCCGACTTTGGACGACCATCTGCTTTAAGCAAATGGTGTGGTTATCCAGATTACGTGCACACAACCCTCCCACTTATTCTGATACACAGAGGTCTCCATAGACGCACAATAGTTGTATCAACATAAAACTTCTCACTTCTCAAATTGCTACTAACCGTTTTACTGAAGCATTTCATTTCATACAGCAGATCAAAACCAACTCTTTTCCTCCCCACATAGCAGTCCTAGAATGGAAAATCCAGAATTTTACCTGATTTAATGAGCAGTAAGTGTAAATGTTACAGAAGAGAGTTAGTATGGCTATTAAAATTTCCTCTATGCTGTTGAATGAATCAGCAGTATAGAATACCTGATCCTGAAAGCACATAGTAGCTCGGTCACACGAATCAGAACCACTGGCTTGGGAACAACCATAACAGACTGTCCCTAAGTTGTAGTTGATACCTACAGATAAATGATTGAGAAATACATTTTTCTTGAGACTAGGGTAGAATCTTTGGGTGGTATACGGTTCATATCCAATTTTCGAAGTGTATTATATGTTGTGATCACTTTTATTAATTGGATAACCAAAACATAGGCAGTCTGTGGTGTACTGTAAAACAGAATCAATGTGGAATGGAACAGAAAATTCTCTATTTTGAATATTAAGTAAAACGTGAAAATAATTGAAGATAAATTGGATTATAATGCCGACAATAAAGCACATAACCTTTAATCTCAAAACTGATTTAGACTTCCTAAAGAATTGTCACTTTCGAAAGTTAGTTATTTACTACAGATAACTCTTTTTTTTAAAGTTGAACGTATGATTGTCCCGTAAAAAATATTGAGAAGAATAAGCATCTCATTTCTGAAATAAGCAATACATATTTGGACTAAAGCAACATTTTAAACTGATGAAACTTTGAAATATGAACAGATTTGATTTAAACCTTGTACTCCACACCCATTATCATTACATAAGTCCCTGTCGTTACAGCATTTTGTACACACGATAAGATCATCTTCCAAAACAGGATTGTTCCGTTTAGGAGAAGCTCCTTTTGGAAGCTGGAGGCTTAAACTAGCTTGTCTTTTCCTACCAAATATACTGGAGCTGCAAATCTTCGTGGAGGGAAAAATAATATAAATGATGTTATCTCTACTGGCACTGGTAAGTCCACATAGACGCATGCGAAAAGTGTTGAAAAAGTATGTATTATTATTTGATTTCTGATAGAAACTTTGAATTTCCCATAGAATTGGAAGAAAAACAAAGTGACCAACATGCTGCCATAGAACGGCTTTCCGGACAGAAATTTCTAAAATGAAATGTTCTTTAATTGAGTTTTATCTATCTGAAGTTGAAATGTGAGGGAGTTACACCAAGAGAAAATACATCTATTATTATTAGACTTGCTACTAATTGCTGTATGCGTAATGAGTAAAGCCTTACTGTGTTATCCCTGCATCCAACCCTGAACCAGGGGATACCATCAGATGACACGTATTCTTCCACGCTGCATTGCTTAATGATTTATAAACAATATCAATCAACGATAGAATAAATACATAAATATACAAATGTACCTATACATCAAGGTCATCACCAATAATCAACACAAAAGTTCTTTTTATAAAAACGATATTTTCCTAAGTCCGAAAGGAAGAATCAAGTCTCAAGTAAAACAATTTACTAGTAAGACAACTATGGTAAGTATGTTTTTGTTTATATGATACATGTCTTGCGATTGTGTGTTTGTTTTTTAATCTGGTTTCGGCTTTTGCGTTTTACTTTAGGGTCCCTGTAAAGTGCGAAACGAAACAAAAACGAAACGAAACGAAACGGGTCCCTGTAAAGTGCGAAACGAAACAAAAACGAAACAAAACGAAACAAATCGAAATGAAACGAAACAAATCGAAACGAAACGAAACAGATCGAAACGAAACGAAACAGATCGAAACGAAACGAAACAGATCGAAACGACACGAAACAAAACGAAACGAAACGAAACAAAACATAAATCTTGAAGAACTTGAAATACATGTATTATTTAGCAGAGAGGTGTCTAGTACAGAGGGAACGGAACCGTTCCGTTATTTGTATTTGGAAACTTTATCAGAAAAATGAGAATACTTGGGGGGCACATTTCGTTTGAAAAAGGATAAGTTTTTTTCCTTGAAATGTGCCCCCCCCCCCCCCCCAGTTTAATGATCTCATAACGGTGACATAGCGTGGTTCCTATCACCTCCCCTTTATTCCTCTTAAGTACATGAATGGCATTTGACATTTATTATTTTTAATTGTCAACTTTGACTCTTTCAAGAAACCCTCTCAGCACTAGTTACAAATGTAGATTAAGTGGATTAAGACAATATTACATGCTGATCTTGTCTTCAAATATTCGTTCTCGGTGATTTTTCCTCTTTTTCTCATATTCTTTAAGTTTTATGTTTTGTTTCGTTTCGTTTCGATCTGTTTCGTTTCGTTTCGTTTCGATCTGTTTCGTTTCGTTTCGATTTGTTTCGTTTCGTTTCGTTTTTGTTTCGTTTCGCACTTTACAGGGACCCTTTACTTTACTGGTAAGATTATAATCATATTTATCAAATGAATTTAATTCGATTCAGAGATTAGAAAAAGAAAGTTTGCGAAAATACACATCTTTACCATTAAAAGTTCTCACCTCATGAGGTCCGCAAACAGTGAGTGTTGTGCAGTCACGTGGTTTGACAACCCTATCACAACTCAGACATATTCTTCCACCGGAGAGGGCTGTATAATTCCATTGAAATTAAATATTATGAATAGGAGAAACATATGATAAAGAGAAAAAGAAAATAAATCACAAAGTACGAGAAAAAAATCGGTTTCTGCTTTAAATGAATCCAAACGTTCTATTCAAATTGTTATCCCTTAATTTACCCCTGATCAGTTTATTCGTTTGAGAAGATGGGGGATGAAAAGAGGATATCCAAAATACCTCGATGCAGGAACAAGAGTAAAAAGCTTAAACAAAGAAAAAAACCACACACACACAAACAAAAACACTGATAGGAAAAGAACACAGAAGACACCCAAGGAACACCGAAGACAAAAACGACGACATCGGAACACAAAAGACTGTACATAACCAAATGATAACAATGAGCAACCCATGCACGCGGCCATCTGCCACATTATTAGCAAATTGTGTTATTATCCGGATTACATGCGCATAGTCCCACTTCTCCGGTTAAATTGTTCTGTTTATGATGTGTTAGTATTTTTCGTGAAAATAAATGAACAAACGGAAGAAGTATGATAGTTTGTATGATCAATAAATTATGATTAATAAGGTTTATATAACCTTTGATGTCATTAGTATTATGAAGAAGTTTACATTTTGAATACATAATTAACGAACATCGCATTGGTGGCTTCTCATGTGTTTCAAACCCAAGCAAATACTCAATAAATCCAAATCTTCAATGCGCTTATAAAAAGCTGCAAAATTATTAGCATTTTAGTTTGTGAAAGATTAATACAATTCGGAAAATTAGAGAATATTGTTTACAATATGTTTGTGGAAGTAGCATGAACGGATATTGAGGGAAAATGGGAATTTCCCAGATGACTCGGATGTAATTATGACAGCAAAGCGCATATACACACCTTTGAGAAAACCAGCAAAATACATAGAAAACAAAGGAGGGGATCTCCAACAACACTAGGTTGTAGCACCCACAGCAAAACGCCAAAACACCCAATGCAAAAACACAAAGCAGACAAGCACAGAAAGAGACGCGTAAGGGACAAGGAACGTCAACACACAACACAAAAACATCAAACACAAAGGACTACACATAAACCAACGAGACCAATGGGCAACCGGTGCCGACTTAGGACAGCCATCGGACACGGAAATAGCAGAAGGTATGGTTATCCTAGATTACGTGCGCACAACCCTCCCACTTTTCCGATTACCCAGAGGTCTCGAAGAACGTACAATTGTGGTGTAAAACAACCTCCTCACTAGAAGACTCAACAGGGACACGATATCAAAATTGAGTTCCGCAACACATTCTCTAACGTTTATTACGTTTCAAATGTGTTTAATAATGAAGTAAGTCACTAACCTATACATGTTTTGTTTATAAACACAACAATGATCACAAGTCGTATGAAATATGGCATTGTAGTATATCTCTTGAGATTGAAAGAAATCTTTGTATTTACTGACCTTATCTTATCAATGTAACAAAACGAAAAGTACGTATGTACTATGTCCTTTTTCTCACCTTGAATGATATGTTAAGAACATGTACAGAATTCGTTGAACATGAATGCAAAATATTCCACAGGTTTAATATGCCGTAATGCTATCTTCATTGACTCATTGACCTATTAAATCCGCATATATATGGTCTTTCTGTGATTTCTGTCGATTACGAAGTTTAATAATAAGATATGGTTAAAAGTATGATGTTGTTACTTGCAGAAAATTTGTCTCAAAATGTTGATTTACTGACATTTTAATACTGGGTACAGAAGATTTCAGATATCTTTATGAATTTTGAATTCTGGGATAACTACAAAACGTGTGTACCAGTAAAATCATGTACATGACATTTACTTAAATCAAATTAAATTAAAATATACATATATATGTATAGTTTACTTTAATTTGATTTATGTGTAGTCTTTTATGTGTTTTGAACATCGACGGCGGGTGCGGCTAGCCAACAGGGGATGCTTACTCCTCCCGGGCACCTGGTACCACCTCTGGCTTGCTAGGGGGCCGTCAATGCTTAATTTTGTGCTCTATTGTGAGTGCTGTTGAGATTATCGTCAGGATCTTTAACTCATTTGTGTCACACTTATGCCCTTTGCCGTGTGGAGCTCGTAAAAAAGTTCCCCGCGAAGGGTTTGACAGTAAGTGTTTTGAATGTATTTCCCTGACATTGTCGCCATGGCACTTTCTATATAGACACGACGTATGACAGTGCATGGATTTTATATATTGTTTTCAGTTTCGTACTTAAACATCGACGGCGGGTGCGGTTAGCCAACAGGGGATACTTACTCCTCCCGGGCACCTGGTCCCACCACTAGCTTGCTAGGGGTCCGTCGATGCTTAACTTTTTGCTCTATTGTGAGTGTTGTTGAGATTATCGTCAGAATCTTCTTTAACTCATTGATATCGTGTTTGGTGTTCCTAGTCCCTTTTGTGTCTTTTGTTGTATATGTCTTCTCTGTGTTTTCGATTAGGGTGTTGCTGTTGGTGTTGCAACCGGATCTTGTTGGATATCCCCTCCTTTAGAATTCTTACAGTAGACAATTTGTATTTGGTTCAACTTGGAGGATTTGTATTATGTCCAATTAAGTTATATATATAAAAAGACGTTTGTTTCATCCATCGATACTGTCACGGTCGCATAACAAACGATAAGCAAATAATCTAATGCACGGAAATCCACCTCGATTATCATTTCAATGATGGTTATCTATTCTGGTCAGGAATAGAGGCTTATTAAGAAAAGACAATTCAATTCAATTTAATTCAATTCTATTTATTCCATAAGTCACAGACTCATAGGCATATTACAAAAAAAAAGTCACATAAACATACATAAGTAAATGGATATCATGAACATATGGATTACATAATTTAGTTATGATAAATATTAAAGTATATGAATCATAAACAAAATGTATATGTTCTCAAAAGTAATAGTACATGTATAGAAGTATATAACATTATCATTCGGTATGTTACTTCAGTATTGTCTACAAAAAATATTTCATATGGAATTTTTCTGTGTAAAAAAACATACAAAAGCATACGGAGAAGTTAACGCCCCCGCTCCCCCCCCCCCCCCCCCCCCACACACACCAAATATAACCCACCAAGAACAAAAAGAAGGTCACGCAGACTTAAACTGAGAGGAGAGTGAATTTATTCATAATTTCTCTGTTTACTTGCTAAATACAGATATTTCCCTAAATTACAAAGTTCATTAAATTACAATGTTGTTTACGCTTAGTAGCTGTATTAACTTGAAAACACTGGGATTGTTATAATAGTATTTCTTAATAAATTGTTTTCTAAGAGTATTGAAATAAACGCAGGGGTCCATTGGTAGGTAAAAAAGACAATATATGTAAGTTAATATACTAAAAGCAAAATCAAAAAGGGCAGATAAGAATGAAATGGAACTCATCTTCAATGTCGTTAAGATTACAATGTGAACATATTCTGTTTATTCTATTTCCTTGTGTGTAACGTCCTTGCTCAATTTTTAATCTATGTGAAACAAAACGATACCGTGTAATATTTCTTTTATAGAGGGATGGAATTGGTTTAGTCAAGTTATATTGTAAAGTAAAATTATCGATTAAATGTTGATAGAGGAATCCCTTTGGTGATCTAGATATTGCTAATAATGTTTCTTGTTTATATATATATCAGTTATTCTATTCTCAATTAAAGCCAGAATATCTTTATCAGATCTGTTTTCACTCCATATATAACCAAGTCCTATCTTAGACAATTCTGTTTTCATATCTTTTACCCATTCGTTATCGTTTTGTATCATTTCTTGATAGCATGTCTTCAGTAAACAATTATTTGAATGTCTTATCTTTAACCAATATTTAAATATTCTTAACTTTCTTTTGATAATAAGTGGGTACCTTCCAAGCTCGTAGTAAAAGAAAGGAGGGGATCTCCAACAACACCTAGTTGCAGCATCAACAGCAACCTCCCAAAACACCCGCTGTAAAACACAAAAATGACACGCACAGAAAGAGACGCAGTAGTACAATGAACGTCAAATCACAGAAAAACATAAAACACAAATGATTACACATAAACCAACGAGACCAATGGGCAAACGGTGCCGACTTAGGACGGCCATCTGCCTCATTAGTAGCAGACGGTGTGGTTATCCTGGATTACGTGCGCACAACCCTCCCACTATTCCGATTACCCAGAGGTCTCGAAGAACGTACAATTGTGGTGTAAAACAACCTCCTCACTGTCAGATGACCACACACAAACAAGACCGCAAGACGCAGGGGCCCAAGCAACACAGATGAATATGTAAATTGATATAAAAAGAGGACATGCGTGATACGACCTGTGCTCTGCCGGCTGTAGCGAGCTAATGTATGTTATCACCCGAGGAGTCCGACTGACATTCAGAGAGGACAGGTGGTCGGGGCCCTGTCTTCTCTAAAGAGGTTTGGACAGGGCCCGTCATGGAGTCCCGTCGTCACAGTCAGTCAGCGTGCAAGTATTAAGGATGCGCTGGTACAAGACTGTAGATTGGTCAAGTACCAAGCATAGTGTCCGTCTGGTGACATTAGGATCATATCCACGGTATAAGAGGCGTTTGATGATTCTGACGCATTTTCGATAGTAATTCTGTCTACCTTTGATCCTTCTAATTTTGTTGATCATGTCACCATAAAATGCAGGTTGCGAAATACCCAAAGTAATATACTCTGTTGCTTGTATGGGTCCGAATTTCAAAAGTAGTTGACAATAATTTTTGTAAAATTTCCAGATTTTGTAAAATCATATTCGTAGTAATAGTATTTTTCACACCTAAAATCCGCTTCAAAAACATCAAATGTACTTTTTCAACATCAATAGCCTTATGAAATCCCCAAATTTCAGCACCGTAATGTAAAACACTTCCTATATAAGTATCAAACAGAGAACACCTCGTTTCCATGTTAAAGTTGAATCTTTTTAACGTACTAGATATGGCAAATAATGCTTTACGCCCTTGTTTCTCTATAAGTTTTTGAGTTTGTAAAAATTTCCGTTGTAGTTAAATAGAATTCCCAAATAATCAAACTGGTCAACTATTTCAAGCCTTTTCCCATCATATGTCCAAAATTCGTTTTCATTCATTTTCTTGCCATTTCTAAAAACCATTACTTTAGTTTTATCCGTATTGACAGTTAAGTGCCATTTTTGTGTATAGGACAATAACGAATCTAACATTTGTTTTAAACCTTCCGGTGTCTCTGCAATCAATACCGTATCATCCGCAAACATCAGTAAAAATATATTGATAAGCTGAATATTTATAGAGGGACAATTTTCTGCTAAAGAATGAGTTTCAAAGTCGTTAACATACAAAGAATACAAAATTGGTGAAATTACCTCCCCTTGTAATAAGCCGGAACTACATGTACTCTCGAAATAGTCTGTAAGCTTACCATGATGTTTTATATTTTATTTGGCTATAAAATGACCTTATAACTTTAGAAACTTTTCCTGTGATTCCCTATTTTACTAATTTTGACCATAAGTTACTTCTATCGATGAAATAGAAAGCTTTTTGATAGTCAATAAAAGCGCAACAAAGTTTCTTCTTATTTTGTAATGTTCGAGATATAGGAGCATTTAAGACAAAGATAGCATCTAAAGTACTTGCACCAGGCTTAAATCCAAACTGGGCATCCGTAATAATATTATATTCGTTATCCCAGCTATATAATCTGCTACTTAGTATTGAGGTAAATAATTTACCGAAACAGCTTACAGTTGTAATCCCCCGATAATTATTTGGATCATTGCTATCACTCTTTCAAAAAACTGGTACAATACAACCTTTTGCCCAGCTAGCTTGGAAAAATCCGGAATGAAACACATTGTTAAATAACTTGCACAAAAAAGGTTTCAAAATATCAGAACATGTGATAAAAAATCATTAATAATCATATCTTCAGCACAACACTTATTTGTTTTCAGATTTCTAATAGCAGTCTCATGATCAACCTCTTTTTCACAAATATCAACATTTAATTCCTCATATGCTGCTGTCTGTACATAGTCTTCATCATAATCAATATCAGAATGTATGTGTGATCAATTTGGAGGCGATAAATTCTTAAAGTGATTAAAAAATTCTTCAGACGTAATATTTGTTTTGGTGAATTTTAACCTTTTCGTCTTAAAATTTCGATAAAACTCTCTAGGATTTTCCTTCCGTAAATATTCCATCATATTACCTTCATGTCTTTCGTAATTTCGCTTTAGTTTTGTAACTAGCTTTTTTAGTTTTCAAGTTTTCGTAATTTTCAGCTGATTTATTATTAAAATTATGTACAGCAGCCTTACACTCGGAAGATGTCATTAAACCATGGTTTATCTACATGCAATTTATTAAAGTTTTTCTGTGGTTTTTCACAATTTTCGTTGTTCACCTTCACATCACAAAATGGTACCATAGTACATGTATCTGCTAAGATTTTACTAAAATCATCTACACATTTATTCAAATCTTCTTCACTGTCTATTGTTATATTTACAATTCTTTCAAAGATAGTGGTTCGTTGACTTTATTTACTCAATATAATTTCCTTATTATCGTCTAACCACTTAACAGATTTTGATCAGTACTATTAGTGTATACTTCACACCTCTCACAATGGGTTTAATTGGTCACCAAATCTAATGGTCCAACGCTCCACTGGCTATAGAGAGTCATTGTGCCAAGGAATTATCAAAACAAAAACTTTCTGTGTGTTAATTTTCCCTTATAATATAGAAATATAACAAACTATTTTGTTATAGAGGCTAAAATTTTCCAACAAATATTTTGAGAATTACGCTATAATGACTGTAATGTATATC
Source organism: Pinctada fucata (assembly GCA_028142955.1). Taxonomy (NCBI): domain Eukaryota; kingdom Metazoa; phylum Mollusca; class Bivalvia; order Pterioida; family Pteriidae; genus Pinctada; species Pinctada fucata. Next base: position 23,013,390 of record AP027106.1, read on the forward strand.
ATTTAAAAAATCGTGGATCCAGAAACCCCTTTTCGGAGGAGGGGGTGGGGGTCGAGGATTAGGGTTTGTCTAAAATACACTTTAATATGTAATTCACTTATCATTACTTTATTCAGTTTCTAATTCATTTAAAATCATTTTTAACGCTTTCAAACAGTTCAAGTAATTTTTTAATCATTACTGATGACCGATTTGTAATTATTCGAGGTGTTGAAGTATACGCTAAGTTGGTTAGAGCATAGTTTCTCGTTCAGAGTGATTTGGTTTTCCCCTCCCATTGATGGGGGTTCGGGGGCCTCCCCCCGAGAAAATTCATTCCTGCGCATTTTCATTTTTTGAGTTCATTGGGTGCAGAAAAGAGAGTACTACAAATCCATGGAATTAGATTTCCCTAAATAGTGTAGTAAAGACAATTAAATGGACACAATTTAGAATATGACGGGATTCAATCATTTTTATATGACTGATTTCTATCATTTAACAAATTGAATATCTTTGATCGTGTTTAATTACAAAGGAAATCGACCAATGAATTATAAGTATCAGTCATTTCCAAAGGGTACCGAAATCAGTGATGTCCCTGACTGGTGAGGGAGGGGTGTCAAGCCATAAATTCTCGTAAAACTAGGAAAACTCAGCATTTTATGCAAATCCCAGGCAGGACCTGACCCCCGTCCTCCAAACCACTCTAGATCCGCGCTTGTTTCTTAATTTTTGTAAGGTAAAGAAAATAAGTAAATGAAAATTTCCTTGACAAACTAGAGATCACGAGTGCCTCATTCCCTGCATCGTCCAGATTGAAAGGTTTTATTATTTCTTGGCAGTTCGAATCTAGAAAAATTTAACATGCATTTTTACCTTTGCAAAATTCGTGGAGGTAGCCGGTTTAAATCTGGCCAAAACAATTTCAATTGTTCATTTTAAAAAGTGTGATCACGACCTCAAATTTAAAACGATCTTGAAAAAGTAACAATTCAGAATTGTAAGTTTTATAGAAGGTTGTATCGAAGATTTGGTCAAGAAATATGTGTGTTAAATATGCCTTGCATAGGACTTATAAAGTTCCCGATTCATGCCTTAGATGAAGAAAATTCGATATGAACATGATCAATGTATATGTAGGTTGTTCCCGAAACGTGAGTACATCCACGTGCAGACAATGGACATAACAACAATGCATCCTTCCCCACTCTGTTATCTATCCCCGAGAAATTTTTGGAATATTTACTCTAATCGGTGGTTTCTGGGGAGATTTGTGGCTATTTCTGACTAGTTTCATAGATTTATTACGAAAACAGTACTTTAATGCTTCCAAAAGCATGTCATAAGTGGGCACTGCCGGGGGGTGCCCCCGTGTCCCCCGGCTGAATCCGCAACTGTAATTACATGTTCACATACTTACAAAATTGATTAGGAAATGAGTTCAAACAGAATTATCAGTACAATTGAAATGAGGATGTCTTTTTGTTTTTAAAATTGCCGGTCGAACTTGAGTCACCCCCCCCCCTCTGAAAAGAAAACATTCTGGGTTATCATTGCTATTATTTAAAAATTATTTTTTAACAAACACATACATGTACAGATGAAATAACCAAAACATTTTTTTATTGAAGGAAACAATTCCATGGACTTATTTAGATTTTTTTTAGGAAAGATGGGGGTTCCAGACTCTGATTTTGTAAAAAATGAAAAAAAAAACAACACACAATTACGGGAACAATCCAGGTGGTCCTGAACCCCCTCTTGAAACGCGCTAATTCAATAGAAAAAAAAAACAAACAGCGAATTCAGAAATTTATAAAAAGGGAGGGATGTCTAACCTCATTTGTAATCGAACAGGTGCCGTGTTTATGTTCCTTTTCTAAATGAATATAATTGAAATAAGATTTTTAAAAGAGTCCATTAAATATTCATTAGAAATCAACTTGTATCAGCAGATCAGTGGCGAATTAAGGCGGTGCGAAGGAAGGGGGTATTAATTCTTTATTCCTTCCAAAATCTTGCAATTTTCTAGGTTTAATGACAAATATCAGGGGGTCCTTAACACACACACCCTGATCCGCACTTGTATTTTAGACAAATCCTTATCCTCGACCCCCCCCCCCCCCCCATCATCCGAAAAGGGGTTTCTGGATCCACGATTTTTTAAATGATATACATTACAATCATTATAGCGTAATTCTCAAAATATTTGTTGGAATATTTTAGCATCTTTAACAAAACAGTTTGTTATATTTCTATATTATAAGGGAAAATTAACACACAGAAAGTTTTTGATTTTATAATTCCATGGTACAATGACTTTCTATAGCCCGTGGAGCGTTGTACCATTCGATTTGGTGACCAATTAAACCCAATGTGAGAGGTGTGAAGTATACAGTAAACCTGAACAAAACATTGGTACGCTATTCATGATCAGGCGTGAACTTTCTACCAATAGGTAATCGATCATACTCATCCCATTGGGACAGAAGAATGTAAAAGAACCGTTAGGATCACCAGAGTGTCTACCGTTTACAATTTTTATGGCCACTTGCGCACGTAAGGCTCAGGTAAGCTAGAATCGAGGGGTGATCCCCGGATCAGGTAACCCTAGCTTAAATCGGGCTTAAGCTGTGCTCAGGTGAGAACTAGTTGGATTGCTGACCTGTGGATCCACGTTTACTTACCTGAGTACAGCTTGAGCTTGGATCACAATGCAAAAGTGGCTTATAATTATGAAAAAATCTTAAAATGTTCAGATCTTCAAAATTAAGTTTTATGAATTTTGATACATACATTCGAGATAATAGGATAATCAATAATTGACAAATTCACTTAACCCAGTGTCGGATTCAAGGTGGGCGTACACCCCCCCCCCCCCTACTAAAATTTGCAAATCCTAGGTACGATGATCATTTTCCATATAAAAAAGAGAACATATTAGTTGATATAATTGTCAAATGCATCAATTTCAATTCATTAATCAATTTCAGTCATGAAAATGGGTCAGAAAAGGCTAAAATTAATTAGCTGCTGGGGGGGGGGGGGGGGGGGCTTGGCCCCCTGGTCGCACTGCAAGGGCTCCGCCCTGGACCCGCTAGGGACCGCCTCGCCATTTTTTACGCGCCCTCTAACTCAAAAGGGGGATCCGCCTCCCAGTTGGATATACGCAACAGCTCCTTTGAAAAGCACGGATAAAACGAAATTTACATGTTTATACATGTCGACCACACTTGAAAAAAGGGGTTTGTATTTCGAGAAACTCTCGATCGATCTCTAGATTGACCAGTCTTGTTATAGTGCATTATATGCTAGTATCTCTAAATGGTTATTTTTCTCTAAATTTGTATTTCCACAACATTAGAACTGCTTATTTTGCAAAAAACAAGTAATGAACCCAGGCTTAAACCTACCATACACCAGGATCAGATATCTGCTCAAACCTGAGCTCCTCTCAAGTAAGTCGTACAGGAGTGCAAGCGAAATAGAAATTCTAAGCTAGGCTTGATCCATGCAAGATCTTAAGCCAGACGTACACAAGTGACCATTAGACCTGTAGTTTACACAAAGAGATGAATTTCCTTCCGAATTGGTTAACTATAGTATCCATATTTTTACGTTCAAAATTCAGGTCAGTATCATATGTAATTAAAGACTGAAGAAAAGTATCTGTGTTTCTTTCCAAAATGTCCTTTTCAATAAAATCTTTTTATCCCCACATCTAGCATTCAAATCACCTGTTACATAAATGTGACCCTCTATCATATACTTTTCTATAGATTCGTCTAATGCAGAAAATAAGTCTACTTCATTTTTAACGTAGAAAGTACTATTTTCAGGAGGTAAATAACAAAGCGCGATGAAAGTTGGTCTTAAACCCGTAGTTTGTGTCAATATCAACCAAATAATGCTATCAAAAATATTACCTACAATATTTACAGATTTTGAAATTTCTTTTTTTTACAAAAAGAACTATTCCACCACCTTTTCAATATTTTCTGGGGTAAACGAAACTGTCATAACCATCTACATGAATATCATCATCAGTGCTAATCCAACATTCATAAAGACACTGGCCTTCTCTTGCAACATCTACCCTGAAATCGTCAGGTTATGGGTTCTCCACTCTGAGACTGAATAATTTCTTTGATGTTTATTCTGGCATTTGCAAATCATTTTAAGAGTGCGTCCGCTCTAATCCTTTTACGTTTAGGCTTAAAGTTACCGACTGTATCTTTGTAACTTATTTCTGAAACGTTGTAAAATAGACAAAAATCTTTAAGTAACGAGTTAGGTATCTTATTGTCGTGCTGTTAGAACTCTGTAGAATGTTAGACAGTGAGTCCTTGTGACTCAGTGTAAAATGTACTTGCTATTTCTGAGTTATATTCCTTGTAAATAAATCTTGTAGATTAATAACTTGTTGAAAACGCATATGGTTCACAAAATTTATATCATAGAAAACAATATTTCAATATTGCATCATTCTACTTCAGCTGTGGGAGATAACAAATGAGCGTGTCTGTACAATGTTCACCTTTTCGACATTTATATAAACGTGAATCCATTCTATATAAATGACCGAGATAAGGATCGTTTACAGAGTAGGTCGTGGATAAACTGTACAAAGTAGCTAGTAATGGCAGGTCTGCATATAGTAGCCGCTGTTCTATCTTTGGTAGTTTTGTGCCACAGTGCCTCTGAGATTCTTCATAATGGTGATTTTGAGAGCACAAGCCAATGGTCGTGTGCAACATGCCATATGTCGTTAAGCTCAGACAGACACCATGGTCAACATAGCGTCCAGGTTACCAACAGGTATCATTATTTGTCTCTTAATCTCAATACTTATACTCGATAATATATTGTTCAACAAACTACCCAAAAAGGGAGAGTAGTAATTAAATACGTCGAAAGAGTAAAGAGTAAGCTTAAGGAAAACAACGTTAACCAAAATATGCCAGAGAGACCACAGCTGTAACACACGCGTACAGGAATGTAAAGTAGTGCCCAAAGTCTACCACCAGAGAACACTATGCACCAGACAGCCATATTTAGGTTATGTATCCTCGGCAAACAGAAGACATGAATCAAACAAAAAATCCCGCCGACAAAAATACGAAAACCAAGGGAATACGAAATTGGAAAATTAAACAATAAGGGGACATACAGACAAAAACCACATTCGAAACATGTAGGGCAGTTATACAAGATTGTCTTTTCTATTTCAGTTTTGCTCGTACCCTGTGAGACAGCCTATGTGAGACACATAAGTTGTCTCAAAGGCTACAACATCCAATCATTAAACGTAATATACCAATCACCTGTTCCAAACGACCAAACAAAGATATCGTACTAAAATCGCGTGTGGCTTGTGAAAGTACTTCCGGTAAATGGCAATGAAATGTTGACAAAGCTAGAGTTTGACGTTGGAGGGCTATCATGTGATTTTGTAGACGTGCGACAAACTATTGGGAAATTCCATTATCAATAAGAAAAGCACGATCGTTATCTTGTCCACCACTATTTTCTACCGGTCAGCATTTTGTCTCGACAATGCGTAGTAACCGTTGTCAAGGAGTAACGACAAGAGCGTAGCTACTTAGAAATGAAAATTTTGTTTTGCATTCATTTTATCAATAATTCCTACCTTTTGGGTCTGAAATGTGACATTACACACTACTTCTTTGGTGTTTATTTATACTTATATAGACTTAAAAATTTACACTCGTGACGGATTTTTTTAACTTTTCTCTCGCTCCACAAGGGAAAAGATGAAATTCCCGTCACTCGTGTAAATTTTTAAGTCTCACTCAGTAGATCGTGATAGAACCTATTATTCTTTTAAAGGTACATAAGGTCTCGTCAAGATCAAACCATGAATCAACTATTTTTGTCAAAATTTTAACGCAAACGAGTCTATTATGCTTAGAAATTAGAAACTGGCTGGTTACAATAGTCACATATACCCTCACTACCGAGCTATGATCAATTATTGCTTATAAGATGGGTACCCTAATATAACCTACTTTTCTCCGCAGAAGACCGATTGCGAACACGTGTAAGCACTTATTTGCATAAGGCCAGTACTGTATCAAAACAGTACAACATGGCTGACGGATAACACGTAGGACGAAAATGAATCGACAATCGGTGTTATTAAAATCTGAAAAGAAATGTAATGAACAAATAGTATCGGCTTGGTATTGGAAAGTTATAGAGACCAAGCTTAGAGGACGACAGTGAAATTAAAACTCTGACAAGTCTGAGGGAAAATTAGCGAAAGGGATCTACAGTGTACATGTACATGTATAGTTCTCGTTTATTTTTATCTATGAGATGTATATATATAAGTTAAACGTGTATATATATATATCCACAGTAATTTTGATATGTGCATATATAATATATATATTCACAGTCTAAATCAAATATTAAAAAACAAACAAAAAATTATAACTAAATTAAGGTAAATTTTCATTCAGGATTTGGTAAACAAACGCACATGTGTATAGCAGACTACACCTGCCTCCCATTCAAGCCGTCATACACTATTACACGTCGATTATCCACGTTCAAAATGGTGATTTGAATGGCCTGACATGATATCTATACATGATATCAACCTTGTATTTGCAATTAATGAAATATTAGTGAGTTAGTTTTAGAGAGAATTTCAAGAAGACCGTATACGTGGTTTACTTCATGTTTCGTAGTAATCCCACGATGTGAAGTTCATTCAAGCGATTGGCTGATCGTGGAAGCGTGTTCACTTTGACCTTGGTAAATGTTACATATTTCTTCATATTGTATATGCAAATGAGTTAAAGAAGATCCTGACGATAATCTCAACAGCACTCACAATAGAGCACAATATTAAGCATCGACGGACCCCTAGCAAGCTAGAGGTGGGACCAGGTGCCCGGGAGGAGTAAGCATCCCCTGTTGGCTAGCCGCACCCGCCGTCGATGTTTAAGCACGAAAATGAAAACAATATATAAACTTCATGCACTGTCTGACGTTTTGTCTATATAGAAAGTGCTATGGCAACAATGTCAGGGAAATATATATTAAAACACTTACTGTCAAATCCCTCGCGGGGAACATTTTTACGAGCTCCACAAGGCAAAAAGCATAAGTGTGACACAAATGAGTTAAAGAAGATCCTTACGATAATCTCAACAGCACTCACAATAGAGCACAATATAACAATTTCCGAAGTTTACCGAAATCGTGTGTACCAGAGAGTAAAAGCGTCTATAAAACAAAAATGTAAGAGATGTTTTATGTAAGTAATATATAGATGTTGAAATGTTAGTATTTAGAAGCTTTTTACGGTAAAACTTCATTATTGACAGTTTAATCCCTGTTAGACTATGTGTACCTTTAAACGGAAGATATAAATAAACATCAAAGAAGTAGTGTGTAATGTCACATTTCAGACCAAAAAGGTAGCAATTATTGATAAAATGAATGCAAAACAAAATTTTCATTCCCTATAATAATTGGTGAATATTACATAATATATCAAAGACGGCGCAGTTGACCCTTGGTCTTCCATTATTTATGTATTGTCTTTACGTTTCAATGGTGAGTCTGTTTTGATTATTAGACTTTTTACTTGGGTTTGGTTTTGTATTTCGGTGCAGCTGGTTGTTTGTTGAAAATGTTTTTTTTTTTCCAGTTCGTCACAACTGGGTGTGATCTTCCTCCATAATTAACGCGGGGTATAATGAAACAGTAATACTAAAGCAGCTAAATACCGTTGATCTATTCTAAGCAATGTGGTATTGTTTCTTCGCTAGACAGCATAACTGGGCAAGTCCTCGTCAAACATCACAGCTACACTCTGGCCGTAGATATGTGTCCAGCTGCTACTTCAAACTTCAGAACATGAAATCAGGACACTCCTATCTTCCCATCTTTCTTATGGCAGCTGTAAAGAACTCACATTCTGGTAAGGAAAAGAATATAACGTGAAACAATGATTAGTTTCAATTAATTACATTTTTTCAAAAATGTGTACTATCTCGAATCTTGGAGTCCAATCTAGAGGTTATAATTTTAAGGAAATGCAAAAAAAATGAATGTTTGATCCATTAGGTCGGAATTCAACGGTGTCCAAAAAATCCTCACACGTATCATTATATGGTGTTAACGGTTACGTATATATATCCCATCGACATTGTTTTAATAATCATCAAGCAAGTATCTAATAGTATAAGTTATTTAAATAGTCGCAATGTCAAGAAGGCAAGGCAAAATCATTAGCATTTTCATTGGAACGGTTGCGAACCTCGGAACGAACAACATTTCGAAGTGAGACCAGGTGCCCAGTTAGAGTCAGCGTCTTCTTGTTACATGCAAATGAGTTAAAGAAGATCCTGACGATAATCCCAACAGCACTCACAATAGAGCACCAAATTGAGCATCGACGGACCCCTAGCAAGCTAGAGGTGGGACAAGGTGCCCGGGAGGAGTAAGTATCCCCTGTTGGCTAGCCGCACCCGCCGTCGATGTTAACGCACGAAAATAAAAAGATTGCAGGCAACACCCATCGCAACAGCTCCATGAAAACCTTTCAAATTCGGCGATTGTCTAAATGCACACACCGATGCAGATATCAGGCAAACATTTCTTGTTTGCTGACGACGACAGACATTCAATCTCAATCCAGGACGTCACTGATCATTCTGGAAAGGGGAACCTGATATACTTTTATTATATCAACAGAAAAACACCCTCTATTATGATTTCAGCTGTTGTTTAGTATAAGCATGAAAAAGTAGCTCAATCGCAAGCCGTCCGACTCCAACGATGAAATCTTCACTTGTGGAAAATGCATTGGCGTACCATATTCATGACAATTGACATTTATATTTTTAATTTTATCTCATAAAATGAATAAAATATATATATATTTGTGTGTATATAGAATGTATTTCTTTTTTCTTGGTTCCTTCGGTATGCAAATCTTTTCAAAGACAAGCTGATTTCTTTTTTTTTTGTCTTTTTTGATTTTACAATTTAGCTGACTATAACTTTTTTCAAATGCTTTTTTAAATATTTTTTGTTAGGAAAAACATCATATAAGATGTTGTCCAAGATCCTCATGCAGCAAGTCAAGTACGGGTGGACGGAGATCGGAGGAGACTTCAATACAAACTCAGGTTTGAAAATTATTCACTGAATAGCAAAAACTCTCTGATTTTGTATTGCTCCATGCGTTGATGCTTGGGAAGAGGGTGACGCGATGTCTATATATTTAAGTCTGAATAACAGGCAAATATAACTTCGTCAAATTTTAAGGAACATTAGATCATAATTACTTTGAAAGTCTGATTTTATTCAAGTATCTATTATATATTTATATCCTGATTTATTAAGGCCGTTCATAATTTCCTTTGGACGTTTTTGCCACGAAAACCCATTCCATCAACTGTGATTTTCAAATATTATTTGTAAGGACAGAAATAAGAATCCGGCACAAGGTGTGTTCGAACTCAAAAGGCAGATCGATACAATACATAGGATTTTAATGTTCGGACAATTCTATACGGATGTTAAATGTTTTCAAATTCAATAGCATCATTTAAGAACAAATAAATTTGCAGCATTGGTATGCACGTTTCGGGTACTTAACCCTCGTCAGTGGTCCTCAATCTAAACAAGGTAATAAGGCCATAGAATGTGACAGTTATTATATCCAAAATCATACCGAAAGACGTGACAGGATAGGTGGGATATGATACTACAGGGCCCACGTTTTAGAAATTTCGAGAAATTTTGGTAACAAAAATTTTCGAGTGCGTTGAAGATACGATCAACCGAAGTTGTTTGAACTTGGCTACATGTGCCCTCGGTGACTGCTTGTCCTTGAAACTGAAACTTTATATTTGAAACTGTATATTTTCAAATTTTGTATATGCTTTTAAATTTGAATTAAGCGGGCACTTGGGAAGTGCCATGATCCGCTGAGATCGAGAGAATTAAAGTTCGTCGGAAAATTAGCCCTCATAGATGAACTCATCTATATATCAAAGGTCTATAATATCCATTTATTTGAATACTTTAGATTTTCAATAAACGTTTCGGTTCCTCGATACATAGGTGAAACATCCGCTGAGATCTACATCCAGATGGATCCTGCCTTGAACTTCCTTCTTGATCAGTGCTCTCTGAAGGAACTTCCCACGGATAACAGCTGGAAATCTGAAGCCAACGCTAGGATTAACAAACTACGGAAAGCTCCTGTTACCATAAAGTAAGAACATGTTTATATTTGTTATCGAAATTTACTAGCCATTTTTCGGTTCTTCGATCAAAATCCTTACTTTAGAAGCAAAATATCAAATGATATCTATGGTATTGACCATTCTTACTTATACTCTTTTCAGACATAAAAATTCTTCATGAATAGAATGTAAGTGTGAAAATATAAAAAAAACCTTCTTAGAATATTTGTCGATATATTTTTTAACATAATAACTTTCGCACTTTTTGGCCAAATTTGTTTAGATTGAGGATCAATGACGAGGGTTAAGGATCACGCACCCTAATAGAGTACTTCCGGTCAAAATTTGTTCCCATTTTCATTTTCATAATTTTCCGACAAATGCCGATGATTTAATAATCGGTAATCTTCGAGATGACGGAGTAGGTCATTGTATGATAAGTGTAATCACTAAATTTAGCTAGAAAAGTATATGTAGCATTATTTTTTAAGAGAACGAAAATTCTTATCTCTCGTTTTTATATTTGAAAATGCATTAGGGGTTGAGCACCTTAAGTACCCGAAACGTGGATGTCTGGTCCATGCTGCAAATATATCCCTTTTTAAATGATGCTATTGAACTTGAAGACGTTTAACATTAATTACATATTCTATTAACCATAACACCATCGGAAGCATGGATTTCTGATATACAGTGTTCAGACATTTTTGAAAAGAAGATTGTTCTCTTCTAGACCCCTTAAGTAGTTTGGATCCTTCGTTTTCTTTCAACGACAAGGTTTTGGTTCATGATTTTTTACTATTTGTTGTTTCTTTTATATAGCATTGCGGACACACATGGTGGTAGCGGATATTCCATTGAGGTAAAGAATAGTTTTCACAAATCAATCAAAAAGTTCACTTTCGTCAGTTGTAGACATTCCCGTCAATTTTATTTATAGTCAGTAATAACACATTGTACAGATTCAAAGGAAAAGGTTTTAAAACCATCACGCTGGAAGAATATTTCGAATAATGTTCTTCATCCTACTAAGGAAAGTGCGTAGTAAATTCGATGAAACGCTTGATAATCCTACATTGCGTACCATTACTATCTTTCAGTTAGTACAGATGAAAAAGGACTTCGCATTCGGCACCGCTATCCACATGTCCTATATGACTGACAGCAGCAAGAAAGCTTACCAAGACTTCGTGTATAACAACTTTGAATGGGCAGTTCCTGAAAACGCTATGAAATGGAGACTCATGGAATGGACTAAGGTGATATTTGTGATGACTTTTTTATTTCTTAGAAGGCATTAAGAAGATTGATAATAGAAATACAAATACATTTTGTATGAAAAATGAAATATAAGTAGCATAACCATTCAAATTGATTTGACTAGACCTATTGTATTACCACTTTACCCTAGGTTTTCACTATGTTTCCGGCGACTACGGCAGTCACGGCAACCCAAAACGTTGCTCGCCGTAGGATTTTTGGCAGTTTTTATCTTGGTATTTTCGCACGGTCTATCAAGGTATCCGTGACGAGCCGCGGCTCCTGAATCCCGGAGACCTGACGGTGCACTACGTTTCATGGCTTGTTGCGGACATTTGTACGTTTCCTCATGACCTGCCACGTTCTGATAGATCTGTCATGGTTTGTTACGATCCAATCAAGTTGGTCACGTCTACCAAGTTCTGTCAAGGCCCACTACGATTAATCTTGACCGCCGGGAAAAGGAGACAAAAAAAAGCTGCATAAAAGGGTTTGGCTTGTTATATTTCTTGTGTGACCATGTGTACCGTAGGCCGTAATAAAACTTGAAATAAACCGTAACAAGCCGGGACGTACATTGTACCATGAGGAAACGGCTAACACATTCCTTAGCTTTCCGTGAGATATCTTGTCACATCTAGATTAAACTTGCATCTACCCTAAAGCAGCTGCAGTAAAACGGGAACATGAACGTGTCAGATCGTAAGTCAGTCAATTTCACTAGGATCTTAAGCTGCCGAGTCATACTTTTGCTTCCCGTTCCGCTACGGACACTGTCCCAAATTTTGTTACGGTGTGTAACGTTCTGTCATGTTGCGTTGCGTTCGACCCGTTTTGCTACGGTTTCTAAAGCAGTCCATCTGCACCGTGGGCTGCCGTGACAAAGGTTTTGACAGTTTAAACATTTGCCCTGTCAGCAACCACGGGTAATTACGTTTGTCGATCCCTTTCCCCTACGTTGTCTCACGGTCACAACGTTTCGTCCACGATGGCTTGAAACGTGGCCTCCGTGGCCGCCGGGAACATAGTGTAAATGGGGGGTAAATAAAACCTAAAGGAACATTTATTAAATAAGTATTGTTAATCATCAAAGAATTAGGAATATCAGCGAAGATCGAAAGCATATGCCATAGCTGGGTAATTAGGAAAAATGATGACCTGTCATTTTATGGACAAAAGTGGCCTTTCACATTTAAAACATTTTGACAGTAAGTAAAATACATGATCCTTTGGATATTTTCACTTAGAAAACATGATAGAATTGGAAGATTCGATATTTTATCTTCAACTAAATATATGCTGGTAATGCCGAGAGAAAAATGAGGTATCGATAGGGAACTCACGACCTCTAAAGGTACTTGAATTCAACCTTACCTACTGAGCTATCGAGGATTGCTATCATTTCGTGTTATATATTTTTGCTATTTAAAAATTCTTTAAAAATGTTGGAGGCGACAGGAAAGTTTCACCAGTGTATGTCTTAAATATACTTTATTTATTTCTCGATCTTTTTGACACATTAGAATCTATGTACATGTAACTTTAATAGGGTCGTGAAAAATATGACTGGATGAGTGCGTTGAATGCCCTGCTTTCTCATGGGTAAGTTTTTTTTTTATAAATTTTGTTATTAAAGAGATACGTACATTTTTATATTAAATTCAGTTTTGTGTCGTCTACCAGCTATTTGCCTACCATTGAATCTCCGTTACAGGAAGGTCTTCATATCAACTCTAAACGTTTCTGTTTGCATAATACGCACATAAATAACATTAAAAAGTTTATTTGTGCCACTGTGTTGTCCTTCTGTAGGGAAGATATATAAAATTAAACGAGGAAGTGCTTCGCTAGAATATTTACATGTAATTCCATTTTGCATCATTTTGATCACCGATGATGACTCATCCGAAAGATAGCATTTAGAAATTTCTGTCTAGAAAGCTGCTCTCTATTATAAACAATGCTTATTGTCAGGTTTTTTTTGTATTTATCTTTCCTTTTTCATAATATGTAGAATCAAAGTGAGAGGACATAACATGTTTTGGGCTGTGGATGACCACGTTCCAGCATGGTTGAATGGCCTATCTCAATCACAGATTGTAGCGGAAATGAAGAGACATGTGACTAATATGATCTCACATACAAAGGGAAAGTAAGTTAAATTGCATTTTTCAGCTAGTTTAAATTGATACTGCTGGCATGTTCAGATGTGGTCAATACAGGGTGCTCTTGCTGGAAAATTGTCCTACATCCTTGTACATGTATATTCAATAGTGCAATTGTCAGTACTGAAGCATGTGTCTATTGTAAAATTTCAGTGCACCTTAAACGCATTTAAACAAGTTATGTATTATGTAAAAATGCTCGTGGCCGAAAAAGAGAATAAAATTATGAAGTGCAAAAGTCTAAACTTGACCTAAAAATTACCATGATGTGATTTTCGTATATTCCTAAGAAAAGGAATGATTCCCAGCATGATCACCCTGCATTCACCTAGCGAAACAAACCCACAAGAAAGTGATACATAAATGACATCATACAAACTTAAAATCGCAAACAAACGCAACAATATTCACTGGAACATCATACAAAACAATCGTAACAGACGTAGAGAAACATTAAACATTGATGACAACATATAAAATGAAGGGGACCAATGTGTACCCGGCGCCGACTTTGGACGGCCATCTGCTGTTAGCAAATTGTGTGGTTATCCGGATTACGTGCACAACCCTCCCACTTATCCGGATACACAGAGGTATCCATAGACACAAAATTGTTGTATAAACATAAAACTTCTCACTGTAAGGTGACATCACAAACAAGGTAGTTAAACGCAGCGGCCTCTTGTTACACAAATTCTATGTAAATGGATCTAAAATTCTGTGCTCTGCTGGCTAAAGCGAGCTCAAGATCAATCACCCGAGAAGTCTGAACAACATTCAGATAGGACAGAAAATCAAGACCAAGTCTTCTCTGACGAGATTTCAACGAGTCCCATCATGGAGTCCCGTCATCACGGGTGATCTGTGTGCAACATTGGGAAAGACACTGGTACTGAACTGTAGATTAGTCAACTACCATGCCCAGTGTTTTTGTGATGTTTTAGGATCATATCCTCGGTAAAGCAGACGACCGACTATTTTCTTACATTTTTGGTTGAAGTTTGATCTGCCGTAAATGAAGGAAATGAAATTCCTAAGGATACATACTCTGATGCCGGAGTCGTCTATAACTTTGAAAGAAGTTCAGAATAGCTATTGTAGAATTTCCAAAAAGATTTTACCAATTTCTTTTTTTAATTTGTAAATTTTTGTCATGGAAGTCCGAAAGATGGGAGCAAGCTCTAGCGTATTTGATGAGCTGAGAGATGTAAATGCCGTACGATGGCATACGTGAAGATTAATGATTAAGTATGGAGAAATAAATCTACGATTTTTGTCCTTTGTAGAATATATGCACCCTACAAGGTAATTTAGAAAACTTATATTTAATTGTATTTTCAAATAGAATACGCTATTCATCAGGATAATAAAGGTACTGAAACAAAGAAAAGCTAATTTCTTTTACTTTGCTATATATGTTTATCAAGATTGCAGCACTGGGATGTGAACAATGAAAATCTCCATGGGGATTACTTTGAACGTCATACTGGAAATCCTGATATAACCAATGATATGTTCTCCTGGATACATAACCTTGATCCTAATGTTAAACTCTTCCTGAATGAATTCAACGTCGCAACATGGACAGAATGCACAACGGTGGGTAATTGAGTTTCTTTTATCAGAAAGAAGTAATTAAAAGTGCAACCGATTTTATACTCTACACTTGAAGGTAATTTTAAATTCAATTTTTATTTTGCATAGGAGTAGTCCGCGTGCACTTTCTAATTTGACTATAGTCTGTGCTTGAGATTTTGACCTTCATCTTTTATATGAGCTTAATTTACATTATAGATACAAATTAGACAAAACAATTTGAATTGCTTGTGAAAACAAACATTTCAAACAAAAATAAACATGAAAGTTTGAAGTAATGAAACTATGCAACAGTTAAAGGTTAATATTCACGGTCACATAACACGTATTACGCAAATAATCTAGGTAACGTGAATCCTCTTCGAATTAACAGGGTAAATTATGTCTAAATCTACTTAATATGTATTCATTTTAGGCCTATCATATGAGCATCTTTATCAATTATGTGATGGTAATCTTTTCTGATCTTTAATAGAGGTATATTTTTAATAGAACATTTAAGCAGAAAAGTTTACATTTTTCCATGCACCATAAGATCATAAGATGTGAAAAATGCGCATATTTTCTGCTTAATAAGTGTTCTCTGAATATGCCTCTATCTTGATCAGAGAAGGTTACCATCATATACGTAAATTTGTCATGTCCAGAATATTGTATAAATAGTGTATAAATTATTTCATATTTTTCAATTGCTTCTGATATCGCGCAAGTTTTTGTACTAAAGTGGTAGGTATCAGAAAAAAAGGAGTTTTTAATAGGGTCTATTTTAGGAGTTCTCTCCCCTTGAATGAGAACACTTTAAAAATAATTTGCGAAAGATCCAAATGGTGAACTTGAGATGTTCCAGCAAAATTTGATATCTATTATTCTTAGAAATTCATCCATGTATATTTGAGCCCCGATCATTCTCTTGGAAAATATGGCTTTAATGTAAGTTTATTCCATAGACTTTATTTTCCATAATTTGTATAGGAACCACGTACACTCAACAATTGCACCTATCTAAAGCCAGTAAGAGTTATCGCGCTTGTAAGGCTGATTCGCTCTAAGCGCTGCTACATTTGAAATGACCGCCGGGCGATATCACGCTCTGGTGACTTTCACACCTGACAGGTAACGGCCCTTACGTACTCTGCCTGGTCGATTGACGCGTGTGTTCTTGTCAAAAAAAAAACAAAACAATTATTTAATTGGATTAGCGCAATAGACTTACAAATAGAAAGTCTTACAAAGTTACACGAATATATGAAATAGCCTTCGAATCGCAGGCACATTTCAAACCAAAATAATAAGTTCATCAAGTTCTTCAATACAATAGAAATAAAAAAAAAATAAGTTAAACATATATATACCATGTTGTTTTACTATTTACTCTATACACCGCATCTAAAATCATTGAAAAGTACAGTATAAACACGCATACCTTGGCAGCGAGAGCGCTCAGCTTAAAGTTAGCGATTTTCAAACGAAAATGGGAACACAAATTGAAATACAATGATATTCTGAAAATAGTGCTCTATCTGGATGGAGGCGGGAAAATATTAGGAAAAAATTTCAATTGGTAAATTTGACTTAAAAGCTGACCATAAACGTCTTTTTCGTTATTTCTATAAAAGAAAGCACAGAGAAAAGTGAACTTAATAAAACTAAATGAATGGATTAATTGGTTATCCCTCATACTGTACATCCTTAAGAATAAGGTTTTTGTCAACAGCATGATGGCAAGTTGATATGTCTAACTGGTAGTGTGTGGCAATGATGAAAAACTACCTTGTATTTATGTAAAATAAAATAATATGTTTTTCTGAAGAAAAATATTAAAATGTTCCTCATAAAAAAGTTTCAAATAGTGCACACACTACTTTAAGATGAAAAAGTGGACTATAATATTTTCAAACCACGCATTAATAGTATGATAACCTTTTTCATGGCAAATCACGTGAAGGTCATTTTTGTGTCGCCTGCGAAGCATAGCGACACTTAGGGATCACTCTGTCCGTTGTCTGTCTTTTAAACTTAGGGGGAAGGGTGGTATTATATGCCCATTGGTGGTAAATTTTGATAACTAATTTGGATCTTGTGTTAGACCTCCATTCAGGAATCAAGTAGTTATGTTGTCGTTTAAACTCAAATTTCAATTTTGAATTTTTTATTTTCTAGGCATTAAAAGACCAAGCGTTACACATGAAGAAAGCAGGTGTTCCACTGTATGGTATAGGTGTTCAGGGCCATTTTTCATCCTCAAATATAGATATGACCACCCTGAAGGTAGGAAATACTAATTGATTTTATTTTTGTTTCCAATTTTGCCCCATAAAAAGTCAAATGTACATATGGATGAATAAAAAAGAAAACCGAAACAAACAGATTGAAGAATATGAACAACTATTAGATGCAGAATTCGTATGATTTTGGTTATTTTACTAATAATAGTACAGATTGGACAAAGTGGCAGAGGCTGGCCTTCCTATTTGGATCACAGAGCTGACTATAAAGGAACAAGACGAAAACAAGAAAGCAGCTGCTTTGGAGGACGTACTGACACTATTTTACAGTCATCCAGCGATAGAGGGCGTACTGCTATGGGGATTTTGGGACGGTGCTATATATGATACACAACTTGCTCTTGCAAATGGTCCTAATGTAACTGTAAGTATGCGATACATGTAATATATGCATTAAATCGTCATTAGACATAATCTTATAACAACATTGACTCTTCTTAAAGAATATCACCTAATATAATGATCCGACCTGATGGCTTTTCATTAATTTCTTAAAGCCAAACGCTGCGGGACGCAAATATCAAAACCTCATGAAAAACACATGGAAAACGTATATCAACAGCCAGATATCAACAAGTCATAATGTCCATAGCAATGTTTTCATGGGAGACTATCTGCTCAATGTCAAACATAATGGTCAACTGATACATCAAGAGAATTTCCATGTTGGGAAATCTGGAAAATCACTCACCATCCATCTACAAGGTAATGCAGTCCTGAACATCTCTTTACTACAGTTAAATCTGTTGAAAATCGTATTGAATGTACGAGTCTGCGGACATGTATTGGTTTTAATAGTATAAACCCTATAGCCTCGACGCTGATTTGGTCCCGGTCAATTTTCTTTAATTAAAGAGTCAGAGGCTGATATCGCTATAGTTTGTATGATAATTAAAATGAAGGCAAGTTTTAACGATCATTAGATTCTGTAAGATTTTTGTAAGATTTTCATGGGTTCTCTTTTTGGATATGTATATAAAAATAAAACTGTAAGGAGTCACAACGTAGAGGCGATTTCCGGGGAGGGGCTCAGAATGGGGACTTGTGAAATTCGGTTCTTCGTGGTGTATTGTGGATTTCTCAAAAAACGGAGCGGCAAATCCCTAAATAAATTTCATATATTATTTAGACAGATATTGCCTTTAAATCAGCATAATTTTTATTTCAAGAAAAAAATTGGAACAATGGTCAAAATGGGACCAAAATCCATCCGAATGACATGTCAAAATTTCCCTATTTTCACTTTCACTTTCGTTTTCAGAGTGACAATAGTATCGGAAAGGTATATATCATTTAGTACCAATGAAATCTACAGGAAATGATCTTTCTTTTGATATATCACTTTCTATATAAGCCATTTCTATTTAGTCAGTAAATGACGTCAACTTTTGGGTGTAGAACACTAGTTTTTAGGTCAAAGATTTATGCTATTGTAACCTATTACATTAATTTGCACAATTACGCAACGGTTTTTTTTATTACATTTGATGTTTCCTAGTTTCGTGTTGATTGGACTGCTAGATCAGATATCAAACCACATTTACGAAAATCATAATAATCGATACTTGTCTAAAACAAGAAGTTGTAGTGTCATTAACTATTCCTAAAGACTATTTTAGTTCGTTTCTCAGAATTATTTTAGTCCCGGTTAAAAATATCCATCAGGTTAATTTTCTTAAAATCAGAACGAAAGCATTTCTCAAATTGTTAGACATGGTGCACATTATTCTCCTACGCATGCGTCCGATTTCAGTTCCGCTTTTCTTCACGTTGAAATCTACCTCTGCCGTCATCGCCTATTGTTTGTCTGCAAGATTCTTGCAGATTGGAACTGGGGCGTCGTATTTGTGAATTAAATATTGCACGTATATACCACTAAATATAACTACATTTATGAGGTATATAATGTACAAGCATTGTCTTTGTTTCAATGCAATACGATGCAGTATCAGGGAATATATCTTCATACGTTGCCAACAAGATCAGATGAGCGAGAAGTTTCCGGTAAAAATACATATTCTGGCCATATATCGAAACCTACCGTCTTTAGACGTGAGTCTTGTAAATTGTCCTTTATCAAGATAAGAATCGTTTCCATCATTGCCTATTTACTCGCCCCTAAACGCTTAAATATGTGCCTCTGCCTTTGAATCTTTTGCAATGTTTACGTCAGAAGTACGAATGACGTCACTGTGACGACATGCCGTACCTGCGATGCATGCCTCTTGGGTTTTATCATTGAGTGAAATTGCGTAGGAAAATAGCGATGGCGGCAAGGTTGTATTGCAAGCCTGTGCCGCCTATGACCTTGTTGCAAGTTGGGTGCACATACATTGTTTGATCATTACAAAAATGGGTAATGTGTCAATCGAATCGATCTATGGTATTCATCCATACGTATACATTACGCTGTGGATATAAAAATAGATTCATACTGAAGATATGAATATGAAGAATGAAGATATGAATATGAGGAATGAAGATATGAATATGAAGAATGAAGATATGAATATGAAGAGTTTTCCTCTGCTTACCGATATGTTGAGATTATGGAGGGTTGCAGCATTGTAACACTTCGTTTGTCTATATATGAACAAACAATGATAGAAACAACCGTGTTGAAACACTGACTGTGTTTTGTGATATATTGCCTATTAAAATAGCGAGGGGTACATTTAAATTTATTCATTATTATATATCCATTTATATTTTTCTATTCTAGGGAACCAACATGTGTCTCACGTCGCTTTTGGATAAATGCATATAAGTCATTAAATATTAAAGCAAGAAAGATAGTTTGTTTTAATACTGATGACATACTACAAATAATGGGTATCTGAAGGAGGATATGTATGTTCATATAATGCTTACAAATTACATTGTATATAATTATTAGGATATATTTGGAACAATATAGAGGAACAAATATTAAAACACTTTAGGCTGAATGAGGCCCGATGTGTCATGGGCAATGGCAAATATGGACAAAACCATATCCCTTTTAAGAAGTACAAAATTGTTAATCGAAAAATCATCTAACCAAGGGCATACAATACCAGGATAAAACCACAACTAAGGCAAATGAACAGAAATAAAAAACATCTACCATAAGAACAGAATTGAACTTCCTGCGAAGGAGATATATCAGGTGCCCAGGACGAATGAGCATCTCCTGCTTCCACTCGCACTCTCAATTCGTTAAACTACAGCTTGCGTTATACACCATATTGAGCTTGAAATACATTATATTCTGTTTCACCTTTAAAAAGGACTTACTTTTCAAATTTCTGTAAATTGGTGTGCAAATTGATCAAAGGTAACACGGGGAGGTAAAAGCTCCAAATCCATATTTCTTGGAAAATATTCATCATTTTATTGGCAATACCATTGAAAAGATATTTCTTCGAAAAAGTTGCGATGAATTTCGGCAGGTCATTCTACATGCAAGAACGCAAAGCTATGACCAGTTAGTTATGCATTAAGTGATTGAATGACCAACTTAAATCAAAATTTGTGTTTTGGCATAACGGATATTAATTTACCCGTTAAATCTGAGATGTAAAGGCACTCAGCGATGGTTATTATCACTATCTAGAACATTTACATATGTGGCAATGATTATCAGGTTTGTTACTTCTGTATTTTATCAATCAAAATTCAAACATAAAGTCTAGGTACTCTCGTCAAAAACACGTCCATCAACTAGGTCCTAACTTTGTCATATACAATAGCGTCAGATTTCATATGAGCAGCAGCTGCAGCAAGATTCAAGAACTTCCATGGGATGAGGTACTTAGGGTTTGTGCATATCAAACTTTCAGTACTTATGACAGGCTTTGAATAATATCCTTTCAAGACGTCGCGACATGTTCCATTGACCGCATTCGAAATAATGATAGTCCTTCGCCATTATGGACCAGAACTATCTTTTAGTAAAAAGTGAACCGATGAGCATAAAAAAGAGGTAGAAATAGCAAACAAGATCATACTATTATATCAGAATAACGGCATAAAACAGGTATCATTAGTCCTTAAAACAACAAAGTGTAGATCAATGTAATACAAATAAAAACATCAAACCCTGAAAGCCACATAGCTAACTGACAAAAAACATTTAAGTAAGACATACAATTAAAAAAATCCACAACTAGACTTCTCTTCATGAACACAAAAATGAAGGACAACATATAAATATTAAGAGAGCATTTTCAACCGGCCCCTAAAAAGGGTAAGTTGTTGTCTTAAAATTTTGTATTAATTCGTTTCCAACTCTATTTCTTTTAAATTAAAATATATAAGCCTTCATTCATTTGAAAAGACAACTAGTAAAACGTTATAAAGACTCATTATTGAAAAGCGCAATATGACAAAGGCATGAGTTAAAATAAGATTTGAAGGAATATTTTCAACTTTATTTATACGTTTTAAACGTTCGGTGTTACAGGCATACATGTACATAACATACATGTTGATAAGAGGACCTCATATTGACGAGTTTGACATTGTGGACAAATATTCCTAAGGTTAATGGTTCGTTATGTATGCATTACATATTCTATCTCTCATTCTACCTCTGACGATGTTATGCCGAGGTGCTTTTGAAATTCTACAAAATGGTGACTTTGAAAGCACAAGTCATTGGTTCTGTTACGAATGTAATATGTCTTTAAGCTCAGATAGACATCATGGTCGATACAGCGTCCAGGTCAACAATCGGTATGTTTATAACTATTCTATTCTTGGTCCCTGTAGAGTGCGAAACTAAACAGATCGAAACGAAACGAAAAAAAAAAAACCATAAAACTTAAAAACTTACTAACATGCAGATCTTGACTTTACGTAATCGGCGGCATTTCTTTCTCTATATGGCTTTTTCTCTAAGTTTTTAAGATATATGACATTGTTTTGTTTCGTTTCGTTTCGATTTGTTTCGTTTTTGCTCGTTTCGCACTTTACAGAGACCCTTCTATTCTGCATCTGTTATAATCATAAGGTTTTTATATCTATACAGAACAAAGATAAGAAGAAAAATTATCGAAAAACACAAAAGTACATAAAAAACATGTTTGTGAAAAACTATAATGTTAAAAGAAGGTCAAACTGTAAGATTAAGTCATAAGGTCAAAACTGTATTATCAATGGAAAGGTCTTGTATCATGGAATAGGTATTTGAAATAAGAAAGCTCAATCAATTACATGTACCATTCAAAAGTTATGGTCAAGTTTTAAGGTTTTCAAAAGTTTATCAATCTCTAGGGTCATACTGTCAAAAGTTTTGGTTTCAATGGAAAGGTCTCGTCGACAGAAATACAGATGTGAAACATGAAAGCCTTATCACTTACCATTCAAAAGTTATGGCCAAGGTTGATTTTTTGTGGACGTACATGCAGGCGAACAACCGAGAACACAAAAATATATGCCCCTTGATCTCCGATTACGGGGGCACAACAAGAGACCAAGCTTAAGCAAAGTAAAATATTATGACGTCATATGTGTGTAATATCCCTTAGTGATTGTACAGTATTCATTGGGAAATTCTTTGTAGAGTACATGAGATAAAGAAGATCGTGCCGACAACAACCGAAGCAATAGAGCACCAAAATTAGCATCAACGGACCCCTAGCAAACTAGAGTTGGGACCAGGTGCCCGGGAGGAGTAAGCCTCCCCTGTTTGGCTAGCCGCACATGCCGTCGATGTTCACGCCTTTTTTTCTGTGAAGCTAATGAACTTATGTGTTTTACTCCAGACAGCATTTCTGGTCAAGTCCCCGTCAGAGAGTTACATTACAATCTGATCGCAGATACGTATCCAGCTGTTACTTCAAACTACAGAACATGAAGAATGGTTATTCATATCTACCAGTTAACCTTTTGGCTATTGTGCAAAACGCGCATTCGGGTAAGGCTAACAGTTATACCATATTTGATATTTCTATCGTGATATTGTTGAATTAGCATTGTTTAAACATTTAAGAAAAATATCGTTTAAAAAGTGTATCTCATATGTCTCCTACCTGATAATGTTACTTAATTGTTTTTGCTATCTGCATTGTGGTTTGAAAATAACATGATCATACATATACTCAAAGCACATCATCTCAATATATGATTATGCGATATTCAATCGCATTGAATCCTGTAGCATCATATCCCACCCTTCCTGCTACGTCTTTCGGTACCCTTTTTCGACATAGTAACTTTCATACTTTTTGGCATATTACATTGTTTAGATTTAGGATTTAGGATCACTGATGAGGGTTAAGTACCCGAAACGTGCATGTCTGGTCCACGTTGCCAATTTATTTGTTCTTAAATGATGCTATTCAATTTGAAGACGTTTACAATTCAATGTCCTGTCTGAAAGTTGGTCAGACTTCTCGGGTGATTGATCTTGAGCTCGGTTCAGCCAGCAGTGCACAGACTGTTATACGCATGCCATATACTTTTTTATATCCTTTTACATAGAATTTGTGTTACAAAAGGCCGCTGCGTTTAATCGTCTTGTTTGTGACGCCACCTTTCGGTGAGAAGTTTTATGTTTATACCACTGTTGTGCGTCGATGGATACCTCTGTGTATCCGGATAAGTCTGAGGGTTGTGCGAATGTAATCCGGATAAGCACACCAAAACGGCACCGGGTGCACATTGGTCTCCTTCCATTTATGTGCACAGACTGTTATACGCATGCCATATACTTTTTTAAATCCTTTTACATAGACTTTGTATTACAGAAGGCCGCTGCGTTTAATCGTCTTGTTTGTGACGCCACCTTTCAGTGAGAAGTTTTATGTTTATACCACTGTTGTGCGTCTATGGATACCTCTGTGTATCCGGATAAGACTGAGGGTTGTGCGCACGTAATCCGGATAAGCGCACCAAAACGGCAACGGTTGCACATTGGTCTCCTTCCATTTATGTTGTCATTGATGTTTGGTGTTTTTGTACGTCTGTTTCGATTGTTTTGTATCATTTGTCGTGTATTTTTTGTGGTTTGTAGTTTTTGTTTCACTTTCTTTTGGGTTTGTTTCGCTGGCTGAGTGTAAGGTGATCATGCTGGAGATCATCCCCTTTTCTTAATGTAGATAATGATGAATTTTACTTTGCAAATATGTAAAAAAAGTTTATGCGTTTTATATCGTATTCAAAATAAATTTTATGAACAAGATATGAATTTATCATAGTGAATATAAGAAACTGTTCAATTTAAAGATTTTCGTTTTTGCTTCATTAGTTGCTTAAAAAACTGGAATGATCTCAAACATGACCACCCTGAATATGCACTCACACAGCGAGACAACCTAACGAGAAAGTGACACATAAATGACATCAGACAAACAATCACAACAATATTCGCTAGAAAATTATATAAAACAAGCAAAAAGACGTATATGAACATCAAACATTCATGACAACACATAAAAGGAAAGAGACCAATGTGCACTTTGGACGGCCATCTGCTATTAGCAAATAGTGCTGTTATTCGGATTTCGTGCGTGCAAAATCAAAGAACATTTATATATATAGTACTATTAATGTACTCGCGACAGTCATAGAGAATTGCTTGACAGATGTGTTATCTCTCGCTTGTTTCATATTGTTTTGATGAGTTTTAGAAAGGGGAGTGGGGAAAAACTTGCTATTACATTTGCAAACTTGGTGAGTATGACTGCTGGTTGACCCAAGGTTCAGGAGGGCACATGTAACCAATATCCGATCAATATATTTGATCGTATGACATATTAAACAGTCAAATTCACTGGTTTTCAAATTATATGAAATGTCAAAAAAGTGGATCCTTACGCATATATCCTTTCCTTCCTTCACTCTTTTGGATATTTTTCCATTGTATGTACGATCATTGTTTTGGCTTTAAGATTTGGATCACTGACAAGCGTTCCATACTCTCAAACGTTCATGTCTCGGTCATTCTGAAATTTGACCTGTATTAGGAAAATTAATGGTGCAATCGTTTTGAAGACTTATTACATCTTTTCCTTTTACTATAGGCAAAACGTCCTATAATTTTCTTTCAAAGATCCTCATGCAGCAAGTGAAGTACGGATGGACTGAAATAGGAGGAGATTTCATTACTAAAGAAGGTAACAATTGTCATCTATGATAAGCAAAAACAGCTTTATAAGAATGCTTTAAGTAGTCATATCTGAAGAGGTAAAACACTCCTTATCAGATAAAGAACAAAGGAGGTGATCTCCAGTCAGACTCGGTACCGGAACAACAATATGCGAAAAAGTAGACAAGGACGAAAAGGCAAAGGAAGAGGAACACTGAATACGACATACAAACTCAAAAGACTACACATAAACCAACGAGATCAAAGGAGAATCGGTGCAGACTTGGGACGATCATCGCCATGTCTACAGCGAGTAGAAGTAATTTGGGAGGAAAAATTATAAGTTCATTCCTATTCATTCTCATCCTTTTTTGTTTTAGTAATTCAAGTTCATTTTTATGTTGGCCCTAAGATTAAGATGAAAATTTCTGCTTTGATTTAGCGAATAATCAAATACATGTACACCCGTTTGTACAAAGACAGAGTAGATAAACACAAAAGGACACGTACACGAAGAATGAATACCAAATTTATGAAAACATTAGATATAACATAAACAGAGTATAAGTCTTGATATACAGTAAGTACATTTTCCATATTTCTTTTGTAGACGCTTATGAACTAAAAAGCTTCGATATTGTTGGTTAGGGTACTTTTCAGAATATTCCAACTTGACTATAATTATCAAACCGTAAGAAGTACACTTATCAAATTTCACATGAAGATTCCTAATGGGAAAACAGTGACCCCAACTTTGAACTGTAATCTTCATTCCAAAAAAAAAAAAATGGCTATATCTCTTCACCTAAAATAAATAGTAAAACGCGTTGGACTACAGAAATTATTTAAATGTATATCAACTCAAGTTTACATACAGAAAACTGGCTGAAGAGACATTTTCAGTGTCACAGTAGTCCGATAACATTTATTAAGTGTAGACAAGGTATCATGGTATAGCCCTCTATGACGAGATGTGACAACTACATGTACCAATCATGGAGTACCGACGTCATTGTAAGTCACCTTGCAATTTAGGAAAGATTTGAGAACAGAAGTCTGCATTGTCAAGTGTCATGCATGTTCGTTTGATGGAGAAATTCATACAAGTGTATATGACAAACGAGATGATTTTGGATTCAACATAGTAAATTTCCCCTGGCTTGGTGATGTCCCTAGATTACCGTTATACGGCATCTACATTTCACAGCTCATCCGGTATGCTAGAGCATGTACTGATGTTTTGGATTTTCATGATAGAAATCTACAAATTACAAAGAAACTTTTAGGTCAAGGTTTTCGCTTTCTCAATCTAGTAAAGACTTTCTGGAAATTTTACAAAATTTATGATCAACTTCTTTTAAAATTCGGACCCATACAAGCAACGGAGTATATTACTTTAGGTATTTCACAACCGGCATTTTATGGTGACATAATTAACAAAATAAGAAGGATCAAAGGTAGACAGCATATGCGTCAGAGTCATCAAACGCCTTTTATACCGTGGATATGATCCTAATGTCACCAGACGGACACTAAGCTTGGTACCTGACCAATATACAGTCTTGTACGCGCGCATTCTTAAGACTTGTACTCTGACTGACTGTGACGACGGGACTCCATGACGGGCCCTGTCCAAACCTCCTTAGAGAAGACAGGGCCCCGACCACCTGTCCTCTCTGAATGTCAGTCGGACTCCTCGGGTGATAACATATATGAGCTCGCTACAGCCGGCAGAGCACGGACTGTATTACGCACGTCCTCTTTTTATATCCATAAACATATTCATCTGTGTTGCTTGGACCCATGTGTTTCACGGTCTTGTTTGTGTGTGGTCATCTAACAGTGAGGAGGTTGTTTTCACGATAATTGTGCGTTCTTCGAGACCTCTGGGAAATCGGAATAGTGGGAGGGTTGTGCGCTCGTAATCCAGGATAACCACACCGTCTGCTGTTTACGTGGCAGATGGCCGTCCTAAGTCGGCACCGGTTGCCCATTGGTCTCGTTGGTTTATGTGTAGTCTTTTATGTTTCATGTTTCTATGTTGTGAGTTGGTGTTCCTTGTCCCTTTTGCGTCTCTTTCTGTGGGTATCTGTTCTGTGTTTTCTGCATGGGTGTTTTGGGAATTTTGCTGTGGGTGCTGCAACCTAGTGTTGTTGGAGATCCCCTCCTTTCTTCTGGATCCTCGGAATTTATCAAATTTGCATTTAAGAAAGAGTTATTGAAAAATTGTAAGAAAATGAACTTGAGCAAGACTACATAGGAACGGATTTTTATCATAAATAATATAACAGATGTCACGACGAACTGTTAAAAACTAGTACAGTAAGATGTAGTCATCGTTATTTCGATAATTGGTATGAACTAGTTTCTCGCACGCAATCCAGGATAAATACATCATCTGTTACTAACGTGTCTGATGGCCTTCCTAAGTGGGCACCGATTGCCAATGGGTCACGTTGGTTTATGTGTGGTCTATAGTCATTGATGTTTGATGTCTCGTTTGATATTCCTTGTCTCTTGCTGTGTGTTTTTTCCTCTGTGTGTTTCACTTGGGGTGTTTGATATGTTGCTCTTGGTGCTGCAACCGATCCCCTCCTTTCTTGAAATTTCGGTTTGATATTGCATTTACATATAATGTTAGTAGAGTAAAATAAATAAAAACCGTTGAAATTTAAGTTAGAAAGTATTGACACAAAGGAAAATGAATTCTCGATGTAAAGAAAGTGTGGCTACGTATTATCAATTATTAGCGATTTCCATGAACGATAGACATAATGACTTTATTGACACATTACACATGTAAAAAAAATCTCCAATCATAACATATGTTCAAGAATACAGAGCCTCCAAATTACTATTTGCATTCTTCATTCAATTCCAGGTGATACTATAGCTGACATTTTTATTCAAATGGATCCGACACTGAACTTTCTACTTGATCAGTGTTCACTTAAGGAACTTCAAATTGATACAAGCTGGAAATCAAAAGCTATTGCCAGGATCAATAAAGTGCGAAAATCTCCTATTACCATAAAGTAAGAAAATTATAGTATCTTGTATCTAAGTAAATTTTAGATTCTGAATATTTTGCTTTACAATATCACATAAAGGAAACAAATAAATAATGCATTTTAAATGAAAATGGGATTACTATCTGGAATTCCAGTCATAACCAATGAAATAAAAGAATAGTATGCGTATCATATCATTTTGAACATTATATTACATGAAAATAAATAGAATAAGTCATCAATCAAATTATATATCATGTGCTGACAAGACAATTCTGTCTTTCATGTTTCAGCATTACAAACACGCACACGGATAGTGGATACTCGATAGAGGTATCTAAAGCACAGTTTTATTATTTAACGAGACAGTTTTGCATTCGGAAAGTCCGTTTTTGAAGAGAACTCTGATTTCTCTTTTATAAAGTTGGTTTAATTAAAATTCTAAAATACATAAAAAGAAAATCGTCAGGGTAAATACATGCACATGTAAGTTTAAAAATCTATAGTATTTTTGGTCTGACCATATAATGTTACTATGTTTGAATCCATCCCTTGAAGTACTGCAAGGGAAAAGTCTATTCTTTAAAAGCTTATATTTACATTACTAGTAAATTCCCCATGTTGAACGCCCATTAGGAAACGGGAATAATTTTCCAATTACTTGGGTTGCTATTATGACGTCACGTTCAAGTTTTGCATGTAGAATTTGCCGACGTTCAAACTCATTCGACGCTATAACAGGCAAAATATGCGAAATGCATGCAACTAAAAACGACCGATATTTAAAAATAAATGTAAATATAAGTAATGACTTTCTAATTAAGAAATTCCCCATGTTGAACGCCCATTAGGAAACGGGAATAATTTTCCAATTACTTGGGTTGCTATTATGACGTCACGTTCAAGTTTTGCATGTAGAATTTGCCGACGTTCAAACTCATTCGACGCTATAACAGGCAAAATATGCGAAATGCATGCAACTAAAAACGACCGATATTTAAAAATAAATGTAAATATAAGTAATGACTGTCTTACTTCTGGTTGGACACGTGCAAATTTTCAGAGAATTGGTTTGCGATTCACGGAATTTGCACGTGACCAACCAGAATTATACATCCATAAGCACCAAAAGTAAGACAGTCATTTCTTAATTAGAAACATATCACTGAATTATTTAAATTTTGTGAATCTAAATTCTACCAATTTGAAAGTCATGATTTCTTTATACTTTTTTTCAAATCATACACATGTACATGTATATGAATATCATATACAATGTGTTCTTTTATAATATGATGTCTAGCAATTTCATATTTAAGACCACAGGGATTTGAATGTAACTATGAAAATGGATGATTAGCATTGTGTTACCTTTTAATACAAAACAGCCTTAAAGTTTTACTATTATTATGATTCACCAGACGATTAAACATATTTCCGACGTTTCTGTTCATCTATCCATTTATGCACAGTCAATACTGTCTCACATGAGGTTAATATGAAATAAGCATCATGTAAAATTAAATATTTCACATGAAGTTCACATATATTTCAATTCACATGAATTTTTTTTTGTGACCTTCATGCCAATAAGTATTTACAGGAATTTCATGTAAAAAAAAGTCATGTTAATTTCATTTTCGTACTTTTATCGTATAACATATGTGAACTCTTTCGTAAAATTCATATGAATTTCATAGGAGGCACAACTGTGTACAATAATGCGGAAGGGTTCCAACTCTATACCTTCTTGAAGAAAATTTCAAAACGATTTTCATGCACTAGACACGTGTTTCGAATATTGAATTCTCATAAGTTACACATTTTCTTTATTTTTTTCTTTATAAAGGCCAAGGCGTGTTAAATACATGTATGGATACTCCAGTGTTTGTGTCTTCATCCATATTTCGTCCCCTATAGAAGACACATTTGATACAATTTATTATTCATTTATGTTCGTATTCTTATATTGTGCAAAGCTAGAGTTCTCACAGATTTTGTCCATAAACGTTTATCGAATTAAAAAAAATTATTTATTTCAGTTAGTACAGAAGAAGAAAGATTTTGCATTTGGTACGACCATCCACATGTCCTATATGACCGACAACAGCAAAAGAGCTTACCAAGACTTTGTTTATGATAATTTTGAATGGGCAGTTCCTGAAGGTGCCATGAAATGGAAAATCATGGAACAGTACAAGGTTAATAAAAGACTACCCTAACCTACTTGGTATTGATCTGTCCAATGCCTGGTAAATGCACCTCATTTCTATTGACGATATCACATATAGATAACCTTCGTATATTCTGATTTTATTATATTTTAAAAGGGCCATGAAAACTATCACTGGATGAGTGCCTTGGATACCCTTTTACAACATGGGTGAGGTTTGTTGATTTAATTTTTGTCAGAGCATACAGAATTAAAAGAAAACAATTCGTTTGCCGATAATTGAAAAATACAGCACTCATCTTGCTTAACATATTTGTACAAATTGGATAATTAGAGTATCATTCTCTTATTCAAAGTCGCTTATGGTAAATGAATTATTCAAGTTATTAACAGAAAGGGTTGTACATCCTTTGACGCTTATCTATCATTGTGCATGTGTCTGCTGGTGCTCTCTTGCCGGCCGGGAAAGTACAATGTACTTTTCAGAAACGACGTACGAAAATAATTACTTTGATTGGTAATTTCATAAAATGTGATCTGTTTGTATTTTTGCCGTCATCGTTGTCATTAGATTTTTTCTACCCTCGGAATAAAAGATTCGGGGCTTCTAGTTTTGCTCTGTTTGTCTGTGGCAAAAAACTTTAACAAATGGCATAGCTCTTGGATTGTGGACAAAAAGCCTTTCATATTTCACTTCTTTTGAAAAAGCTTTAACACAAGCATCAACATTGAATGGTCAATGATGGAACATTTTCATATTTCACACGTGCATTCTTCATTACAAGAACATTTTATTGATATCAAAAATTGGACTTCGTGACCTGCACCTTCGACCTTCCTTGAAAATCTGAATTCTTGCTCGAAGATTTTAATCTTTTTAACAAAAAATGGTGTTAATACTGACAAAGATGTCGACGGGGCATTCTGTTTCACACAAAAAAAAATCTTTTATTTTCTTTGGTATTAATGTCTTATTTGTACGAGTTCTGTTGGAGATTATTTTCTTGTTTTAAAACAGGATTAAAGTACGTGGACATAATATGTTTTGGGGAGTGGACTCACAGTGTCCAGCATGGCTGAAAAATATGAATCATTCACAGATTGTTTCTGAAATGAAGCGACATGTTAACAGCATGATTTCTCACACAAAAGGGAAGTAAGTCTAATGATATCATTAAGGCTACATTGGATCATATTTTGATGTATACAATTTGTCTGAAGCATGTTTTGGTTAAATTCTAGTATCTGAAATACTTTAAAGAACTTAACAGTATACAAATGTGTCATACATTTCATGAACCCAAGTAATAGCAAAATAATCAAATAAATGAAACTGTTTTGAAACATAAGCTATGTAAAAATCAATAGGATTCTGGGATAGAAATTAAATATGTATGTGATGATGATAGGTGTACCTTTTGTATTGTACATAGATTACAACACTGGGACGTCAATAATGAAAATCTGCATGGTGATTTCTACGAACGATACACAGGAAATCCAGACGTAACCAATGATATGTTTACATGGATACATAAACTGGAACCGAACGTTAAACTCTTTCTGAATGAATATAACGTAGCAACATTATCTGAATGCACGACCGTATGTACATTTCAACTTATTATGAAAGATTAACTTCATGAAATGATCCAATCCTAGAAGTATCAAGTCTGTGTTTTGAATTTTGGCATTTTATTACTCAAACTTGGAGATTGCCGTCAGGATCTTCTTTAAATAATTTGTAACGTTGTAAAGTACATCGTGGAAAACCAAAGCAGCAGCCATTATCATTCATCATCGAACATATTTAAAGGAAATTCAAAAAGACAAGAAAAGAGAAGATCCCCAATAAAACTCAATTGCAGAACCCAATGCAAAACAACGAAACACCCCAAATGACATATTCAGCAAAGGGACAAGGAGAAGCAAATACGACATAAAAGCACCAAACACGAAGTACATAACCTAAATCAGCGAAACATAATGAACA
The DNA here is from genome assembly GCA_028142955.1 of Pinctada fucata. Taxonomy (NCBI): domain Eukaryota; kingdom Metazoa; phylum Mollusca; class Bivalvia; order Pterioida; family Pteriidae; genus Pinctada; species Pinctada fucata. Next base: position 23,046,161 of record AP027106.1, read on the forward strand.
AATGGTGCCAACATAGAATCGCGCTTAATGTTTCTTCATGTGAGGAGCAAATTGTGTTGTTATCCGGATTACATGCGCACTAACGACTTTATTTGTTCTATGCATTAAGGCTGTCAAGAACCAAGCGTTACACATGAAGAAAGCAGGTGTTCCACTACATGGAATTGGTGTGCAGGGACATTTCCATAACTCAAATATTGACATGACCACGTTGAAGGTAAAGAAAAGATTTTACTCCTTTGTTCTAAATTATATAAATAGGATTCTTTTGAGCTTACTTTGAATACATTTAGTCAACATGTTATTCTTTCTAGAACAAGTTCAAAATACTTTAAAGGCCGACGTTGGGAACCATCCGGTCGTTAATAGGTATACCTCAGTGACATAAGCTTGATAGGCGTGGCATACCGTCTTTGAGGACAACGCCGTCTACCAGCGGCGTGTTACATCAAAGACAAACCGACAGGTAATCCTTTATTATGCTAATGGGATACCCGAGTCTCATCTGTTTAAAGCTGTCAATCAAAATTTGATAGGGTAAAAGGATTAAAGGGAACCAATCAGATACCATTAAGAGATGTAACCCTATGACGGTCAGTGAGAAAATGACAGAAAAATTACCTGTCCCCTTATATAGTCACCCGTCGGCCTTTAAATCAACTTAATCTACCTTTAATTTTATATAAACTTACGTATATATTTTCTCTCATCATTTATGTTATAAAACTATGAAATTTGGACATATATTAATTTGTACTGACGACCCATGGTACGGCTCAATATCTCACATAGGATTTTCTGTGAAGATTCTTATTGCAGATCGACAACTGTTTCTTTAATGTGTCTGCATTCATTTGTAACAGTACAGGCTAGACACGGTTGCAGAGGCAGGATTGCCTATTTGGATCACAGAGCTTACAATAAAGGAACCGGATGAAAACAAAAAGGCATCTGCGTTAGAGAACGTTCTTACACTATTCTTCAGCCATCCAGCTGTCGAAGGTGTCCTACTTTGGGGCTTCTGGGACGGTGCTATATATGACACCGACGTTGCCCTAGCTAATGGACCGAACGTTGCTGTATGTATCAAGCTCTTAATCTACAATCTGTAAATCTTCTGTATTGGGTTTTTGGGGTTTTGCTGTGGGTGCAGCAACCTGGTGTTGTTGGAGATCCCCTCCCTTGTTTCAACACAGAAGTAGGTTTTATCGAAACATATTTTGAAAATGCAGTCGAGATAATGCATATTCAAATGAGAATGTATAGCCATGGTAAGCTTAAATGTGATGGAATGCCCTCTTCTCTTTTTAGGCAAATGCTGCTGGACGTAAATATCAACAACTAATCAACCAATCATGGAAATCAAACGTCAACAGTCAGATATCAACGAATCATAATGTAGATAGCAATGTTTTCAGGGGAGACTACCTGTTGAATGTCAAACATAATGGTCGACAGATACATCAAGAGAATTTCCATGTTGGTAAATCTGGAAAATCACTTACCATCCATCTACAAGGTAATTTATCCCTGTTCAGTTTCCACAACGTATATGTTCCACATAAATATCTTGTCAATAAACGCTGATATTAAATATAGAAATATTTTTTTCCTTTGATTTATATTCTTTGAGCATATCTGCCCTGTTGAAGGATTTATACCAATTTTTCACTTTCTCTTTACTATTCCAGGAAATCAACAGGTGTCTCACATTGCTTTCGGATAATTTGAGAACAGTGATACTACTAAATGCGCTTGTCCGTGTGACTTTCTTTTGTTTTTGACTATGAAATGTTACAAAAATCAACATAAAGATACAAGAGAGGAATTGTTGATATCTTATCTTTAGTAAAATTTCAACGAAGACATTGTCATATAGATCAAAACGGGCACTACTGACACATAATTTAATATGGATTCTCTGTAAAAACCTAAAACAGCTGGCCACGGCATGTCATGGATTATGATGAAACTTTCTGTAATTATCATACTTAATGTAAAAACAATGAAAACAAACCACGTTGTTATATTTGAACAACGGTTGCCATGGTAACGGGGTCGATCTATTTGACACCCCCATAAATATGAGAGATAAGACATATTGTGGCATTCTGTTGCCATGGAAACCATGGTCAAAATTTACTTTATGAACACAAAAACTTTTCTTTGTAAGTTCAACTCTAACAAGAATAACTTTTTCGGGGGAGGGGGTTATCAGGTAGTTGTTGATATTCAGTCAAATTATGTGAAAATTTAGCAAAAATAAGGTCTAAATTTAGGGTCATTTTTGGCCTGTTTTTGATTATTTTGAAGGTTGAAAACCATTATTTGGTGAATGTTATAGGTATTTAACATCACCTTGCCAAAATAAATGTCTACAGCTTGAAAAAATCAAGAAATAAAATTTATGGTGAAACTCACCATTTTGTGATGGATGCCAATCAAAATCCGTTGCTATAGCAACTTGGAATCCATATTACCATATACCGCATATTAAAAAACATTGTTTTTCCTCATGTTTGAGGCCTATGATTATGAAATAGCATACCTGTATACAAATTATATTTATCATTATCAATTGACCTTGAAATCATTTCAAGGTCATCTGTCCAAATTTCAAGGTCATTTCTAACTTTAGACTAAAATTAAGACAAAAATCAGGATTTCCAATTAATTTAAATTGATTTCTCTTACTTATTTCATTAGATATTTTGATTTTAAATATTTACAGTTGAACAACCGATCATAAGAAGTAGAATTCATCACAATTTTGTTAAATTGTATTTCACTTCTATGTATGACATACTTTCAAAAAAGCATAAAATTGAGATTTTCTAAAATTTTCTCGTAAAATATGTGACATTTTTTGGGGTCTTCAGTGGACTTTGATAATTTTGATACTCTTCCCAACAAATAATACATTTATCATACTTTCACCGATAATTGATTGTTTTGCCAAGGTTCCATACTGTTTACTGTTAATCATGTCTCTTTTTAGTGAAAAACCACAAAATTTGCCTGAAAATAGTAAATATTTTTCAATGACCTTGAAAATTGAGCAAATGACCTTGACATTTTCTCAAGGTCATGATAGCATCAAATGGTCTTAAATACATCTATATACCAAGTTTTGTAACGATAGCAGGCATACATCTTTAGAAATTAGCTTTTTACTTACGACAGGTATTTACACCTTCGTACCAAATGTTGCCATGGTAACCTATTTCAAAGGCATGTAAACAGAAAAATCTCACTTCTAGATAAATTTCCTTCGATTCCCATGAAGTCCTAGGATAATACTCTTCAGGAGATAGACAACTGTATGCAATTGCATTATTACTCTTGTCAAAAGTAAGTAAAATATACGTAAAATAAGGCCTAAATTGGCCGAAAATGGCTCATTTTGAATAAGCAACTTTTCTTGAAATTGAAGCAAATTTACATGTCACACAGAAAGAGGGAGCATCGAAAAATCAAATTGTATCAACTTAAGAGGGTTTAATTAATCTTTTCGGAAAATTACATATACATTCAACATTTGTTTCCATGGTAACGGGATGGATAAAAATGCCTTGTTTAAAGGTGCTTTTATACAAAACCTTGGTTACCATGGCAACGGAACGTCTGAGAAAAAAATCGAAGGTCAATTCGTTCTGAGGACATCATATTTACTTTATACACAAAAAATATCCAAAATCTGAGGCATGTCGTGGCCAAACATGTCTGATTTTTTTAGATTTTTACATAGAATCCATATTAAGAGATAATTGTAAAATGAATAAAAGTTATCAAGGGAAAGTCTTAATTAAAATCAACTTTTCATTTTGATATACCAAATGTCTTAGTCAAGCATATTGGAAAAGTATCTGATAAGTCGTCAAAGTGACTGCGTCATTTATCAAAACAGGTCAAGCTTATAGAATGGACCAGATATACACGTTTCGGGTGTAGAACCCTCGTCAATAATCCTGCAGCCAAACCAATGAGTATCCAAACAGAAGAAACATATTCAAGTGAAAGGAAGAATGGGGCATCATGCGTAAGGACCTACTCATTTGAATTTTCATGTATTCTTTTAATGCCTATGACGTTCATGATTGATTGGTACTTCTCTACATGTGTCCTCGGTGGTGACCTTGGGTCCATCAGCATTAACACTCACCAAGTGGCGTGAATGTAATAAGTCTTCAAAGTGATCGCATCATTTAACAAATCAGGTCAAATTAACAGAATTGACCAGACGAGTTTTGGCTAAAGATTCCTTCCTCCGTGATCCTAAAGTAAAATCATTAAGTATCAAAACAATGAAAGCATTATCAAAAAATACAAAAGAGTTGGGATTTGTCATCATGTAATCTAATGATCAGGGGACTTTGAATGCTTATGAAGAACACGATCAAATATATTGATCCAAGCTTGGCTACATTTGCATTTACATTTTCAAGTAAATTGAATTTGTGAAATTGTAAGAATACTTTATTTAGGAAATGATTAGTTTTCAAAGAAAATTTCAAAGAAAATTTCTCAAGAAATAAAAAAAAAAATTGCTTGCTTTTGTTCTCATATTGTTTTGATATAAGTAAGTCTTTGTTAATGTTCAACGTCTTCAAATTAAAAAGTATCATTTAAGAGAAGACAAATTTTCAGCATGGACCAGACATGCACGTATCGGGTATCTAACCCTCGTCAGTGATCTACTGTTGAAATTAAAGTTAAACCTTTAACTATAGCTTGGAACAAATCTAATTTGCCGTTTTTACACTCCGAATGGGCGAATATTCAATCAATTACGAGAAAACTTTTATTAAAGAAATTGAAAACCGATGTAGGAATCTATTTTTTTTCTCTAGGGAATCTAAGATTAATACAGGGAATTTGAAATTTTTAATAGTAAGATTATGGTCAAAGATAAATGAAATGTCAATTCCTATGAATTCATGAAAATATTCAAGCTTTGATGTCCTTGTAATTACGTAAGTGCGACACAAATGAGTTAAAGAAGATCCTGACGATAATCTCAACAGCACTCACAATAGAGCACCAAATTGAGCGTCGACGGACCCCTTGCAAGCTAGAGGTGGGACAAGGTGTCACTCTCTCATATCCGAATGAGGTGAAACGATGACTAAATTTTCTGAAATCTCCTGTTGAAATAAAAGTTAAACCTTTAACTATAGCTGGGAACGAATTTTATGCCGTGTGTACACTCCGAATGGGTGATTAATCGATCAATTACGAGAAAAATCATTAAATCACAAGAGCATTATATAGAATAATGTTATTCATTTGCATCGTTTGCAACATTGCGATTTTGTTTTGAAGTTGTTTCCATTTGGCTGGCATCCTCCCCATATAAACTTTCTACATTTCCCGGACCACACATCGTAGTAGTATCTGCGTATAGCCGCTCTACATGGTCCTACTTTCTTAGGCTCAAGACATTCTGAAAGTAACAAGGAAAAAACCCACGAGGGACCTAAACTCTATGACGAAATTGGAACAATTTTTAGAACGTTACAAATGCAGGTAATCATGATTTCCGGTCTTGATCGTTTTGCAGTCGTGTTTGTGTGCGGTTATCTGACAGTGAGGAGGTTGTTTTACACCACAATTGTACATTCTTCGAGACCTCTGGGTCATCGAAAAAGTTGGAAGGTTGTGCGCACATAATCGAGGATAACCACACCTTCTGCTATTTTCGTGACAGATGACCGTCCTAAGTCGGCACCGGTTGCCTATGGGTCTCGTTGGTTTATGTGTATGCGTTTGATGTTTCTGTGTTGTGCGTTAGTGTTCCTTGTCCCATTTGCGTCTCTTTCTGTGCTTGTCCGCTCTGTGTTTTTGTATTAGGTGTTTTGGGGTTTTGCTGTAGATGCTGCTACCTGGTGTTGTTAGGGATCACCTCATTTGTTCCACTGCTGCGTGTATGACCATTCTCATAAATACAAATAATTATCTCTTCATTAGGAATACGAGACGGTTACACTGCTTGTTCATTATTTACATATTTCAATACGATATTTCAACTACTAGGTTAATACCTCCTCTGTTTGGTGACTATTAGACACCTTTCGTTTAAGAACGTACCTAATAACACGTGACTGGTACTTTTCTTATAGTTACACAGTTTTTCGGCACTTGACTTAAACATTTTGTTGATACTCCGTCAGCAAATTTGATTACTAACTTAAGCTCCCTTCACAATTTCACTGATAGCTACGGATCGAGATAAATTACGCTTCCGTAGCTGCGTAGCTATCCGTAGCTCGAGTGGGCGTGAGCTGTGGCCAATCGTAACAATCCGTACCTTTCCGTAGCAATCCGAGACAGCAGAGAAAAGTGTTACGGATACAATTGTGGTGGTGAAGTCGTAGCAATCCATGTAGGCGTCGTAGCAATCCGTAGGGGAGTCGTCGCAACCCGTAGCGCCTCCGTAACAATCCGGAACCATTTTTAATATCAAGATGGATTGCTCCTACTCCACTATTGATAGCTAAGCCACGATTCACCTTAGGTTTGCTACGGATACTGACAGCTTCATTAAGGAAAGGCTATGGATAGCTACGGTTTGAGTCTTTGCATCTACTTCACATGCTGCGTTCTTTGGACAAAATAGGAGGTCTCGTCGGTTTATGTGTAGTCTTTTGTGTTTGATGTTTACATGTCGTGTGTCTCTTTTCCGTCTCGTGCTGTACTCGTCTTTTGTGTTTTTGTATCGGGGTGTTTTGGTGTTTTGCTCTTGATGCTGCAACGGGGTCTTGTTGGAGATCTCCTCCCTTCTTTTATGTCGGTTTGCATTATAAAACACATGCATTTGAAAAAAAAATGAACTTATGTCTAGTTTATTTAAAAGTATATCAATGTATTCGGTTGAACGCTTACCCCTAAATTAATTGATCCGTTACAACGGAGGCATTTACAGAAAGCTAGTAATGAGACATCTTTCATCGTGACGAACTTCATACTTCGCACTTCGAACATTGAAGAATATATGGAATAGCTGTCATCTACGTATAAACTCATAAGCAGGATAATCTACATATTGATTAGCATACTCAATGGAATTTGTTTATTGGAGTTCCTGTACTACTGACGTGTTTTTTATGCAACCCTTTTATAAAATTAAAGTTCGATGATCGAAGTACGTTTAATGCGAAGTTTGTCACGATGAAAAATGTATAAACTATTTGTTTTAAAACAATCAATAACCGAATCTCACCTTTACATCTGCATGTGCGACATCCAAATGCATCCAGTAAATATGTTTGGCATTTACGTTTGCATTTCTTCTTAGGACACGGATCTGTAAGTAATTTAAAATCATGGAGTGCATTTAGAAATATTGTATGACGTTTTCGATTTCACATGCTCATACTTATGAACACAAATGTTATTATCGTGTGTCTGTTTGTTTGATTACTAAGTTCCTTTGGTGGTCTCTCTTGATATTATTGCCATATCCTGTAAAAATTATCTGGAAGAAGGAAATACTACTTCTATTATGTCTCGTCACTAGCGTTGCCACTTGACTAAACGTCCTGATAGCGATGTTCCGAGATGTCTAATTGTTGAGATCCTATTCAACATTATTGGTAAATTAAAATAATTACAAAAACAGTTAAAGTCTACTAGATGAATGGTGTCGTTGTCATAAAATTTCTAAAGTTTCCGAAGAATGTCACCCTTTGGTAATGGTTACCTTAAACGTCAATACACGATAAACGTGATTTCTAAAAAAAGTGACTTCAGCATTATTCTACCTCAAAATTACAATATCCCGAAAATACGTAGTGACAGTCTTTGAATATTCATATAGCCATTGATAGTTTTTCAGAGTTACTTCAACTAAAAACACTTTGTTCCGAGGGCAAAACTATTAATCGGTATACTTATAAACTAATCAATTACTACTACCAAGGATGTATTTGTATGCAAAGAACATTGTCACTGCAAAGTACTCAGGGAAATGGGAATATAAAACACTGAGACATTGTGCAAAACCTTAAATTATATTTTAACCTAGAACTATAAGAAAATTGATTTGACAAACTCATCGGCTTTATCATATTTGTAGGGCACAGATGACAGATGTTACATGCAAGATGCTTACTCTCCCTGGGCACTTATCTCCAAATACTCCTTTATAGTCTTTTCTTATCATGTTCATTTTTGTATTCATATGATAATAAGGCTGTGTTTGTTTCCTTACTATGATTTTCGAATTGTGGTTTAGGGCCTTATTTCACTTTAAATTACTGATTCAATGAACTGAGTTAGAATATTTCGTTTTCCCTATATAATGGTCGTTTAAAACATGATATTTTCACACTATTTGGCCATATTATATTGTTAATATTGAGGATCACTGACGAGGGTAAGTACCCAAAACGCGCAAGTCTGATCCATACTGCAAATTTATCTGTTCTTAAATGATACTATTGAATTTGAAGACGTTAAGCATTGAAGACTGAAGTGAATTTTGTTTGTTATGAACGAGATTCTGAATCTTTTTAAAGTTAAAGAATCAATTCAAAGTGACTTACATGGCCTACAATGACAAGTCGGACATCCTCTTTCATCCGGTATGTTTCCATACTTGCAATAGAGCAAGCAAATCGCTCCGCAGTCAGCTGTAAGTGAACGAAGATACATATCATTATACGAATTGGAGTCTGCAAAAGGTACATCTAGAGTTCCCTTTCATTAATCATGTTAATTCTGATGAAAAGACAGTGAATAGCAAAGTGTATCTGAAGGTGATTATAACATAATGCAGAAGAGTTCCAACTCTATACCTTCTTGAAGAAAATTGAAAATCAATTTATTATGCACCATACACGTGATTCGAATATCATGATCTCATTCTCATCAGTGATGCTTCCAGCCAAAGTGTTTTTCATAAGCCGCCCAACTTAATTTCACTAGCACCCTCTGGTTATTCTAAAATTTAAATTTATGTATAAAACTATTTACTTTACAGAGAGTGAGCAGCTCTAAATTTCCTGTAAGGCCGATTCAATAGAATATCAAAATAAAATCTATGTTCAAAATAGCATTGGACGGATGGTGATAAGATGTTATCCTCCATTAATCTCGGTGATACATGTAATTTTCGATGAAATGGAAAGTTTCCGAAATAGCAAAGAATATATATGATGTCAAATTGATAAAGGGCCAAACAAACTTCTTCAGGCGACAGAGCTGGAAAGAAGTAATTTATACACTTAGAAGAAAGGAGGTGATCTCCAACAACGCCTAGTAGCAGCACCAACAGCAAAACACCTACTGTAAAAACACAAAGTAGACATTCACAGAAAGAGACGCAAATGGTACACGGAACGCCAAATTACAGAAATATCAAACACAAATGACTACACATAAACCAACTAGATTAATGAGCATTCTGGGCCGAGTAAGGACGGCGGTCTGTCACATCAGTAGCAAACGGTGTGGTTATCCTGGATTACGTGCGGAAAAGCTTCTCACTCTTCGATAACCCAGAGGTCTCGAAAAACTTACAAATTGTGGTTTAAAACAAAAACAATCACATCACGATTAGATGACCACCTACAAACAAGACCGCAAAACGCAGTGGCCCAAGTAACACAAATGAATAAGTAAATTTTTGTAAAAAGAGGGCGTACGTAATACAGTCCGGGCTCTACCGGCTGTAACGAGCTCATGTATGTTATCATACAGGAGTCCGACTGACATTCAGAGAAGACAGGTGGTCGGGACCGACGTCACAATCAATCAGAGTGCCAGTCTTACTTAAGAATGTGCTAGTACAAGAATGTAGATTAGTCAAATATCAAGCCTAGCTGGTGACATTAGGATCATATCCACGGTATAAAGGGCGTTTAATGATTCTGACGTATTTTCGGTGGTTATGCTCTCAACATTTGATCCTTCTAATTCTGTTTATCATATCCCCAAATAAGGAAGGTTCTGTAATACCAAAGTGATTAACCAAAGTGAGTTGCTGATATAGATCCGATTTTTAAAGAGGTTGAATATTATTTTTGTTAAGTTTCCAGAAAGTGTTACAATGTAACTAGTTAATGAATTTCAAAGCGGAAACCCTGACCTCAAAGTTTCTTGGGAATTTGTAAATTTCTACTCAGAAAATCCAAAATATCAGTTCATGCTCTAGCATACAGGATGAGCTGTGATATTTAAATGCTGTATGACGGTAGTCTTGGAACAGCACCGTCAAGCCAGGGGACATTTTCTATGTTGAATCCTAAACCATCTCCTATATACACTTGTATGAATCTTTCCGTTTACAATTTTGATATTCAGTTAAAAAAATGGTGTTTCTCTATTTGTAACGTTTGCCTTGTTTAGTGTTAATTCTTGTGGACAAATTTCATACTTATATAATTTAAAAGCAGGATTGTCAATAGTCAGAATATCATCCAGATACCTAGAAGTATGATTGAAAAATTTCAAATCATAAATTTTTCTTTTCTTTTGAAGAATTTTGATTAATTCTTTGAATAAAGTGTATTAAAATAAATCTGCAACAAGAGGCACATAGTTAGTTAACAAACATCACGTTACGGGGAACAATTTTAACTGCTCCATACTACACAAGAAAAAAATTGTTTATATTAATATTGCCGGAGGGTTGAAACTAATCTATTATGCACCAGATACGTGTTTCAAATACTAAATTCTCATTAGTGATGCTTCAAGCGAAAGTGCTTTTCATAAGCCGCCCAAATATAATTAGCGACCTTTGGTTTATTTTTCGAATTTAAATTTATGCATTTACTTGCATTTAAATTTATGCATTTACTGAAGATTATGCATTTAACATATGCTGATCGAGAAAATGTTTAACTGTCAGGGGGTTCAGACCATGATTTAGATAAATAATTACGCTAAACGAGAACAGTGAGCATATTCGTCAATTTCCCGGATGGGCCATAACCCCCTGAATGCACCCTCTACATACCTTTTCTTTAGCCCTTTATCAACTTGACATCATATATATTATTTTGCTATTTCAGAAACGTGTCATTTCATCCAAAAATAACATCGACATTAAAGGAAATTAAGATCAGTGAGCACAATCCCTCCAATGGATCATCGATTTTATTTAACTTGACTACTGAATCGCCCTGCAGAAATTTGAAGTCATACACTCCTCAAATTCAACAGATAAAACCAGAGGGCGCTACTGAAATGAATTTTAGCAGTGTCTAAAACTCACTATGACTGGAAGCGTAAATGATTTTACTATCTAGTGCGTTAAAGAAGTTCCTGACGGCAATCTCAACAGCACTCACAATAGAGCATTGAATTGAGCATCGACTGACCCCTAGCAAGCCAGAGCTGGGACTAGGTGCCCAGGAGGAGTAAGCATCCCCTGTTTGGCTAGCCGCATCCGCCGTCGATGTTCACGCACGAAACTGAACACAACATTCACAAAACATGCACAAGCTGATGTTATGTCTATATAGAAAGTGCTATGGCGACCATGTCAGGGAAATACATTCAAAACACTTACTGTCAAACCATTCGCGGGAACGTTTTACGAGCCCTACACTGCAAAGGGCATAAGTGTGACACAAATGAGTTAAAGAAGTTCCTGACGACAACCCAACAGCACTCACAATAGAGAATTGATTTGAGCATCGACGGACCCCTATTTTTCATTTCAGAATACAGAGCACCAACTTTGTTGTATACCCAATGCTTTTATTCATCCACTGATAGACTTCGTCTGTCGGTTATGGCCCCTAAGATTTCTTTCGTTCTCAATTGAACCCTAAACGTTGAATGTTTATACAAAATAACGACTTTGAATATCTCTTTGCCGTCTTATGGTATCTACATTTCGCAGCTCATCCGGTATGCTAGAGCATGTACTGATGTTTTGGATTTTCATGATAGAAATTTACAAATAACAAAGAAACTTCTAGGTCAAGGTTTTCGCTTTCACAAACTTGTCAAGACATTCTGGAAATTTTACAAAAATAATTGTCAACTAATTTTGAAATTCGGACCCATACAAGCAACAGAGTATATTACTTTGGGTATTTCGCAACCTGCATTTTATGGTGACATGATCAACAAAATTAGAAGGATCAAAGGTAGACAGAATTACTATCGAAAATGCGTCAGAATCATCAAACGCCTCTTATACCGTGGATATGATCCTAATGTCACCAGACGGACACTAGGCTTGGTACTTGACCAATCTACAGTCTTGTACCAGCGCATCCTTAATACTTGCACGCTGACTGACTGTGACGACGGGACTCCATGACGGGCCCTGTCCAAACCTCTTTAGAGAAGACAGGGCCCCGACCACCTGTCCTCTCTGAAAGTCAGTCGGACTCCTCGGGTGATAACATACATTAGCTCGCTACAGCCGGCAGAGCACAGGTCGTATCACGCATGCCCTCTTTTTATATCAATTTACATATTCATCTGTGTTGCTTGGGCCCCTGCGTCTTGCGGTCTTGTTTGTGTGTGGTCATCTGACAGTGAGGAGGTTGTTTTACACCACAATTGTACGTTCTTCGAGACCTCTGGGTAATCGGAATAGTGGGAGGGTTGTGCGCACGTAATCCAGGATAACCACACCGTCTGCTACTGACGAGGCAGATGGCCGTCCTAAGTCGGCACCGTTTGCCCATTGGTCTCGTTGGTTTATGTGTAGTCATTTGTGTTTTATGTTTTTCTGTGATTTGACGTTCATTGTACTACTGCGTCTCTTTCTGTGCGTGTCATTTTTGTGTTTTACAGTGGGTGTTTTGGGAGGTTGCTGTTGATGCTGCAACTAGGTGTTGTTGGAGATCCCCTCCTTTCTTTTGCACAAGGAGAAGTTTGAAGGTTGTATACATGGTCGTTATCTAGATATATCCGTTTGATATTAATAATCAAATATAAAAATCATAAACAGAGTACCCAAGATGAGATTAGCATCTGACATTCTGGATTGCAAGAAAAACAGGTCAACATCACCAAAAAAAGATATCTTTATACCTAATGTACATTAAAAAAATGACAAGTTTACATTGAACTATCCCGTTGAAAATTCTTATGATTTCGCCTTACTTTCTCGACTTTGAGGCTAAATAACTGACAGGTACGTCTTTGATGTTTATTGATAATGTCGAATGGTTCAAACTCTATACCTTCTTGAAGAAAATCCCAAACCAATTTCCATGCACCATACCAGAGGTTACTTATCGTCTTTGCGAGAGCCATTATTAATTTTTGCCAGTCAAATGATTTCATTTTAACTGACGTACTTCTTTACACAGACACAATAGAAAGTGTTGATGTTTTTTTTTTCTTTTATCTACAGGTTACATTATATTAATGTCTTCGTGATAATTGTTTTAAGGATTAATATATATATATCATATACTTTGAATCTATAAAGGTTTATCTGTTCTCTAAATCGTTATTTAATTGCTTCGCGTTCTGGAAACTTTTGCAGGAAGAATAATACAAGAAAAAAGGTTATACAAATAAATTTTAAAAATGATCAAACTTAATACCCACCTTGTTTGCACTTGCATGTTGGGCATCCATTTTTATCGATGATATTTCCATATTTACACGTTACATGACATTTAATCAACGGGCATGGTGCTGACAAAAGAAAAATACAAATATCAGATATAATAAAGAAAAGGAGAGAAATATCAAAATACTACACATATTAAATACATTTTGTATGAGTACAGGAACATATCAACTATTTATTGCGCAATACCCACATGCAAATCACCACAAAAGACATTTCTAGGTTTTTTAATCCATATTCAATATATATATATATAAGCTTAATAAATGCTTAATTCATTATACAATTAATTTTCTAAATAATGAGCTGTTTGTTTCTGTGTTATTCCTTTTATGATAATGTATATGCAACTAATATTATTCACTGTGATGATCCTATTGCAAGGAATGTGTTGCATTTCGCATGAAAACATTCGTGGCGTAACATTACGAAAAATTACGCAACGACTGATCTGATCTGCCAGCTGAACCCGTAGTGACCTTAATTGAAACGTACCTTTTGTACATAAAAAACTCAGCGATTTCAGAAAACAAGACTAAGCCATAGGATGAATGTCATATTTTGTATTTATTACAGATATGCAACGCAACGCAAGATCATTTATCGTATGTAAGTCGCATAACATAATACGGAAGGGTTCCAACTCATATTCACTGCGTGTTGCCTACTCGTTACGAAACATAAAGACAGTTATTCTATAAATTAGGAACAATGATGGCCATATTACATTCTTTAGATTGAGGATCACTGACGAGTGTTTAGTATCCGCAACGTGCATGTCTGGTCCATGCTGTAAATTTCTCAGGTCTTAAATGATGCTATTGATTTTGAAGACGTTTAACATTTGAACTACTTGGTGAGTGTTTCTGCTGGTGGACCAATAGTCCCCGAGGGCACATGTACCCAAGTTCGATCAACTTCGGTTGATCGTCTGTCTCTTTAACGCATTTGAAATTTTCTGTTTCAAAATTTCTTGAAATTTCTAAAACGTGGTTCCTGTAGCTTCATATCCCTTCCATTCTGCTACGTCTTTTGCTACATTTTTGGACATAATAATTTTCATACTTTTTGGCCATTTTACATTGTTTAGACTGAGGATCACTGACGAGGGTTTAGTACCCGAAACGTGTCTGATCCATGCAGTAAATTTATTAGGTCTTAAGTGATGCTACTGAATTTGAAGACGTTTAACATTCAATATACGGACATGGTGCTGACAAAAGAATAATATGAAAACGAGGTATAATAAATGAAAAAAAGTTAAATATATTAAAATAATACATATAATTAATAAACTTTCTGTGAGTACAGGAGCATATAAACTGCGATGATTTATTACCGAATACCCAGATGCAAACCACCAGAAATGAGATTTCTAAATGAGATCTTTATGTTTTATACCATATTTGAAGAGTGAACAAAACGTTTTAACATTGTAGTTCGAGCATAGTTTTAGAGAGAAAGCTCAAGGTTTCGGTAATATTTTCTCTCATTATTTTGAACGAGAAATGGAAATGTGATATTCAATCATAACACTTGACTGCAATATTTGTTGAACGATGATCGGCAAAGAAACTTAATTTCTGTTGCGTTCTTTGAATACTTTTCGGATAAAAGAAAGGAGGGGATCTCCAACAACACCTAGTTGCAGCATCAACAGCAACCTCCCAAAACACCCACTGTAAAACACAAAAATGACACGCACAGAAAGAGACGCAGTAGTACAATGAATGTCAAATCACAGAAAAACATAAAACACAAATGACTACACATAAACCAACGAGACCGATGGGTAAACGGTGCCGACTTAGGACGGCCATCTGCCTCGTCAGTAGCAGACGGTGTGGTTATCCTGGATTACGTGCGCACAACCCTCCCACTATTCCGATTACCCAGAGGTCTCGAAGAACGTACAATTGTGGTGTAAAACAACCTTCTCACTGTCAGATGACCACACACAAACAAGACCGCAAAACGAAGGGGCCCAAGCAACACAGATGAATATGTAAATTGATATAAAAAGAGGGCATGCGTAATACGACCTGTGCTCTGCCGGCTGTAGCGAGCTAATGTATGTTATCTGTAATTTGACAAATTTGCATGAATTCGTAGCGATGGGTGTTGCATGCTAACAGGAGACGCTAACCATCCCCGGGCAACTGGTTTTACTAAAGAATGTTATTCATTCCGCGGTTCTCAACTGTTCCAATGGAAATTATAATCATTCCGCCTCATTTTCTCGACTTTCAGGCTGAATAACTGATGGGTAAGTCTTTGATGTTTAATGAGGATATTTGTCGTCTTGATGCGAGAACCATTATTAATTTTTGCGAATCAAATTATTTCATTTGAAACGAGGCATTACTTAACACAGACAAAATAGAAAATGATGGTATATTTTCCTTTTACTACAGGTTACGTATATCAATGCCTTCGTGATAATTGTTTTCAAAGGCTAATATATATTATATAATATACTTTGATTTCGTATAGGTTTCGCGGTTCTCTGGATTGATTTGAATCGGTATTTAATTGCTGCATATTCCGGGCACTTGTGAAGGAAGAATAATATAAGAAAAATATTTCTGCAAAAAGATTTAAAATATGATCGAACTTTATACCCACGTTGTTTGCACTTGCAAGTTGGACATCCATTTTCATCGATGATATTTCCATATTTACACTTTACATGACATGCAATATACGGACATGGTGCTGACAAAAGAAAAATATGAATGTAAACGTCTTCAAATTGAATAGCATCATTTAAGAACAGATAAATTGGCAACGTGGACCAGACATGCACGTTTCGGGTACTTAACCCTCATCAGTGATCCTAAATCTAAACAATGTAATATGCCAAAAAAGTATGAAAGTTACTATGTCGAAAAAGTGTACCGAAAGACGTAGCAGGATGAGTGGGATATGATGCTACAGGACCCACATTTTAGAAATTTCAAGAAATTTTGATAACAGAAATTTAGAATGCGTTGAAGAAACGATCAACCGAAATTGATCGAACTTGGCTACATGTGCCCTCGGGGACTCCTGGTCCACCAGCAGTGACACTCACCAAGTGGTATAAATGTAAACGTCTTCAAATTGAATAGCATCATTTAAGAACAGATAAATCGGCAACGTGGACCAGACATGCACGTTTCGGGTACTTAACCCTCATCAGTGATCCTAAATCTAAACAATGTAATATGCCAAAAAAGTATGAAAGTTACTATGTCGAAAAAGTGTACCGAAAGACGTAGCAGGATGGGTGGGATATGATGCTACAGGACCCACATTTTAGAAATTTCAAGAAATTTTGATAACAGAAATTTAGAATGCGTTGAAGAAACGATCAACCGAAATTGATCGAACTTGGCTACATGTGCCCTCGGGGACTCCTGGTCCACCAGCAGTGACACTCACCAAGTGGTATAAATGTAAACGTCTTCAAATTGAATAGCATATCAGGTATGATAAATGAAAAGGTTAGATTTATTATAATAATACACATAATTATTACCCTTTCTATGAGTACAGGTACATATTAAGTGCGTTGATTAATTGCACAATACCCACATGCAAACCACTAGATATGAGATTTCTAATTTTTTTTTATAATATATTAAAAGATTATTATTAAGTGAACAAAACTTTTAAACATTAGGGCTAAAGCAAAGTTTTAAGGAGGAATCTTATTGTTTCGATAATTTTTTCTCACTGGGAGGGGAAGTGAAAATGTGAAATTCCATCGCCACATTAGACTTCAATATTTGTTGAACGATCGGCAAAGAAACTGAATTTCTGCTGCGTACTTTGAGTGCTTCTCAAGATTCTTGAATTTCATATGCGGAGAAGTGAAAATGTGCCTGACAACTAGTCCTCACAAAACGGTATTTGGCAATATTTTGCGATTGATTGGTTCGAAAAACATAAACTTCGTAGATGATCAAGGGTGTTTGCTAACTGTAACTTTTTTTTGTGTTAATATCGAAAAGATATCAGCAAATAATTTCTTTGGTGGCCATCTTTGTTGAAATACGCCTTCTAAGTAGATGATCTGTCTAGGACATTTTTTTCTGTTCGGCTGTATGATGGAAGTCGATGATGCATGAATGGAACAACAATATACGATAACACTTACTTGATACACTTCTTTCGGTGGTCTAAACTCCAGTGTTTCATAGAGGTCGAAATATTGGAAATAAAAGTAACAATAGCGAACAACATAAGTACGTCTATCAAGTAAATTACATAAATCTTCAGTCATTCTTATGCTAACCATAATTCAGACAATACTTTACCCGTTCTACATTTGCATATTGGGCATCCATCTTTGTCTAAGACAAACCCAAATTCACATGCCATAGCACATATTGCACCGCATTCTCTGGATGGAGTTATTTGCACGTCTAAAAAGAATAATTATATTGAATTAAATTTAAACATTAATGATTTTTGGGGTACATGTACAAGATAAGATTTCCCATATAACTCTCTGCACAAAATCAATATATGCTTGATAAATGCTTAATTCATTAGAAAATTAATTTTCGAAATACTGCACCTTTTGTTTCTTTATTATTTCTTTTATGCCAATATATTTTGCAAAACATAATAATAAATAATAATTACATTCCCTTAGATAAAACTTTTGCAAGGAAAGTGTTGCATTGCGCATTGTGCATCGGGACATAACAATACATAAACTCTATAGAAAATGACGCCACGGCTGTTCTAATCTGTCAGCTGAACACGTGTTGACCTTTATTTAAACGTATCATTTTACCTGACACCCCCCCCCCCCCGCAATTTCAGAAAACAAGACTAAACCCTAGATTAATTCCATATTTTGTATTTTGTTACGGGTATGAACGCACAGTACGGTCATTTATCGTATGTAACGCGCATAGCATAATACTAACTGCGAGCTACCTACCCGCAACAAAACACAACATGCACAAAAACACGTATTCTATAAATTGTGGACAATGATAAGAAAGACAAGTTTTTATCATTTCCATTAGAAATTTTATTTAACTATTGAGTTAACGGGCCAGCTCGTTTTGGCACAATATATATGAAACATAAGATTTATAGGAGAGGGTGTTAGTAATGTTGTTAAAATTTTGCCTTTCGCTTACGGAAATGAAATATGTTTAAACTTAAAAATTGATTTAAAAGCTTGATAATACAGGGTATTTCTTCGAAGACGCCGAATTAAATCCCTTTTCAAAACTCATAGTAATATCTGCTACCGTACAGGCAATTGAACCCCTGCGGTGGCAACATGAAGGGTATTAACAACCATATCTTCCCTAAAAAGTGCATTTCAGTTTGAAAAAAATAATGACAAGAAAGATGTATTTTTAAAAAGAGCAATTATAGATAATTTGACTTCATAAGAAGATAAATTAAATAATACCATATCCATATAGATCCTTGCATTTACATGTCGGACAGCCAAATTCGTCCAAGACAAATCCACTAGGACAATTCATTTTACATACAGGTCCGCATATTGTAGCATCTGAAATAAATATCAAATTTAGAAAGCGTTTTCAATGAACTTTGGGTAGACAATTACAAATGTGGACAATGGTCATACCCCACTACACAGTACACATCGATAATTCAGTAATAACAAACCGAAAGCATACGAGAACAGGATAAAACAGGCATCAATGCAAACAAACAAAAACCTCCACCACACTGAGTCAGCGTCTTCTGGTTGCATGCAACACCCTTCGCAACAGCTCCATGGACACTAACTTTTCGAAGTTTACATTGGCTGCTTTATCTGCAGGAGCGAAGACAATTTTTTCATGAAAATTACGTAATTTGAATTTGAAATACCTTTCAGATCTAGAACTTGGATTTTCAAAAAGATGACCCTAAAAAAACTAAAAAAGAAAAGATGAGGATTTTTGTGGAAGTTGTCTATTCGAATGTCAGTAATGACCAAAATGAGGTTTTTCCAGTCATTCAAAGAATGCGATTCGACTTCTTCCGATTTACACCTTCGTTTGGTATAGTTATCTAAGGCTTCCTTTAGTACTTCGCGACATTTAATGAAATCTATCATGGATGGGATTCTATACGTAGGTCCTTTTTTTTTAGAAGACCACGGAGCTGTTTGCCCTGGATAATTGAAAAATCACCTGTAACACTGTGACCAGCTGGTTTATATAGGTATTCAGACGTTGGACATTCTCAAGAGTTGGGGCCGAGGAAATGTTTCCCTGTCTATAAATTTGATCGTTTAAACCAAGGGTTGCAGTAACAGTTATAGTATCTCAGTAAGTAGTAGTTATAGTATCTAAGTAATAAGTAGTTATAGTATCTAGAGAAAGAGAAGAAGTTATAGTTTAATTGGTCAAAGTATACCAGAGAAGAAGTTGTAGTTTAATAGGTTGCCCATTTGTCAAAGTATACCAGAGGAGAAGTTATAGTTTAATAGGTTGCCCATTGGTCAAAGTATACCAGAGGAGAATTTATAGTTTAATAGGTTGCCCATTGGTCAAAGTATACCAGAGAAGAAGTTATAGTTTAATAGGTTGCCCATTGGTCAAAGTATACCAAAGAAGAAGTTATAGTCTAATAGATTGCCCATTGGTCAAAGTATACCAGAGAAGAAGATATAGTTTAATAGGTTGTCCATTGGTCAAAGTATACCAAAGAAGAAGTTATAGTTAAATAGGTTGGCCATTGGTCAAAGTATATCAAAGAAGAAGTTATAGTTTAATAGGTTGCCCATTGGTCAAAGTATACCAGAGAAGAAGTTATAGTTTAGTAGGTTGCCCATTGGTCAAAGTGTACCAAAGAAGAAGTTATAGTTTAATAGGTTGCCCATTGGTCAAAGGATACCAGAGAAGAAGTTATAGTTTAATAGGTGGCTCAATGGTCAAAGTATATCAGAGAAGAAGTTATAGTTTAATAGGTTGCCCATTGGTCAAAGTATACCAGAGAAGAAGTTATAGTTTAATAGGTTGCCCATTGGTCAAAGTATACCAGAGAAGAAGTTATAGTTTAGTAGGTTGCCCATTTGTCTCGTCGGTTTATCATGTTTATGTGTAGTCTTTTGTGTTTGATGTTTACATGTCTTATGTCTCTTTTCCGTCTCATACTATATACTCGCCTTTTTGGGTTCGCATCGGGTGTTTTGGTGTTCTGCTGTTGGTGCTGTAACGGGGTCTTGTTGGACATCTCCTCCTTTCTTTAAAGTATCTAAGTAATTATTAATTATAACAGTTACTATAGTATCCAGAATAAGTGAGTATACCAGTGAAGAAGTTATGGTTATAGTATCTAAGTTACTAGTAATTATAGTTATAGCATATAAACAACAAAAGTAAACAAGAGAAGAAGTTATAGTTATAGTATCTAAGTTACTAGTTATTATAGTTATAGCATATATAAACTACAAAAGTAAGCAAGAGAAAAAGTATAGTTATAGTATCTAAGTTTACTAGTAATTATAGTTATAGCATATAAACTACAAAAGTAAACAAGAGAAGAAGTTATAGTTATAGTAGCTAAGTTACTAGTTATTATAGTTATAGCACATAAACTACAAAAGTAAACAAGAGAAGAAGTTATCGTTATAGTATCTAAGTTACTAGTAATTATAGTTATAGCATATTAACTACAAAAGTATACCAGAGAAGAAGTTATGATTACAGTATCTAAGTTACTAGTGGTTATAGGTATAGTATCTAGATTAAGAGTGTATACAAGAGAAGACGTTATAGGTATAGTATATCAGTAAGTAGTGGGTATAAATAAAGTACACGTATCTAAGTAATAGATAGTTATAATTTCTAACTATGTTTGTTTACGCGAATCTACGCATTTTGATTGGTCCAAAATGCACGTCCATACCCCAATGAACACGATAAAATACCGGAGAAGCCGGAAATACTCTCATCAAAAAAATTCAACGTTGCTTAGATTGGCTTTTGAATGATAAACATGCAAAAAATATTTTTGTTAACAGTAGCCCTTCTACTGAACATTATGCAATGACGAATTAACATTTAAAGAAAATATCATGTACGTGTTGAAATCTTAAATGTCATTAAATGGGATTGTCTTGTCATAGTTTTTATTTGTATGCGACAAAAAATAAAATCCCGTTACATATGTCAAAAAACATCCTTTCTACTTGAAATATACAAAATTTCAAAACATTTCAACCAGAAATAGATTGTTAAAGAATTTTAAACTACTTTAGTGTATTTTCACTGTATTTTAAAAATCTAAGTCCCATAACTCTGTAGCGACAAATCGGATGAACCTGATAATCGAAAGGCGGCTTCCTCTCCACAGTCCAATCATAATGTATGAATATCGTGAAAATCTGTTGACGCATTTTCAAGTTAATGTGTTCCATAAGCGGACGGACAGACGGACGGACTTCGCCATACCATAAAACGTCCCGTCAAATGACGGGCGTATAAAATTACAAGAGTCGTTGCCGTGGCAACCAGCAAAATCGTCATTGTGTAATTCTTAGGAATGCGCTGGTACAATGTTGTACTGATTGAAGTACCAAGCCAAGTGTCCGTCTGGTGACAGAAGGATAATGTTCACGGTATAAAAGGCGTTTGATGTATCGCCAATAGTTGCCAACTTTGAAATATTTGAAATCCTTATAGACCAAAGTTAAATAAATTTCTACTTACCTGTGATTCCAACTGTAAAAAGCGAAAAATACAACAGAAATAAAAAGTACATCTTTTAATGTGGCGCGCAAATAGAAGACAGATAAATTTAAAGAAAACATTTCTTCACAAGTATATATGTATTTTAATGCAGTCTAAATGAAAATGAGTTAAATGAAAAATGACGTTTTGTGTTCGGTTAAGGATGCTTTTTTAAATCCGGTTCACTTAGGTTAATGTCCTTCATCATCAGAGGAATACTGAACACGAACAAAACCTGTAATTACGCATGACCTGCCTGAGCCTGTATTTCGTACCATAACTTTAAAAGGAATGTTTCAGTCTACTTTATTACGGTACAAAACGATGTTAATATTAAAATTAAACTCTTGTATAAAGAATATACGTTTAGCCTCTGTCCAGCACATCTCGCCAACAAGAATGTAAAGCTAGAATCGAAAGATTAAACAAGTCTCAGATCAATTATATGAACATCAAGAAAACAAAGATGCTATATATTCTAAAGTAACCATTAAAACAAAGGACAGATCGTGTAGAGTTTGCTTTATGTATGTTAATTCTCCGTAGATTAATGACATGGAAAAGAATTGAAGACCGTTATACTTTTCAAAACAGTTTTGCACCATATGGATTTCCCCTTCATTCACCTTGTTCTGATGAATCATTTGAAGAAATTAACCAATATTCGGGATGTTATTTAAATTCAACAAATCTACCATGTTTGATCGGGCATTACTTCAGATGTATCTGATTTCAATTGTGTGATTTTTTCCTTTGAGCAAGTTAAACAGATTTGGAAAATTGGTCAGGGATACAAATCTGAGAGTCATCTACATTTGTCGGCTTCAACAATAATTTTAGGTCTGAGTGTAAACAGTAAATATTCAATCAGTATCAATATTCTTACAGTCCATACTCTGTCGGCTGTAGCGAGCTCATGCATGTTACCACCCGAGGTTGTCGGGGAACTGTCTTCTCTGATTAGGTTTGGACAGGGCCTGTCATGGAGTCCTGTCTTCTTTGTAAGATACGTCATAATGCTGTAAGTCTATCGATTCATAACTCATAACTTGTATTCTTATTGAACCTCCTTTCGCAACTCATTACAACAGCTCATTTTCATGTCACATGTATATCTTTTCATTGTCTCTATGAACTTAATGTATATTTATTGTATTTATGCATTGTTATATGCCTATAAGTTCATGCTTTTGGCTAACAAACATATATCAAAAGGCGTTTGATGCAACGCCAATAGCTGCCGAACTTAATTATTTATCTAAATTATCGATTATCTAGACTCATTAATTGTTGTTTTTTTAATCGACAGTGGAAAATAACATGTAGGTTGTAGGAATTATTATGGGTACTAACTGTGCGCCTCTTGTTGCATTTTCATTTTTATACGCTTACGAAAAAGAATCTATCCAGAATCTCCAGAAGCAAAGAAAATTTGACTATTTGAAATGGTTCAATAATACTTAAAGATACATTTTATATCTGTGTGATATTCTAACTATTGACAATCCTGCGTTTGAATTTTATAATAACACTTAACAAGGCTAACGTTACAAGGAGGCGATTTTTTTCCATATTTCAAATGACGATGAATCGGCAGAATCTTTATAGTTAATCGTTCTGCCATCCGATGCGATTTTATCGATTATTAATAGGTTACGCAGATTTGTTCCATTTACTCTCAGTCTGAAAGATATATGATTACTGCGGCACTTCATATGTGTTAATATTAATACATCTTTTGATCACTTGATGACAAAAAGCACTTTTTCTGAAAAAAGTCAGGTTTTACTTATTCATATACTTATTTCTTTAGACACAAGGTTTCGGAACATCTCCTTTTCTAAGAAAAAAAACAGAAACGTTTACTTCTATTTAAACTCAACTGAAAAAAAATCTTGATGGGCTATATATATATGTATATTTGTTTTTTGTACAGCTTTGGTCAATTCTTTTACCTCAGAAGAACCTTGAAATAAAAGATTACTCTGTACATACCCGTTAGTCGTTCGTTTGATTCTTTTATTCAAGAATATGCGAGGGGTTGGACTCCTGTGAGACAATTCAATTCGAAACCTTTTCATAAAGATTCGTTCTTTGAATCACGTGCTTTATAATCGATTATTAAGAGCCATATTCAATTATCGGAATCAACTCTCAAGCGAGAATCGATTTTTTGCGATAATCGGTGCATGTAATCAATTTTAGACACAAACGATGAATGTGCAAAGAAACCATCGTTTTCCTATTTTTGAACAAATGTGGTTTTAGGTCATTAACCGGACTTATCTGAACCAGAATGTTCTATGACTATATGCGTGAGTTCAATTTTTTCTTCGTTTTTTTTTTTAAATCATGTGTTGGATAGGATAACCCCCCCCCCCTTCCCCTTCCCGGAAACGAAAAAACAGAGTTCCTTACATCAATAACAAAATGTTTTGAAGAAAGAACTACGTACGTAATCGATGTTTTGAGCAAATTTTGCTAGGTTTTAAAACTAACAAAATGAGAAAACCATTATTGGTTCACTGATGTCCACAAGTAATTGTTCAGTGAAATATGGGATGGGTAAAACCCTCCCCTTCCCCTCCCTCTAGTTATCCCTTCATGTAGCTGTAATATTATTACTAGTGCTTGTTTTCAAAGTGAAGAATCATGACGATATGGACAATTCTTTTCGAAAGAAAAAAATCCATGCAAAAAGAAGAGGGACCTCTCAAATTAAATGTAGTGTATTCATCTAGTACCTCAGATTATTTTTAACGTTCAACAGAATTTAGAAATCTGAAAATCGTGAAATTTTCATCATTTTTATTTCAGTAATTTGTTCTGTTTGCTTTTGTAAACAACTTGTGTTCGATTTAAATTTTTTCGTAAATTGATTAAATAAGTGCAATGATCACATGAACCTGAAATTGAATTTTACAGGTCTTTTTCTGTGATATCTGCGTCGTTTACCAATACGGTTTTTTTTAATTATTTGTCAAAAGAATAATGATAATAAATTCATTTCGTTTCGTTACTTTTCATTTCGTTTCTTGTGCGTTTCGTATTTTAAAGAACCCCGTATAACTCGGTTACTCAAGATGAGTCCCGGGAATCAAATGTTTGTCAAATTATTCAGTATGAATTGCCTCCCTTCTTAAGCGAATTTCATTTAAACTTTGGTAATAGAAATTAATCATTTCTCGATGATAAGCATGTCTTTCTCAATTCAAAGTTCCTTATTGCTATTCAGACACAGATTCAAGTGTCGTGAAACACTTTCAAAGGAAAATTCTTGGATTTTGAAATTTAGTCGAAAGGCCTAAATCAGGTATGGTATTTTCATCTATGGGAAACTTTACTCTCCAGATCGACGGACATGAAAAAGTAGTCCTGCGAAAGTAATTTCAGAATGCAACAGATGACTTATCAATCAGTGAATGAAAGTCAAACAAAAATGCTGACACTACATTCCAAAAATAAAAAACAAAAGGCCTGCAAGTATTGGGAAAAAAATACAAATTCTAATGCAATGTCGCTATAACGTCGAATTTCATTGATTGTTTGCTCCTTAATTACGAATGTAAAACGAGAACATACTAGGCTTTGACGTTGCTAACGTCACATTTCGCTTTATATTCACAAAAATATTGATTGCATTAGAATGGGATTAACTAGTTTCTGACCTTATGTTAGCGGACGGTAAATGCTGATTTTACGATGCAAGCATCCGTTTTTCTGGCTCCGCTAACGCGTTGAAAAGAAACTCGATTTGCGACCGTAAAATCAGCATCTACCGTCCGCAAACATAACGTCAGAACCTTGTTATTCCCTAAACAGTACTTTCTCATGTGAAAAAATACGACAAACTGACGGAGACCATGACACAAGCTCCACAGAAACAGGAAGGACAATCAATCTTATGAACAAACACCAGTGCAAGTGCGGAAGGTACTACAGAATGCATTGTAGGTGAAGCTGTTAAAACACACCGTAATGGTTATTTCCATGATACATGAATCCGTCATGCAGTACAACATCATCGGTTTCCTCCACCACTCTGCGGTTCACAAATGTATTGTAATGAAGCGCCTAGCGGAATACGACGCGCCTTGGGGACGAAGATGACATGAATCATGACAAATATGGATAATGACCATATCCCTGTATACAGCACAAAATCGATAATAGAAAATCAGAAACCGAAGGCATACAAAATCAGGATAAAACAGAAACCAAAGCAAACAAACAAAAACCTCCACCACATGAGAAGAAGCGGACTCCCGATATGAGAGTGAGACCAGGTGCCCAGGAAGAGTAAGATATGATATGTTAGATATCTAAAACAAGTATAATATCCAAGTAATTTGGACAAAAAAGGAAGCCGAAAGTCCATCCCAATTTCTCATATGGTAAAATTCATAAATGCAAATGTGTTCATATGGCGATTATATTAGGTCATATAAACGTGCCAAATCTTAAACTAGAATGACCCGACACGCTAGTAAAGCGAAGGAAAAGCAATATAGTCAAAATGCATAAACTGAAATAATAGAACAGCAGAATGCGCCGCTCGGCAAAAAAAGAACTATTTCTAATTCAATAGTCTATTTTGCAGAAAATAGTCATGACGTTTTTAAAAAACCTCAATTTTATATGCTCAGAAACGAAACATCATTTCATTTAGCGGAATTTTGATTTGTGACGTCATATTTTATCTCACTGACTTTATGTGTTGTTATGTTTTTTTTATTTTGACTGTTATCTGTCCGGCTAATAAATGTACTTGAAATGTTAAACGTCTTCATATCCAATAGCATCACTTCTCGACTTTGAGACTGAATGACGGTTAGGTACTTCTTTGATGTTTATTATGAACGGACAAATTTTCAGCATGTACCAGACATGCACGTTTCGGGTACTCAACCCTCGTCAGTGATCCTCAATCTTAACAATGAAATATCGCCAAAGAGGATGAACATTAGTATGTCAAAAATTGTAACCGGAGATGTAGCAGGATGGGTGGGATATGATTCTATAGGTCCCACGTTTTAGAAATTTCAAGAATTTTAGTACCAGAAAATTTTGAATGCGTTGAAGAGACAGACGATCAACCGAAGTTGATCGAACTTGGGTACATGTACATATGCCCTCAGGGACTCCTGGTCAACCAGCAGTGACACTCACCAAGTAGTTCAAATGTTAAACGTCTTCAAATCCAGTAGCATCATTTATAAACGGAAATATTTGCAGCATGGACCAGACATGTACGTTTCGGGTACTCAACCCTCGTGAGTGATCCTCAATCTAAGCAGTCAAATATCGCCAAAGAGGGTGGAAAATATTATGTCAAAAATGTACCGAAAGATATAGCAGGATGGGTGGGATATGATGCTTCAGGACCCACGTTTTAGAAATTTCAAGACTTATATCACCAGAAAATTTTTGAATGCGCTGAGGAGACAGACGATAAACCGAAGTTGATCGAACTTGGATACATGTGCCCTAGGGGACTCCTGGTCCACCAGCAGTGACACTCACCAAGTGGTACAAATGTTAAACTTCTTCAAATTAATTATCATCATTAAATAATCTTCAAATTTATTAGCATCATGCTAAACGTCTTCAAATTTATTAGCATCATCTTACTTGTGCATGAAAACTCTTTGTCGTATTAGTTTACATTGTACGTTTGGTAAGCCAATATAATTTGACATATAGGGCTTACATGTATAATCTGCTGGTTTAAATCATTTAAACTCATGATCAAGCGACCGAACTTGATCTGGTGACATGAATAAAGTTGTCAAGAGTAGTTTTCTTTTGTCTGTTTGTACTTCATTTAAGCTGAGATTGCGTAATGAATATGTGACATTTACATGTTTAAGGTTCTAATGGATTATTTAAACTACATAGAGTTAACTGTTTGCATTGACATCTGTGGTGGAGGTTTTTGTTTGTTTGTTCTGGTTCCCGTTTCATCCCGATTTTGTCTGCCTTTGGTTTATGATTTTATTAATCATCGATTTTGTGCTGTATATAGGGATATGGTCATTATCCATATTTGTTATCACATTACAACATTTGTACAATGCTTCGATTATGACGAGATTCTTGCTTTTTGCAAGCTCCTTCTACATGTATAAGGCTGCATCTGATGAATCCGACAAAATGCGCAAAAATATTGTACCACGTGTGAATCTGAGATCCCCTGCTTTATTACAGGTGAATGGAGGCGATCTCCAACAAGACTCGGTTACATCATCAACAGCAGAACACCGAAACATTCCGGGTGGAAACACGAAATAGACATACACAGCAAGAGGCACAAAAGGGACAAGGAACACCGAAACCCACATAAACCAACGAGAAAAAGAGCAATCGATATCGACATAGGACGGCCATCTGCCATTTCAGCCTGAAATAACGGCTTACAACCCTCCCACTTCTCTGGTTTCCTAGAGTTCTCCAAGAACACAAACTTGTTTTGTATTAAAACCTCCTCCCTTAAAGTAAAGATTAATTACATGATGGCTCTTTAATGATTAAAAATTGTCGGCGAAAGGATTATTGTCGGCGAAAGGGCGAAATGGCTGTGTGTGTCGTCTCTGTGTTTTAACTTGGGGTGTTTGGTGTGTTGCTGTTGGTGCTGCAACCGAGTCTTGTTGATTATCCCCTCCTTTCATTCATTCAAGATTGTTCAAATCTGATAACTATTATATTCCATTTCATTGATGTTAAACGTCTTCAAATTCAAAAGCATCATTTAAGGACAGATAAATTTGCAGCATGGAACAGACATGCACGTTTCGGGAACTTAACCCTCGTCATTGATCCTCAGTCTAAACAATGTAATATGGCCAAAGAGTGTAAAAATTATTATGTCCAAATTGTACCGAAAGACGTAACAGGATGGATGGGATATGATGCTTTAGGACCCACGTTTTAGAAATTTCAAGAAAATTTGATAACAGAAATTTTCGAATGCGTTGACGATCAACCGAAGTTGATCGAACTTAGTTTACCAATCAATCAAGACACAATGATATATATTCACAAACTTTTAATGTTCACAAATTCCGTAAACACGACTTTTGTTTCTTCTATCGGTCAAAGTAATTGGCATCTAATTTGCCTTTGATGACCTAAAGTTTTTATTTCCTTTTACACCTTTTGCAGCACTGCGACTTTGTTCTGAAGTTATTTCTGTTCCCCATACATCCTCCGTAAATAAACCTTTTACATTTACCAGACCATGGATCATAGTAGTACCTCGGAAAGCTTGCATAACAAGGTCCCGAATCCTTCGGTTCTAGACATTCTAAAACAAACATTTACATCAGCATTAGAATAAAATGGGATCTAAGCCTTTAATTTATTTACATATTTATAAAAAAAAGCAGTATTATATGAAGTTTTATTAATCTATATACCATCGCTTACCTTTACATTTGCATGTAGGACAGCCATTCGCATTCAATGCGTATTCTTTACATTTAACTTTGCATTTCCTGTTTTTACAGGGGCCTGCAAAAAAATCAAACTGACTGAATATATTTCAGCACCGATGCATCGGTTTTATAAAAAAATAATTGAATAGTCCTATTATTTTTGGCAACATTTTCAGTGGACAACGATTCTACCATTGTGCAAAATGCACGAACGGTCTTTGTATACACTATTTGTTTGTTAATATTTCCTTAAAGGACAAAGATTTCTAAACTGACAATTCTACAATTATTGGTTTTTGCAATTTTTTAAATAATCATGGTCAGTAAAATTTTTCATTTCATTTATTATAGTATTCTTCAGGAATACAAAATAAATTCATCGTTTGTAGAAATCCTTGTATGTCATTATTTCACATCAACAAAAGTGATTAAATCATTGCACACTTATTAAGATCACATATCATATATCTTAAAAAAAAACAACTTCTGAATAGACCCTACAAAAGTAAATGCAGCTCACCCCTGTTTGCGTTTGAATAATACGGAAGTGTTTCAACTCTATATCTTCTTGAAGAAAATTTCGAAATAATTTATAATGCACCAGACACGTGTTTCGGATAGTAATCAGTCAGTAATCGGTCCTCATCAGTGATGCTTGCAGCCAGAGTAATTTTCATAAGCAGCCACAATTCATTTCAGTAGCGCCCTCTGGTTTTAGGTTTTGAATTTAGCATAATTTGAATATTTTGTTTTTGTTTCATTTTTTGCATCATCTTTAAACTTTTTCATACTTTATGATGACTTACTAGTCCGACAGATACACGTTGGGCAGCCACTTTCATCGGGTATATTGCCATACTTGCAAGGCAGCAGACAAACTGCAGTACACTGACCTGCAAATTCACTTATATATCAAATGAATATCAAATATTTCAAATATATATTTTCCCGTTGATTAATTATACAAATCGTATGACTGTAGATGATCACAAGACAACTCTATTTTTTTTATTAAGTATTGATTTTAAAAGATGTTATACACCTATACAAAAAAAAATCTCTATTTTTCCAAAACTTCGTAAGCCTTTCGATTGTGTGTGTGTGTGGTTTTTTTTTCGGAATCTGTTTTCGACTTTTTTTACTTTTATTCACTCATTGAAGAAAATATTGATAAGGAAATGCATTGACATTTAGACGTAATGCAAAATGTAGCCGATATCAGAGTGCATCGTGTTTACAAATAGGTGTGAATAGATAACACTCACGTGGTTTACACTCGCAAGTTGGACATCCATTACGGTCGATGACATATCCATATTTACACGTACGGCAATTAATCTGAGTACAAGGAGCTACAGAAAGAAAACATATGCTGACCATTAATAATATAGAGGAGAAAATGAATAAATACATATTTTTAGAAAAAAAATGAACCCCGAATTCAAAGTTAAAGAATCAGGTAAGATATATGGATCATATTAGACAAGTTATCATGGAACGGGTGTGACGGGTGTTACATGCAATCAGGAGATGTTGACTCTCCCGGGTACCGGGTTCGCAGCCGTTTCAATTCTAATTCTAATGAAATTCTAATGATTTTGCCTGGCCTTCTTGACTCTGGAACTGGGTGGCTGGTAGGCGTTGCTTCGACGTATGTTGTATCTAAATATTCACTGTCTGTAAGCAATAACACAATACATATTATTAAAGAAATGTTATATATCCACATCAATGAATAAAACGACATATAATACTTTACCAATTCTGCATTGACATATTGCACAGCCGTACTCATCTAAAACTTTCCCAAACTTGCAGAACTTACGACATACACCTGGGCATTTTTTCGAAGGATAAACGAGTTGGCCTGAAATAGATGAATGGTTAAGAAATTGAATGAAGTGTGTACTCGCAAATCAGTTTTAAATCCGATGCTCTGCTTAAAAAAAGCTATACATTTATTGAACCAAAGTCTTTGCTTCGAATGCTATTATTATATCAATAGACTCACATGGGACCACTTGGCCGTATTATTAGTGACACGACAACATGATCCATCCATACATAAATGGATGGTATTGCGGGTCGTAAAACGGTATATTGTTCTTAAGTTGACAGGTGCACTTAGGTTGATTTTTTTTTGGAATGTTTAAATGGGGATCATTTTCGTATCTGGTAATTGCCATAGTTCTAGATGTATTTCTCATGTCCTTGGAAGAATAAATATTTTTTCTTAAATCATGAAAATAAAAAGAAAACAACTATGATGAAGGAACTGAATGATTTTCTTTATCAAACCTTGTCCGAAAATATAGAATCCGTGAGCATAATGTCCCGTTTTGTGTTGATTTTGATTTTTAAGGAAGTCATATTTCAATTTCATCAATTGCAGTTTTAGTTGTGTGTCATGGTTATTTTACAAAAATTTTACAAACATTATCGACAACTTCTTTTGAAATTCGGACCCATGCAAGCAACAGAGTATATTACTTTGGGTATTTCGCAACCTGTATTGTATGGTGACATGATTAACAAAATAAGAAGGATCAAAGGTAGACAAAAATACCATCGAAATTGTGTTAGAATTATCAAACGTACGTGCGCACAACCCTCCCACTTTTCCGATTACCCAGAGGTCTCGAAGAACGTACAATTGTGGTGTAAAACAACCTCCGCACTGTCAGATGACCACACACAAACAAGACCGCAAAACGCAGGGGCCCAAGAAACACAGATGAATATGTAAATGGATAATAAAAGAGGGCGTACGTAATACAATCCGTGCTCTGCCGCCGCGAGCTCATGTATGTTATCACCCGAGGAGTCCGACTGACATTCAGAGTGGACAGGTGGTCGGGGCCCTGTCTTCTGTAAAGATTTGAATTGCACTCTGACTGTCTGTGACGACAGGAATCCATGCCGGGCTCTGTCCATACCTCTTTAGAGAAGACAAGTCCCAGACCACCTGTCCTCACTGAATGTCAGTCGGGTGAAAACATACATGAGCTCACTACAGCCGGCAGTGCACGGACTGTTTTACGTAAGCTTTCTTTTTATATCCATTTACATATTCATCTGTGTTGCTTCGGCCCATGAGAATGGGGTTTTTCTTCAAAACAAATATAGTTATATTTTTATATCAGATACAAACTGTACCTATACAATACATTTTACATTTCACAGAGCACTATTTCTCAATATTTAAGGTAAATATCGTATCATATTAATTATCTTACCATTGACATAACATCCAAAGATATAAAGAGACAAATTAAACAGAATAAAGTGGAGGTACATTTTATCATGACGCTCTTCCACTGATTATATGAAAGTGGGATATCTTGAACATTTCTTTCATCGCTCATTGTGTCTACAAAAAGGATGACATGTAGTTAAGATCCTGTTTACCAAGGTTAATGTCACTGTTATACCGTGAATAGTAATTATGTTTCTAAGGATAATATTTATAAAAAGTGCAGTTTGGACAGTTTCTTCATACATTTCCATCAATTATGTAATTCAGAGTATATTCATTGAAATAAAAAGGTATTATGATGTAGGAATCACAGACTGAACACGAAGACCTCATCAAAAAATTGAGCAGAATATTGGGATTAAGAATAACAATTATTTAAGAAATAAGCAAAGGACAATATTTAGATATTCTATAATCATTGATCACACCTTAAGCATTTGTAATTGCTTTAAGAAAAGCTGTTTAGCAGTCTAATTTAATGTCAAACACAAAACCCGAATTCATAGTTTAAAACTTATAAACAAAAGACTTACATATTCTTGACAAATATACAACAGACTGTTTTTACAATAACAGATAATAACATAAAGCCATTGAAACAGGATATTTTTTTTATTTCAATGTATTATAGATTTCACGTTAAATTACGATTTGTATTAATTAGTCAAATTTGAACATATTCAAATATCATATGAAACATCATACATATACGATACAAGTACATGAAAGAAAGGAGGGGATCTCCAACAACACCTAGTTGCAGCATCAACAGCAACCTCCCAAAACACCCACTGCAAAACACAAAAATGACACGCACAGAAAGAGACGCAGTAGTACAATGAACGTCAAATCACAGAAAAACATAAAACACAAATGACTACACATAAACCAACGAGACCAATGGGCAAACGGTGCCGACTTAGGACGGCCATCTGCCTCGTGAGTAGCAGACGGTGTGGTTATCCTGGATTACGTGCGCACAACCCTCCCACTATTCCGATTACCCAGAGGTCTCGAAGAACGTACAATTGTGGTGTAAAACAACCTCCTCACTGTCAGATGACCACACACAAACAAGACCGCAAAACGCAGGTGCCCAAGCAACACAGATGAATATGTAAATTGATATAAAAAGAGGGCATGCGTAATACAACCTGTGCTCTGTCGGCTGTAGCGAGCTAATGTATGTTATCACCCGAGGAGTCCGACTGACATTCAGAGAGGACAGGTGGTCGGGGCCCTGTCTTCTCTAAAGAGGTTTGGACAGAGTCCGTCATGGAGTCCCGTCGTCACAGTCAGTCAGCGTGCAAGTATTAAGGATGCGCTGGTACAAGACTGTAGATTGGTCAAGTACCAAGCCTAGTGTCCGTCTGGTGACATTAGGATCATATCCACGGTATAAGAGGCGTTTGATGATTCTGACGCATTTTCGATAGTAATTCTGTCGACCTTTGATCCTTCTAATTTTGTTGATCATGTCACCATAAAATGCAGGTTGCGAAATACCCAAAGTAATATACTCTGTTGTAATACATGTAGTATCGAAGAAGGATTGGAATGGAAGTTTTAGAATATAAACATAGAAGAATACCCATCAGTTATCCAGGCTCAATGTTGAGATATTAAGGTCAATAATGATAATATTAGTATAAGCTAATTTGAATTTCCCTCGCTGCATTATTTCATGAAAAACAAGAAGGTGGTCGTACTTTGGAAACATGATCAGAATTTAGAACATTTGAAAAACCTTACTTACAACGTTGATTTGACGTTTAACTTATACCTATTTTCTAACAGTCACAATTTTACCGTTGACGCTCCACTATTAAATCTAGGTTGATTAGTTTTTACAGTGTTAAGCGTCTTCAAATTCAAAAGCACCATTTAAGAAAAGTCAATGGTAAAGTTAAGAAGGTACACGAATTTTGACATTTACAGGTAACTCTTTACAATCCTTATTTGTAAATTACCTGACAAGAATTATGTCTTGGATGAAGGAAAAACTGCCTTTTTGCACTTTCTTTCTGCACTATTTTTATTTTTACGTCTTATTTATCGGTTTTAGCAAAACCTCAGTTTAGAATCTGAATTTCTGTCGGAAAGAATGCTGCATAAACACGGCGATCTCAAATAGAATGTTTATTAAATAATGATTGTTTAGTTCAGAGGGGTTTTTTTTTTGGGGGGGGGTCTCAATTTATATGACAAATCTTCCCATTTCGGTTTTTTAAATCCAGATTTAATTTAACAATGCGCATACAAAGTTGATTGATCAACGGGGGTGAATTCTTCTTGGTCGATATTT
The DNA here is from genome assembly GCA_028142955.1 of Pinctada fucata. Lineage (NCBI taxonomy): Eukaryota > Metazoa > Mollusca > Bivalvia > Pterioida > Pteriidae > Pinctada > Pinctada fucata. The sequence continues at coordinate 23,081,406 of AP027106.1, forward strand.
TCGGCACTGCATCATTCAGATTACATATTCTTTACTCAGAAAGCGGCCCTGGAAATCAAGTTTTAGACAAATCCTTTTTCTCCGAACATTGAAAGTGACTTAAAGTAAATCACTGAAGAATCGTAAAAAATGCACTTTGATCAAAAGAATGTCAGACTCTTCAATTGAAGGTTCTGTTTGATAATTCTCCTCATCTTAAAACGATTTACTGGTGTAAAACAGATGCACGTACCATTGGGTACCTACTTCCCGTCATGGTGACAGGCGATGCCTATTCGTATGTTTACACCCTTCAATATCAATAAATAATACAGTTCGTGTTGGATTTATACAATCAATGTGAAGATAATGTTCAGATCAAGAAATGGCAATACGCATATGATCATAAAAATCGAGTTAGCACACTATTTTTTAATCGAAAGAAAAGGACGATGATGTAGGTACCGGACATTCTTTGATGTAGGTACCACAACTCTTTGCTCAAACTCTGGTACAAATGTACCTACTCCCTTGCCATTTTCATAATTTCAACATACACTGTATATCTTACAATAAATTATAAAATAGCAGAATTCCCAGCATTTATACAAACATAATATTCACGTTGAGTGTACAAATCCAACATAAACTGTACTATTAGTTTATATTGAAGGATGTAAACATACAAAACGGCATAACATGTCGCCATAATGGGATGTAGGTACATTTTTTGTACATGTACCTTATGGTACGTGCATCTGTTTTACTCCACTGGATTGAGAGTCAAAATCTGTACTAGTTTGTCTCATATTTAACCTATACAGCTAAATAAAAAAATCGAAACAAGTACATGTAATAAAAAAGATCATCCTTTTTTACTTGTGTTTCACCCTCTCTATCTCATGTGTAAAATTAGCTTATAAAGTAGTAGTTTCGGTAACAATGGTAAAATGGCCACACTTCCTGTGAAATTCCAAATACTATCCGACGACATTATTCATTCATATTGAAGAAGGGAGGGGATCAGTACCAACAGCAAAATATAAAAACATCCGATGCAAATATAATGGATAACAGGTGCTGACTTAGGACGGTCATTTGCTAAGTCATAATGCGGAAGGTTTCTCTATACCCTCTTGAAAAAAAATCAAACCAATTTATTATGCACGAGACACGTGTTTCAGATATTAAATCCTCATCAATGATGCTTCCAACCAAAGAGTACTTCATAAGCCGCAAAAAACCATTAGTGCCCTATGGTTTTATTTTTAGAATTTTAACAGATAATGCGCGGCTCCAAATATCCTGTAGGGTCGATTCAGTATCATATTCAAATAAAATCTATGTTCAATATAGCATTGGAGGGATGGTGCTAAGATGTTAACCTCTTTTAATTTCGACAATATTTTTGTATTTCCGAAAAAGCCAAATAAAATGTATGATGACAAATGTCTGGTCCACGTTGCCAATTTATCTGTTCTTAAATGATGCTATTCAATTTGAAGACTTTTACATAGATAAAGACAAGATAAAAGCTTCTTTAAAGCGACAGAGCTAGAAAAAAGTTATTGATACACTTGAGAAACATCCAATGAGTTATGGAAGATCCAAGAAGCAAATGCTGTGGTTATCCGGATTACATGCGCACAATCAGTTTTGAAATCAGTTAATATGCTAAAGTGATACATTATTTCCAACTTTTCATGATTTTAGCCTAAAAAAGGTATTTTTTCGCCTCAAAAACTACATTTGATACAGGTATTCGACACTGAAACGCATTTCATCCGAAAGAACATCAAAAATTAAGTGTTAAACGTCTTCAAATTCAATTGCATCATTTAAGAACAGATAAATTTGCAGCATGGATCAGACATGTCGGTACTTAACCAAGGCTCACTCTATCTGTATTCATTCAGTGGCGTCTTCTACAACATTTTCAACTACAACCTGTAGGAACGCAGGAAGGCGAGGAACGTAAAACTGCTGTGAATACTCTTTACGCATGAAATAGATACATTGTACATACTATTCTATTTTATTCTTTCGATTTATTTATTTCCGTGCATTTCTAAACTACAAATCGTAACATTGATATATTGTGAGTGCTGTTGAGATTATCGTCAGGATCTTCTTTAACTCATTTGTGTCGCACTTGTGCCCTTTGCCGTGTGGGGCTCGTAGTGAAGTTCCCCGCGAGGGGTTTGACAGTAGGTGTTTTGAATATTATTCCCTGACATTGTCGCCATAGCACTTTCTGTGTAGACGTGGCATCGGACAGTGTATATATTTTATATATTCTTTTCATTTTCGTGCATGAACATCGACGGCGGGTGCGGCTAGCCAACAGGGGATGCTTACTCCTCCCGGGCACCTGGTCCCACCTCTAGCTTGCTAGGGGTCCGTCGATGTTTAATTTTGTGCTCTATTGTGAGTGATGTTGAGATTATCGTCAGGATCTTCTTTAACTCATTTGTGTCACAATTATGCCCTTTGCCGTGTGGAGCTCGTAAAAAAGTTCCCCGCGAGGGGTTTGACAGTAAGTGTTTTGAATATACTTCCCTGACATTGTCGCCATAGCACATTCTATATAGACATAACGTCAGACAGTGCATGAATTTTATTTTCATTTCCATGCTTCATAATCATCGACGGCGGGTGCGGCTAGCCAACAGGGGATGCTTACTCCTCCCGGGCACCTGGTCCCACCTCTAGCTTGCTAGGGGTCCGTCGATGTTTAATTTTGTGCTCTATTGTGAGTGCTGTTGAGATTATCGTCAGGATCTTCTTTAACTCATTGGTATATATGAACATAACTTTATATCACATCTCCCTATTGTTGTAATAAGCCACAATTTCAAATCCTTTAAAGGTTAAACGCCTTCAAATTCAATAGCATCATTTAAGAACAGATAGATTTGGAGCATGGACCAGACGTGTAGGTTTTGGATATTTAACCCTCGTCAGTGATCCTCAATCTAAACAATTGTAACCGGACAAGTGGTAGATCGCATATGGTTACGTATCCAGGTTCCTTTTGTACTTAGTTTTGAAATGATGAGGCTTGTTTTATGTTCATGATTTATTAAACATTTTATGAAGTGAAATATAATGAAAAATAGTGCGATATTGTTAGACAATGAATGAGATGGTGCGAAATGAAGAGAATGTGATGTATATCCTATTACTTACGACTGGAAATGAACCAAAGTGGTCAGTAGGAAAAATGGGTAGAAGCTACCGCTGATTTCAAGGGAACATTCTAATTTATAATAAAAGTCACGTGATAATTAATTGCCGAAAGAGGAAAGCCAATGAGACAAACGATATGCTTTAGTAAATTAAAGGTAGATTTAAAAATAGAATATGAATGGATTAATACAATGTTATCGAGAGATATATCAGTAAAGCGATGACTGGTAATTTAAATATAAGAAATAGTGAAACGGCTACATTCCTCCCCCCTTATAAAGAATTTTGTAATACAAAAATAATTTATAGTTAAGCTTATTGCACCATAAGAACACCAAAAATATATATATCGCACTTTATACATGTACATGAATAAATATGAATATAAATAATGATATTAAATGTTATAATATATCGATAAATATGATAGAATTATAAATTATGTAAATTATGATGAAACATTTATGCATAAATGTTCTATTCTAGTGGACGGACATATTGCACAGCTTCACCGGTCCATTTCCTCTTTCGTCTAATGAATGAAGATCCCGCATTCCATGTATAATCAGGAAACACAACCTCTTCATCTCTACAAACATGTCTTTCCATACGGAAAAGTCCATTTACATTCTTTTCGACTAATTTCCTTCTCTCAGTAGCGGCCTTTTTCTTTTTCTCCTCTCTGGCGCGTTCCTCATGGGATCCCTTTCGAAACGGAAGAACCTCCTTGGGATCAATGAAATTCCTGTTTCTTTCAGATTTAGTTGTTATGAAGGTATCTGGAGCGTTGTGAACCTTCCTAACATGCTGCTTTACTTTAGACATTTTTCTATGCTTGTAGTTACAAAATTTACAGCAATGACAGTTGTGTAACTCAACATGGAATGACGACCAGTGTCGGATATAGTCCGACTATTCTGTGAACATAGAGGAGGCTAAACAACCATCAACGTTACAAGTAGAGCCCACAGTGGGCCACATGGTCCTAGATGCTAGGTTCTCTTGTTGAAATTCAAATTCCTCATTCTCATCTACATTTACTTGAAGGAAGTCCATCTTTAAAAATAAAAAAATGTATTAGAGCAAAAATGTACTCTAAGTAAGCAACAGGATATAATGTGTAGGAAGAACGAATCAACGTGATAATACATTATAGATCATGTACAATTCAAATTATTTGGGTTAAAACGCGAACGAATGTATATGATTTTTATATATACAGTTATAGATCATCCAAATTATAATTACTTTAAATTAATGAATTTAGTTGTATTTCTATTATAACTAGATTTGAAGTATATACAATATAATACATCTTGAATCAAAGATGAGATTTTGAGCATACAGTATGCCGATAAAATCTCAAACATAAACTACATTATCAAATACATACATGCAAATATTAATTGTGCATTCTAAATAACTAAGTGACGGTGCCTAATCTGAATATTTGGGGTTAGGTTTCAAAATTCTTCCATATTTGGATCTTTTAGGTGGTTCTTTTGTATTTTCATGTTGCTCAATGTTTTGTGTAGTTTGAGTCGTTATGTCTGTGTCAGTATCCCTGACTCCTGTGTTTTGCATGCCTGTTCTTGTTTCGTCTGTGCAAGTGTCCCAATTTACAAAACCTGTTGTGTTTTCACATGACTTAAGGTCGTCTACATGTGCAACGATGACTTTAGATGTTTGGTTCATTTGAATCTTGTAGGTGTAATCTGATAGCTTGTCAAGAATTAAATAAGGACCTATCCATGAGGGACTCATTTTTCTGTCTGCTTTCGGAGGATAGTATCTCCAAACCCAGTCATGTTTTTGAAATTTTCTAGGTTTCAAACCCCTGTCATAGTAAGCTTTTTGACGCCTAACAACAGAATTGGTTTTCTCTAATACAAAATCAAAAGAATTTTGCAAAGCATTCTGCACCCACTCTACGTACTGTGGTAGACAACAGTTGTCGAAAGTACCAGGAGGTGGTGAAGTAAGTATGTCTACTGGTAAATGAACTTCACGACCTAACATCAACTCATTAGGTGTACACATTGTACTGTCATGTGGTGTGGCACGGTAAGCCATCATAATAAAGGGGAGATGGTTATCCCAGTCATCTCTGGCTTCACTAACAAAAGATGTGAGCATTTGTAAGAGTGTTCGATTAAATCGCTCAACTAATCCATCAGATTGGGGGTGGTAAGGGGTAGTTCTAGTTTTGTTTATTTGCAAACGTTCACGTAAAATTTTGAATAAGTTGGATTCAAATTCACGCCCCTGATCTGTATGAATGTTTGATGGTACACCAAAACGACATATAAATTCTGATATGAGCTTATCTGCTACAGTTTGGGCAGTGTGGTTTTTGATAGGATAAGCCTCTTTCCATTTGCTGAAATAATCCCCGAGAACCATGATGTACTCATTTCCATCGTCAGTTACAGGAAGTGGGCCTAGAATATCTATAGCTATTCTATCTAAAGGTCGATTTGAATAAACATGACCCATGGGTGCTTTACCTCTACCAGGACCTGGCTTGTTCTTTGCACATATATTACAATGTTTGCACCAAAGTTTGACATCTTTACTTAAACCTGGCCAGTAAAATCGTTGTCTAATGGTCGAAATGGTCTTATCTCTTCCTAAATGACCTGCTGTTTTGTTGTCATGGAGCTGAGTGAGAATTTCATTTCTTATTGTCATAGGAGCTACTAACTGTAAATGAGTGTCCCCTTTTTCTGTGACAAACTTTCTGTACAAAATACCCTCTAAAATTTCAAATGCTTCCCACATGGAATACATTAATCTAATGTTCTGGCTCATAAGTTTGACAACGGACCTGTCAGGTTTCATTTCATACTTTTCTTTAAGTTTAATAAATGGCCCTATAACCAAATCATCAGATTGCATTTGCCTTATTTCATCTTGCGACCAAGATTGTACCCACTGGCAGTTAGATAGAGTCTTCTTAGATTGGTCAGATCTGAGAGTCACGTATGCAACTGCTTCAGTGACGTCATTTTTATCAGAATCTGGGGAATTACAATCAGGACAATCTAATCTTTTGCATTTTCTGTGCGAAACTCTAGACAGACTATCTGCATTTACATGATTTTCACCTTTTCTGTATTGTAATTCGTAGTCGAATGTATCAAGGATACTAATCCATCGAGCTACGATACCCTCTGGCTCTTTGAAATTTCTTAGCCAAACTAATGAAGCATGATCTGATCTTATAGTAAAGTGTCTACCTAGCAAAAAGTGTCTAAAATGTCTGACAAATGTGACAACAGCAAGTAATTCTCTGTTTGTTGTACAGTATCGTCTTTGACTTTTGTTAAGTGATTTACTTGCGTATGCTATCACAACCTCTTCACCATTTTGAATCTGTGACAGAACTGCACCAATACCTGTCAAACTAGCGTCAGTATCTAAAATGAAAGGATCATTTTCAGTGGGAAAAGCAAGAATGGGAGATGATGTTAATAGTTGTTTAAGCTTTACGAAAGCCGAGTCACAACTATCATCCCATACAAAAGGCTGTTTCTTTCGCATTAACCTGTTCAATGGAAAGGAAATGGCAGAAAAATTGGGGATAAAACGTCTGTAATATCCTGCTAACCCGAGAAAAGATTTTACTTCTTTGACATTTTGGGGTGTGGGCCAAGACTTTACTGCTTCAATTTTAGATGGGTCACACTGAACACCTTTTGCAGTAACTACATGTCCCAAAAATGAAACTTCTTTCAGAAAAAGATGACATTTGGAAGGCTCTAATTTCAAATTTGCCTTTCTAAAACATTCAAAAACAAGTTTTAAGTTTTGTATGGCTTCTGAAAATGTTCTACCATAAATGATGATATCGTCAAGATAACAAAGGCATTTCTCCCATGTGAGATTTCCCCAAGACATTTTCCATTAGTCTTTGAAAGGTCGCTGGTGCATTGCAAAGACCGAAAGGCATTACATTGAAATGATATAACCCTTTATGAGTACTGAACGCAGTCTTATGTTTGTCAGAATCGGCCATTTTACATTGCCAGTACCCTTGAGCTAGATCTAAAGTTGAAAAATATGCGCACCCTGAAAGTGATTCTAAAAAATCATCTACTCTTGGGAGTGGGTAGGCATCTTTCTTAGTGATTGCATTAAGTCTACGGAAATCAATACAAAATCTATATGTTTGATCTTTCTTTCTGACTAAACAAATTGGGGAAGCCCAGGGACTGTTACTTGGCTCAACGATTTCATTTTCAATCATTTTTGAAAGTTCTTGTTCCACAATTTTCCTCTGAGTTGCAGGCAGCCTGCGTTGAGGAACCTTAACGGGTGGGGAATCCCCTGTGTCAATCCTATGTTTTACCAAAGATGTTTGACCCACTCTACGATTAGGAGCTGCAAAAATGTGCTGGTATTTGAACAAAAGGAATTTCAACTGACTTCTTTCCTCTGTAGACAAATTGTCTGAGACACCTTCTAAAAGTTTGGACAAATGATCTGGGAGGGAGCTTTCATTGTCATGTTCATTTTTCTGTTCATTTTCTGGTGTGATGATTTCATCTACAGGTTGGACTTTACCTAAAACCTGATCGCTATCTAGGGTTTGGGGGTATTTTCTAAGATTTAGAACTGATATAGCAACATGGTTGCCATCAGTTTTGACTAGGGATTTTGCTATTAATAACCCTTTGCTTTGTAAATCTTGTGTTGATTCCACAAGTCCAAATGTTTTACCCATTTGACCTTGGACATACCCTTCAATAATCATCTCTGATTGGGCAGGGACTTCTACAGGAGAATTCATTCTAATTCTAGCACAACATTTCCCTTCACCATCTTTAAAAAGAGGGATGGTGTTTGTAGGACTAACTAAACACCTGTCATTGATGAAAATTTTCATGTCGTTTGCTTCTAAAAAATCTTTCCCAAAAATACCAGATAAATTGTCTAACTTTGCAATGACTACATTTTGTGTAAATGTGTGTGTGCCAAGTTTAAATGTGAGATCTAATGTTCCAAAAACTTCAAGTGAGTTGCCATCAGCCGTGCGGATGTTGATATTGCTGATCCGCAAGGCAGACATTGCAATATTCAACCGGTGAAAAACAGCTGATGAAACTATCGTTAATGAACTACCGGTGTCGATAACGAAATTGAACTTGTTGTTATTTACAGAAACTTGACAAAAAAGACAAGAGTCAGAAGTGGCATTCAAATGATGAATCGGCACATCAGGCTGCACTTCTAATGACTTGACATTTGTTTCGTTTTCGCATAAAATGTCATCGGTGTCGGGCTTTGGTTGACTGATATCTGAAGTCACAGCATTCGTTTGAACGGTAGAATGTTGAATAGTTGGCCGGTTTTTGTCAGTTATACAAATTTCGGCTGGCTTATCGGCCTCTAAGGCAGCCGATTTTCGTTTCCCGAATGTGGTCGCTGATTTTCTTGGCGTTGATTGCGCTCCATATCTTCTAAATATTGCCAATATCTCGGTTGTATGTGTCCTGATTTCCCGCAATAATCGCAAACTATGCGTCGTTCGGAACCTCTTTGTGTAGGATAATTATGTTCGCGAGTTTCGTCACGATCACGTGAGTTATCCCTAAGAGGGACAGGCGATCGTGCTCTTGGAGAATTTTGGTCGGATAATTTCGCTGAAATTTGCTGAAAACCCTCAGTAATGGCACGCATAACGTCATTATAGACATTTGTGTCGTTGTTTTTGCTTCCTTTTTCGTGTTTCATCGCATAATTCGTGTGTATTTCATCAGAAAATTGAACTATCGGTTTCGTTTGAAATCGATCAAATGATTCCGTTGATTCATATGCGATTGTTTCAGATACCGCATCTTTGATTGACTTTGGGTACTTTAACTGAACATGTCGTTTCATCTCATTATTTCTGAGTCCCAAAATGTATTGATCGACAGCGAAAAACTCACGAGTTTCGTCATCTAAATTCGGAAAAGCCTTGCTGCTTAACTGTAAAAGCGCTTTGCCGTAATCATTTGCAGTTTCATTTGCATGTCGCTGTCTGTTGCGAAATTCGCATCGATATGCATTCATACGAACTGTATTTAGAATACACGTCTCTCTCTGGGGTATTTAAATCATTAGTAGTATTCAAATCAACGTGACTGTTTAAATTTAGACTTGAGTCTAAATGAGGGAGTAGATGTTTTATTTTGAAAATCATCGTCATCTGATTTATTTGCTCGTCTCCTAAACATAGGGGACTTTCTCATTTCTTCAATAACTTTATCCATGACAAAGTGTCGACTTCAAAATAACTCAATTTCAAAAATGAGTTTTCAAAATACAAAGTACAAATAATGTAATCATCAGATTGAAAAAATATCTGATTCAAAAATGAAAATAAAAAATACACAATATCCTAAGTACAAAAAGTCAAAATGCAAATTAATATCTAAAGTACATGGAAAATCTCGTCTAATAAAACTCAAAGTACAAAAAGGGCAAAGCTCGCCAAAAATGTAACCGGACAAGTGGTAGATCGCACATGGTTACGTATTCAGGTTCCTTTTGTACTTAGTTTTGAAATGATGAGGCTTGTTTTATGTTCATGATTTATTAAACATTTTATGAAGTGAAATATAATGAAAAATAGTGCGATATTGTTAGACAATGAATGAGATGGTGCGAAATGAAGAGAATGTGATGTATATCCTATTACTTACGACTGGAAATGAACCAAAGTGGTCAGTAGGAAAAATGGGTAGAAGCTACCGCTGATTTCAAGGGAACATTCTGATTTATAATAAAAGTCACGTGATAATTAATTGCCGAAAGAGGAAAGCCAATGAGACAAACGATATGCTTTAGTAAATTAAAGGTAGATTTAAAAATAGAATATGAATGGATTAATACAATGTTATCGAGAGATATATCAGTAAAGCGATGACTGGTAATTTAAATATAAGAAATAGTGAAACGGCTACATTATGTAATAAGGCCAAACAATTGGTTTCAAATTTTCATTAATAAATCGCAAATATTGCAACTCAGAATAAAAAGGGACTGAATTTGTAGTCCCATTTTTGGGTTTTGCTGTCTATATATCGAATTCAATACAGAAAAGATTTCAAAGTCAATCAGGTTTTATTTTCTTCACATCAACATTACACAAATTCTCCTTTATAAGAGCATACAACATTTCTGAGCATTCCTTCATTTAAAAACAACAAAAAGTACAAGCTTATTTGCTGAACCAGTACACTTCAAATATAATACATCTTCATAAAATCACGGAACAAGACTTACAGATGAACATTCCTACGAGTAGATTTGACGAAGTCCTTTAGTAGTAGTAGTATTTATTCAGTAGCATCACTTTCTGATTGTAGCTTTATAGTACATCATAGGTTAAATTTCTACATCAATCCATAGCAAACAATTACAGATGAATGTTCCTACGAGTAGATTTGACGAAATCATTCTTTTTTATCACTAATAGGTAAAAATCTACTTTCATCCATAGCGAAAATTACAGCTGAACATTCCTAAGCTAGATTTGATAGACTAATTTTCTTGCAAATTGTATCATTTAAATGACCTGTAGGAAAAATTTCTACATCAATCCATGGCATGAATTACAGATGAAAATTCCTACGTGTAGGTTAGAGTCATTTATTATCTAACTTATTTTAGCTTTGTAATAACTTATAAATAAAATTCTGATATCAATACATTGCAAAAATTCAGATGAACATTCCTACAACTAGATCTGACAAAGCATTCTCTTTCTGATAGTGGCTTTAAACTAACTAGTAGATAAAATTTCTATATCAATTCTTAGTATAAACTACAGATGAACATTCCTACGCATAGGTTAGAGTCATATATTATCTTACTTATTGAAGCTTTATAATAACTTCTATTCTATTTCTTTATTAATTCATAGAAAAAATTACAGATGAACATTCCTACGGGTAGGAATATCGAAGTAATATTCTTTTCTGATTACAACTTTATAATACCTCATACTAGGCAAAATATTTACATCAATCCATAGCACAAAAAAAATTAACAAACATACAACTAGATCTGACAGACATTTTCTTGCTTATTGTAGCTTTATAATAACTAGAAGATAAAAAATCTACATTACTTCATAGCAAAATTAGAGATGAACATTCATACAAGAAGATTTGACAGAGTCATTTTCTGAGTATTTCATTGTAGCTTTATATTAACTAGAAGATAAAAAATCTTCATTACTTCATGGCAAAATTACAGATGAACATTCTTACCAGTAGATTTGACAGAGTCATTTTCTGAGTATTTTATTGTAGCTTTTTAATAACTAGAAGATAAAAAATCTACATTACTTCATAGCAAAATTAGAGATGAACATTCATACCAGAAGATTTGACAGAGTCATTTTCTGAGTATTTTATTGTAGCTTTATAATAACTAGAAGATAAAAAATCTTCATTACTTCATGGCAAAATTACAGATGAACATTCTTACCAGTAGATTTGACAGATTCATTTTCTAAGTATTGTATTGTAGCTTTATAATAACTAGAAGATAAAAAATCTTCATTACTTCAAAGCAAAATTAGAGATGAACATTCATACCAGTAGATTTGACAGAGTCATTTTCTGAGTATTTTATTGTAGCTTAAAATTATAATAACTAGAAGATAAAAAATCTTCATTACCTCATAGCAAAATTACAGATGAACATTCCTACCAGTGGATTTGACAGAGTCATTTTCTGAGTATTTTATTGTAGCTTTATAATAACTAGAAGATAAAAGATCTTCATTTCTTCATAGCAAAATTAGAGATGAACATTCATACCAGTAGATTTGACAGATTCATTTCCTGAGTATTTTATTGTAGCTTTATAATAACTAGAAGATAAATCAAAGCACTAAAGGTACTGAGTGCGAATAGCCAGAATAATATCACTTATTATGTATGACAAAATATTGTGTTTTCAAAGTTATATTTGTTCCTGAACACCTTCGTAGGCGAGTTTATGGACTTATAAAGACAGAACTAAAATGCAAATCCATAATGTTGTCGTAATGAATTGAAAGATGATGTCTGACAGTGAACATGAAAATCAAATACATGTAACATCACATTAAATCTACCCCCCCCCCCCTAAAAAATACAACAATCCAATATGACTATCGATTTATGATAGCATATACAAGGAAAGAAGACGAATCTTATTTTTTTTTCTAACTTGATCCCCACTCTCTCTTTAACCTTTCATGTTCAATGTTAGGTGTGTGCTAAGAATTTGAAGGAAAATTCACTTCTTTTTTAGTATATAAAAACATGATATATCCTAAACGGGAATGTTTTGATCTTTTATTTTTCATAATTGTTAATATCATATTTCATGATGGAAGTTCCTAATTTTTCCGTCGTATACAGATTTTATTTTGTGAAGCGGGGCAAAATAAGCCTACTTGAAGGTAGTTTTACGTTTCAATGATTCAACTTAATATCTTTATCGATAGCACCGTTTCATTTATATATTGTCCACTAAAACAGGTAATGGAAAAGGATTCCAACACACAGCCTGTGTTCATCTCAGTACATACAGATGCAATTTTTCATTAGGTCATGCATGTACATAATACGACAGCTCGATTCATATAGATATAATTCATTGATTCAGACAGTGATCAGACTTTAAACCAATCATGACGCTGACGCAGTCCCAAGGTACATCTAAACAGAGTAACATCGTTTATACATACTCAGTAGACGGGGCTCCCATGAGTGAAGAAATCAGGCAATCGCTATGTGCTATTCGCACAAAAATCTTCATTACTTCATAGCAAAATTAGAGATGAACATTCATAACAGTAGATTTGACATAGACATTTTATGAGTATTCTATTGTAGCTTTATAATAACTAGAAGATAAAAAATCTTCATTACTTCATGGCAAAATTACAGATGAACATTCCTACCAGTAAATTTGACAGATTCATTTTCTGGGTATTTTATTGTAGCTTTTTAATAACTAGAAGATAAAAAATCTTCATTACTTCATAGCAAAATTAGAGATGAACATTCTTACCAGTAGATTTGACAAAGAAATCTTTGAGTATGTTATTGTTGCTTGATGATAACATGTAGGCAAAATTTCTATATTAATTCATAGCAAAAATTTACAGATGAACATTCCTACGAGTAGATTTGACAGTCATTTTCTTTCTGATAGAACTTCATAATAACTTATAGTAGGCAAATTTTCTACATCAATCCATAGCAAAAATTACAGATGAACATTCCTACGAGTAGCTCTGACGAAGTCCTTCCCTTTTTGATTGAAGCTTTGCAATAAATAGTAAGTAAAATTTCTACATCAATCCATAGCATGAATTACAGATGAACATTCCTACGAGTAGATTTCTTACTGTCCTGTTCACTAATTCCAGAGCACCCTGTTTGGGCGATTTATTCTGTCTTCTGAAGAATTTTGCTATAAATTATTGTTTCTTAGAATTCTTTAGTCGTAACTGGAAATTAACTTCAACTTACCCTATCAGCTGCATTCAACCCGCAAAATGAAAAAAAAATAAAATATCTACGGGAAATTCCCATGTTAATTTCAAGCCGCCGCCATATTGTTCTCCGTGTCAACAATGGTAAACAGTGACGTCAAAGCTCCCGACGTCACGTATTTTCAGCAATTTTACCATAGAAAATCCCCGTAGACTTTTTATTTTCCGTCTTATTTTTAACTTAGCTGACGCACAGCCAAAAGAATGGTATTTTCTGTTACGACTAGAGGAGTACTATGAAATTGATATCTTTTTGGAAATTGAAATTATCATATTTTAGAGAAAACTGGGAAAACAGGGTGCTCTGGAATTAGTGAACAGGACAGTATTTACAGTAATTCTATGATACCTTGTTTCCTACAATCAATGTCTACAAATTTACAAATGAACATTCCTACGAATTGACTAAGCCATTACTCTGGCTGCTGTTTCTTTTTTTATACATTTATTCATTATATAATAGAAAAAAAACTATACAGATGGACATTGTTTAGACTGAGGATCACTGACGAGGGTTTAGTACCCGAAGCGTGCATGTCTGGTCCATGCTGTATATTTATCAGGTCTAAAATGATGCTAATGAATTTGAAGACGTTTAACATTCCTACGAGTAGTTATGATAAAGTATTGCTTTTCTGATTTGCATTTAGGGGACGACCATTTGATCAGGAAGGGGGGAGGGTGGTTGGAAATAAATATTCTGACCCTGAAAATGTTGAAAATGAATTATTCGACCCTCAAGGTAGCGGAATAAAAATGTTCTGGCCCCTATTTTCTAACATTCATAATTTTTCAGCTTGCTCCACTCGCCGTACACAAAAACAATTTTCAGCTTGCTTCACTAGCAACACAAGGACACAAGTTTTTGTCGCCCTTCACTCATATTTCATTTTAAAAAGTTTTTCTGTAAATGCATTTTCACTACAAAAACTTTTATAAACATAACTTAATAAATCTTTAATCTTGGTCAAATCCCTCTTCCCATGTGCTTTGAAACTCAATTTAGAATCTGCAGGTGATACATGTACATATCATATCCATGTAGATTGCAATGTCTAAAAAGCCTTGCACACTGTCTCATTTATAATTAATCAGTTAATTGAATTCGGACGGCTCTGCGTTGTGAATAAATATTCTGACCCGAAAAAATTGCTAGCCCCCTCCCCCTCATAATCAAATGGTCGTACCTTAGTATATAGCTTCCACTAAACAGAAAATTATATCAATTCTTTTTAAATGTGAAATAATTCAACATGCCTTCTCTCTCTTTTTTGAGTTTACTTTTGACGACGCCATCTTCTAAGTTTCACAATATGTGTTGTTGAATTGCCTTTCTTCTCTGTTTTCTTTATAGATTTTACTTTTTTCTTTCCTTGATGACCCCATCTTCGTGTTTTTACACAAATTTGTTCCTTGGTGTTTTGAAGTGCCATCCTTGTCTGTCATTTCTTTAGCTTTTTCTTCATCTTTACATCTTCTTGTTTTTCCTTTGATTTGACTCTGCTTTCGTGCAATCTTTTCCTGGTTTTATGATTATCTAATTTTCAAGATAAAAACATCCTGTGTAAATATTTATTTAAATTCAAAACATTTTTGTCTGTGTTTAGTAAAAATGAAAGGTTCCAGCAATTAATTATGACTCTATGGATTTTGAAATCTTCTAAAAAGTTACTTGATATTATTGGAAACTGGCTTAACTAAATATGAGATGGAATGAAAGAAAGCAATTCTAATTTTATACCGAAGAATTACTAATAACAATTTGACTTTCCCCCTTTTTAAATCAGTTTGGAAAAGTAGTTTTACGTCTTTTTAATCACTGAGGATGAATTTGTTTACTGCTACATTGATTAAAGAAGATAGCAAAAGTTTACAGTAAAGTCGGTCAGGTCAGTCTTAGATGAAGCGCGTCAAACAATTATAATGAAAAAGAAGGAAATTATGTATAACTACTCTAATTGTCCATTTGGCATGTTTATAAATCAAAATAGTAAAATTACTTCCAAGTCACTTAATGACAAAGAGGAATACGGTATATAATAAACCATGGTCAGATAACGTTAAAAGGCATGATTTGATTGGTTCAATGATATTACGATATCGTTTATGCAATTCCAGTAATCTGATCTGTTCCCATCCGAAATTTCATGCTATTCACCCGAAAATCATCCTGGATCAGACTCTGATAAACACTGGATAATAAATATAAATGAATTACCATTTCACAGACAGTAGTATGGATTTGCATGTGCCAAGTTGCTTATTCCTATGAAATTTGAACAATTTTGACTTCACTTTATCTTAACATACAATATGGTCTCGTTGGGATTAAACTGTCAAAAACGAAGTTTTATCGTAAATGGGGTTTGAATACTATACTACCATTTGAATATCTAAATATTTCTTGCAAAAGTCGGCACCGGTGGCCCATTAGTCTCGTTGGTTTATGTGTAGTCCTTTGTGTTTGATGTTTCTGTGTTGTGCGTTGACGTTCCTTGTCCCTTGCGCGTCTCTTTCTGTGCTTGTCTGCTTTGTGTTTTTGCATTGGGTGTTTTGGGGTTTTGCTGTGGGTGCTGCCTGGTATTGTTGGAGATCCTCTCCTTTGTTGCATAAATTATCTCTCACAATTTTGTTTTATAGAAGTTTTTATTCTCGGTTACACACGATTTCGGTAAACTTCGGAACAATCAGTATTTTTATTATCAAACCAATGTTTCAAATAAATGCCGCCCTTGAAATCATAATTATTATGAGAGAAAAATAACATCAGCACAAATTTTCGGCGACGACATATAGCTTGCACAAATGACACATCTTTCCAGTGGCAAAGTGTGCAGCGGCGACAAATTCTGCTATGATACTTTATTTCATGACTGGAAAAAATCCAAAAACATTAAATGATTATTTATATTTCAAATATATTTTTTCATGAATATATTATTTGCTTTCTTGTTATACTTACATTTGGATGTTGATTGACAATTCTTTCTGGTTGCCTGCTTGTACAAATCCTCCACTGAAGTCCCTAATGCATCAAACTCGTAGAGATATACCTAGGACGTCCCCACTGTTGCAAGGTAATGACTTTATGTATCAAAAGAATGTTCAGTATTTGTCTCTTGATGTGTAGGAGTATACAGCAAAAAGAAGGCGATGCATTTCCCTACAAAATAGAAAACTCTATTCAGTCGCAGACAAAAATTTCTTGATACATAAATATATGTTTTCTTTATGTACTGTTTAAAAAGATCCATGCTGTAAAAAAAAACTATGATAGATATCTCACCCCATTGCAAGAAAAAAAAAACAACGGCCAGGGGCAGAAGTATGACATTACCCATCTTCAAATTTGACCTGTATTTCCTGGTGAACAAATGGTGAAATAATCATTTCCAAGAAATTGATTGATTCTGTAGGATGGTTTGCCTTAGAAAACAAGGAAACTTATCAAAATGAAGTCTTCTGGGTTTCAAGAGGCACATGTGACATAATCCATATTCGATTGACGTTTTGGTGAAATAGTTATACATAAGAAATGAAATGATTATGATTCTCCCTTACCATGATAAAAAGTTTTCTTGAAGAGAGGGGCGAACAGATGTACATGTGAATCACTATATACCCTCGTTTTTTTGCAGGGACTTAAGAAATAAGAAAATAAAAAAGCCAAAGCACCCCCCCCCCCAAAAAAAAAAAGAAAAACAAGATCTAAGTGTTCACTTATAGTAATTTTATGATAGTTTTAGTGTACATGTATATCCTCATACGCAAGCAATCAATACATAATTAAGGACTATTGTTATAAAATATTACTTACGTGGTGGCTCCTTCTACAACTGTTTTTTTTTCTTCATTTCGAACTGCTAGCACAATGTCATAGTTATTGCCATTCGGATGCGATAGATAGCTACGTAGTATCCATATCTGACTTCAGTGAGTGACCGAGTCTGTTTTTTTTAACGCAAGACATTTGTAATATATATCCGTCTTCAATACTGCAGCAGGAACAAAAATTTCAACTTTATCTTTCAAGTACTGTTCAGGTCTTTTGTTATCAAGTATAACGCCTCCCAGATTTAAATCTTTTCGATTTTTGATTGAAGAAACAAAAATTGATCTTAAGAGTCCATGATTTTCATCAGAAACACTTATTGCATACGACAGGTCCCTCAGAAGGCAGTCACCATCCTCCTTGATTTTGAACAATTCAGACGGTTTTCCAAGAACATGGCCTGTGTTAGTTTGTAAAAACTCCCTCATTCCCCGAGAATTCGATATTTAGTTCCAAGTACATCTTTTTCTGCCATGTTTCATTAACAGGTTCAAATCTCCACGGCAGTGCTTCCGTCATTTTTCAAATTGATGCTTCACGTCCTCTTTGCATATACATTCCCACGGTCAGTATGTGGTACCGGTCAGCATGGTCAGTAGCTTGTTTGATATAAAGACAACATGAGGAGGGTCTGTATGACCTCAGGGTTAAAGCTTTATTTTCTCTCCGTCTAAATATTCAAATCTGAGCTGGATGAGCTTACATGTACTGAGAAAATATGAGGACATCT
Organism: Pinctada fucata; assembly: GCA_028142955.1. NCBI lineage: Eukaryota > Metazoa > Mollusca > Bivalvia > Pterioida > Pteriidae > Pinctada > Pinctada fucata. The sequence goes on from AP027106.1 coordinate 23,099,682, forward strand.
CGGTTTTATTTATATGATATATATTCATGAAAGGAAAAAATAAGAAACATCGGTTAATAGCTCTGACGTTTTTCAACATGCACATCGAAAACAAAATTAGATCAACAGGAAAAAAAGTATTCATTCTTATTGTTTTCCTCCTCCGAACACCCCCTAAGGAAAAACAATTCTCGATGTTAGATGAAAATTCCTTGTAGTTATGAGAACATAATATTGCAGGTTATGAACAAATTTCTCATGCGTACTTTCAAGAAACTTTCAGGTAATTACAACAAAGGAGGGGATCTCCAACAACACCAGGTTGTAGCACCCACAGCAAAACCCCAAAACACTCAATGCAAAAACACAAAGCAGACAAGCACGAAAAGAGACGCATAAGGGACAAGGAACGTCAACGCACAACACAGAAATATCAAACACAAAGGACTACACATAAACCAACGAGATCAATGGGCAAGGAATTTTCTTGCAGTTACGAGAAAACTTCGAATTCTTCAGTAACGAGAAAATTCTCGTACGCCTTGTCGTAATTACGAGATTTTTCACGATTTTTTTTTTCAAGTTTTAATTGAAATAAATATTATCGAAATCCGTGATATATATCAATGTATGTAAGAAATGCTTTCTAATCATAAGACAAAATGTCAAATCAAGTTGAGAAGAAATAATTCTTAAAGAACTTATTAATTAAAAGACATTTCATAGCTACATAACTCAAAATGTTGATATTGTATTTCAAGTGTGGAAGCAATGAGACTATTTCATACGAGAAAGTCTCGTATATACGAGATTGTTGAAAACATATTTTAAAAATTGTTTAGATTGAGGACCACTTACGAGGGTTATGTACCCGAAACGTGCATGTCTTGTCTGCAAATATGATTCTATTGGATTTGAAGACGTTTAACATAAAACATTACACTAGCATTGAGTTAAAGTGGTTCTACATCACAGGATATTTTAAGTCCATCATATAACAAATATGAATCAATTTGCGATTGCATAATTCACTTGCCAAAATTCCCGTGTTTAAACCCCGTATTTTGTGGTTTTAGTGTCCATTTACACCTGCAGCGGAAGATAGTCGAGCGTACGTTTTATCGCTAAATCTTGCTGCTGACCACATGTGTGGTGGAAACATATAGCATTTCACATAATAGTATGAAGTATCGATAAGCAGTGAATTTAACCGAATATTCTTACATATTGAAATTATAATAATTATTGTCACATCTATTATGTGCTGGTTTGTGCACTATTGTGAAAAAGTACAATTAGATAATAGATATTAGGGGGGAAACAGACATATATATTCCCGATTCTATTTTCAGATCCTAATCCCTCTACATTTTTTTTCATATGAAATACACCAATATGAAAAGATTTGATAAGAAATACAATATTTCATATGTTCACGTGACATTTTAATTTCAAGCCTATCGATATTTGAATAATGAGACACATGTTTATGATTAGGTAGTTTTTTTTTGCATCAGGGGCATTGGAGAAGTAGGAATCTACGATCAGCCTGCTTGGTTTTTTTTTAATTCTAACTTACCTGGTATTTTCAACATTTCGCACTTTTTATTTCTGTATCTTAAAAAAAGTGTGGCATGTTATCGGCCTGATAAAGAGAAAGTTCGCAGCTCAGACGTTTGTAACCCCCCCCCCCCCTCGCCCTTTCCATTCATACCATCTCAATTTCTTCGCTTGGAACTGATATATTAAATAGGATTTATCGGACAGGGAAATGAAGAAAAAAGAAACCCAAACCAAACAAACAAAAAATGAAAGAAAATAAAAACGAGTTCTCTATCTCCTCTCGAGTCGAAGTAATGTTTGAGAATATATATAAATATTTTTTTTGGTCGGAAGAATTCTGTATTCATCACTTGTTTGCATAAGTCCTTGTAAATACCTATAAATTATGTCTTATCGTGCTCTGTGTTCAAAATGTATAATTTTGTTATCCCTACACATTCCTCAATTCTAATCTAAATATATATCTCTCTCTTTCCCTTTCTCTGTATTTAAGCCTCAACGGTCAGGCGGAGACCAGCGTTCACATGTGGTCGTAAGATGGTGCAAGTAACTCATTAAATCTTCACCGCAGAAGTAATATCGCGTTTTCGGGAAAAGATGACTTTCATTAATATCGAGTAGTAGATTGTGCAATGTTGAGGCACTTTAATTTGGTCATGCGACTTAGAGAAATAATGGACAATAAACAACGGCTATGTTATTGTGTTATTCCTTTATTGCATTTTTGTAGATCAAATTTATATGTAACAATGATAAGCAATGGAAAGAATTTTAACAACCACGATGATCATATCATTTGATATGGTCGATTTGTTAGTTTTTAGGCTCATAATAAAAATGCGGTTATGATACAATTTTTGATGAAGAAAAAAGCAGAGACAATAACAATTAGTCCTATAGCCCATACCCCACCCCTCCCTGCCTGAACTTGTATAGAAAGAACCCCTACCCTTGCCTACTTATTCAATAGTTTTTAAAACGATTTACATAGAAAAGCGTTGGATTTCGAGTATTTTTTTTTTTCGCAGGGCTTCTTTTATCATGGTAGAAAAGAATCCAGGAATCAAGAATGACATAATATATTTCAACATCCTTATCAAATTTGTGAGAAAAAGGGGGGGGGATGTGGAGGATAATATATATTCGTTCGATTTCCTTTCATTCCGTTTCAAGATGTACATGTACACAATATTTTGTACAAGTAAAGGTAGTTTTACTTTTGTTAATTTTATTTCATTTCACCTTTTCATTTTGGTCATATTACAACAATTCTTCTAAAAAATGCACTGTATTATGTATCGGAACAATATGATATTTTGAGTATCTTGCATAAACATATACACATACATATGTAGCCCTGATAAACACCATCTTATCGTATACAACATAGTGCAGTGGTACCACTGATACGTTACGTTGTTATTGCCCACGGCACTTTCATCATATCAGTGTTCATTTGTTTATTTATCTTGTCAGAAGGAGAAAGATGTAAAATGTTTATTCCCCAATAATATTGATTTCTACGAGTTGGCAAGAGAAAGGCAAACATTCCCACAAATGCGAATCTGCAAGTTTTTGAATAACTAAAATATAAAAGAAAGAAAGAAATCCAATAACCTCTTTGAAATATATACATTGTAATTCATCTCTATGAAAGGAGTAAAGTTATGGCCTGGAATAAATTAAAATCTCACTTCGATCTACAGATAAATGAAAATAAAAAAAAACCCATTTTTTTTCAATTCATGATTTTTTTTCTGAAAAAAAAACCAGACATGTAGACACAACACAGACAATGACTTATTTGATATGTATAACACATAAGATGTGTCGACCAACCCACGTTATTATATAGTCAGACTAGAACCTTTCGGTCGTTTTATCCTCTAGCATAAACCTCGGCGCCGATGGTGCAATGATACAATTCTTTAGTCAGTTATCAACATGTGGTCAAGTAACTTAAGACAGGAAGTGGCTCAATGAGAATGCTCAGCTGATGGTTATGAAGACGTCCCTTTGAACGCAGACTCCTATGATATGCTTAGTGTAATTCAAAATGGATCACCAGTGGTCGAATTCAGGAGGCTTTGACAAAGAAAATTCAGAGGAGAGAAAACAAAAACTCAAGCAAGTAGATTATGGACCTTTCAGAAATCAGATAAAGGTAAGAGAGTTACAATAAATACTTATACATGTAGTTAAAAATTAAAAGTAAATATACATGCAATGGTGATAAATGCATTATTTTACCGATATGAAGTGCTAAAAAAAAGAAGAAAATTCATAGCAACTGAACCAAAACACGTTTTATTGACAGATCACACTAGAGGATGGATCTAAGGAAATTAAGGATTTGTGATTCATTGAAAAGAACGCGGAGGAAAACATCAGTAACAGAAGAGTACATGTCTCAAATCTAGAACGTTTTTTCGGAAAGATTAGAGTTTCAAAACGTAAGTGATTTACATGTACCAAATATATTTTTTGTAAAACTGGATTTTATGTATCTCATTTCACTCAGGGAATAACATTTATAATTTAGTAGTTTTTGTCGTTCCAAAGATTATGGCATCTCATAATAAGATTTAATAGGGTGTTAATTACTGCAAAAGTAGTACCCTGTGGAGGTTGATTATATTCATTTTTTTTTGCACATCTGATATCATAAACAAAATTGAAAATCACTTTGCCCGACAGAAAATGTTTCGACTTTTAAGCGTCTTCGTTTATAATATTGTGCTATAAGTTTTAGCTTTGCAATCCAAATTTGTTACTATTGTTAAACGTCTTCAAATTCAAAAGCATTTGCATGCATTTAAAAGCAGATACATTTGCAGCATGGACCAGTGTACCGAAAAACGTAGCAGGATGGATGGGATATCATGCTACATTATCGTATGATGTAATGATTGATTTAAACGTGACATTAGCTAGCCAAAATGATTAGTTAATTGTTTGCGTTAAACCCAGTACATATGATGCACTTTCCTTACGATTAATTGTTTTTGGTTTTTGTCCCAAATAACTGTCTGTACGGTTCATCATTACTGATAATGCAATTAATCCTGTTAGATTTCACTGAAAAATAATTACCAAATGTGTTTGTCTATCTGATTCTATGCATTTTAATTGGTCGATCACATTTATTGTGACTTTCATTATGAATTATAAAATGTCAAAATTGACCGGAACTACTTTCACACTAACGCAAAAGAAAACATGCCTAACGCATGAAATACCCAATACAAATATTCACAAATAGTCCAATAAACTTGAAAAAGTTCATAAAACTGTGACTGTTTACAGTGATTAGATCGGTTGCTACGCGCATAATTTGAAAACTGCAACAACTTGAGCAAGTTAACATGAACGGTAGTGGGATTCTCGTGTTTCTAGGAAATTATGATAGGCCTACTAAAATGCAGGAAAAAAAATCTTGACCTGTATTTGTTTTCACAGAAATTAATCAAATGCACATGGATACAGGATGAATACATTTGAAAATACAAGCAAACCCTACAGCGCGATCGCGACTTACCAAACTTGTCATTTCCAATTTCGAGCTATTTATCGATATCGGTTTCCGTGTCTGTAGGAATAACACCGTCTCGTAGACTCAAGTTATACAATGCTTTTTATTTCCGTATTTTCTGTATAATACATGTATTTATAATGATCATGATAAAACATGTATGATAATAAATATTCGAATGCCAATTTTACGTTCAAATATTCGCTGAATTCGCAAAAAAAATCGAATATTCTTTTCAGCTCTATCATCGAGTGTACCGGCTCTTGGATTACTTTATGATTTCTTCCCATAAACTGCATGTACATATGAATATATAAATGAAAATAACATGAATTTAAGAAGTTATAAAATCTTAACCAAATGAACTATGGTCCGATAATTATACTCATATCAAATTTAGTGAGAAAGAAAATTCTATGAGCTCATATAATTTTATTCAAAGGTAATAATCCGATGTCAATTCCCCGTCTGTTACTGTTTTTTATTTTCTTTTAAATTTCGACTAATTGAAAGAGTTTAAAACATGGTTTACAAGACATGGAATGCATATCAAAATTATATTTAACAAGCATTCGAAAATTTCAGTTATCAAATAATCTTAAGTTTTCTAAAACGTAGGTCCTGTAGCATCATATCCAACCCATCCTTCGACGTTTTTCGGTACATTTTTGGTCATAATATTCACACTCTTTGGCCATACTACATTGTTTAGATTGGGGATCATTGATGGTTAAGTACCCGAAACGTCAATGTCTGGTTCATGCTGCATTTTGATCTATTCTTTAATGATGCTATTGAAGATATTTAGCATTTGAACCACTTGCTGAGTGTAACTGCTGGTGGACCAGGAGTCCCCGAGGGCACATGTAGCCAAGTTCGATCAACTTTGGTTGAGAATCTGTCTCTTCGACGCACTCGAAAATTTCTGTTATCAAAAAATCTTGAAATTGCTGAAAAAAAAAACGTGGGTCCTGTAGCATCATATCCCATCCATCCTGCCACGTTTTCCGGTACATTTTTGGATATAATTTTCACACTCTTTGGCCATATTACATTGTTTAGATTGTGGATCTCAGACGAGGGTTAAGTACCCGAAACGTGCATGCCTGGTCCATGGTGCAAATTTATCTGTTATTAAATGATGCTATCAAATTTGAAGACGTTTAACACCTTATTGATAGTCAAGGTCATAGGTCAATTTCACAGATTGAAAAGGTCAAATCACTTGTACGCAACCTAGGGTTTAGTTTTGATTAGATCTTAATGAAACTTCATTAACAGATTGCTTATCACAAGAGAAGAACCATATTGATATTCAAGGTCATAAGTCAAAGTTCAAGGTCACAAACTAGAAATTGTTGAAATCCTTATATACAGCCTAGAACATGTAGAAAGTGCCATTTTGATTTGATCTTAATAAAACTTCAGACACTTAATGTTTATGACAAGAGGAAGAACCCTATGGATTTTCAACGTCAAAGGTGAAGGTCACAGACTGGAAATTCTCAAAACCCTTGTACAGCCTAGAGGGTGCAGTCTTCATGGGATCTAAACTAAACTTTATACACTAAATGCTTATGACTAATGGGTGAACCTTATTGATTTTTCCTTGTGAAAAGCCTACACTGCACATTGATTCTCCTTCAGTGCTAGGGGATGCTACGCATTGCGTTGCCTAGGTTTATTTCATTCTTTTCTATATCAGAAAATACAAGGTATGCTTAAATGCGTACACAAGGTTTGTTTAAGGCTTGTTCTTATACTAAATATGTTATTAATTCATGTATAAAAGATGAGTCATTCTTTCTTTTTCAGTCTGTACGCTAAACCGAAAAAGGGAATTAACAAGCATCAGCACCTGCTACTGTAAGTGTATCTTCATTGAATTTATCAGTTGAGATCTATTCCAACTCTATGCATTCATGAAGAAAATTTCCAATAATTTTTTCTGCACCAATCACGTGTTTCGAATATCAAATTCTCATCAGCGATACTTCCAGCTGAACCGCCAAAATTCATTTCAGTTGCGCCCTCTTGTTTTTGGAATTTAAATTTGTACATTTACTTTACCGAATTTCCTTTATGGTCGATTCAGTAGCATATCCAAATAAAATCTATGTTCAAAATAGCATTGGAGGGATGGAGCTAAGGTGTTAACCTTCTTTAATTTCGATATTTGATGTTTTTGAATAGAATGACAAGTTTCCGAAATAGCAAAATAATATATATGAAGTCAAAACGAAGTTCTTTCAGGCGACAGAGCTGGAAAGAAGTAATTAATACACTTCTAAATATCAAGTCACGGGGAGCGATTTTAACTGCTCCACATTGCAACAAGAAATAAGTGTTTATAATAATAATACAGAAGTATTGCAGCCCTAAATCATAATTGAATTACAGTTCAGAATTCCACTAATAAAGGTCAACTGAGTGATTTTCCTTATACAAATTTCAGATATGTTTGCCAGCTGCCTTATAGAGTATGACAGGGAAAAAAGTATATCTAGGAGCAGTGAAGGAGGAAAGAAATACCTTTTGCCACAAACCGAGTTATAAAGGAGGGAAAATTCCAACTGACCATAAGGAAACAATCATTGACTTTAAATAATAAGGACCATCATACATTAGATACTGTAGATTCCAAATATATAATTAAACAATTCAAGGTAAATGTAAATGGAGAAATAGTTGAGCCAAATACACGATGTTGAATTTGATGTTCAACAATATATAATAAAGCTGTCGGTAAAATGTTAAACGTCTTCAATTCAATAGCATAATTTAAGACCTGCTAAATTTACAGCATGGACCAGACATGCACGTTTCGGGTACTAAACCCTTGTCAATGAATATCATGGGCTGATAATTTCTCTGAGTTATCTTGGTATAACTGCTCATCTGTAAATATCGGGTTCTTTTAGTATGATATTGCTCCCCATGCCTACATCCCCTCCCCAAAAAGAAAATATGACATATCTTGAGCTGATAAATTCTCTGATTGATTATTGTAAGAATTATCACTTGTTCAGGAAGATGAAACTACACCCTCCCCACCATAGATCAAATATGAAGTACCATGAGCTGATACATTTTCTGATTTATTTTCGTAGGAATATTCATCTGTCAAGATAAATTTGGTTCAGGATGATATAGCTATCACCCCCTCCCAACAAAAAAAAATGAAGTATCATGAACTGATACATTCTTTGATTGATTTCCGTAGGAATGTTCATCTGTAAATATGAACTTGTTTCAGGATGAGAATTAGCTATCACCAACTCCAAACAAAATCAAAAATATAAAGTTAAATGAAGTATCACGAACTGATAAATTCTTTGATTGATTTTCGTGGGAATGTTCATCTGTAAATATGAGCTTGTTTCAGGATGAAAATTAGCTATCACCCCCTCCAAAAAATATAAAGTAAAATGAAGTATCATAAACTGATAGATTCTTTGATTGATTTTCGTAGGAATGTTCATCTGTAAATATGAGCTTGTTTCAAAACGATATAGCTTAAACAGTTTAACCTAATCTCCTCTACATTCAAAAACGTATCATGAGCTGATCTTGATTTTCTTTGATTTTCGTAGGAATGTTCATCTGTAAATATTTATGAGCTTGTTTCGAGAAGATATAGCTATTACCCCACCACTCCCTCCAAACATAAAAAAGAATTTGAAGTATCATGAACTGATAAATTTTCTGACTGATTTTCGTAGGCTTGTTCATCTGTTAATATGCGCTTGTTTCAGAATAATACAGCTTAAACACTTCTTCTCCCCTGCATACAAAAAGTATCATGAACTTATAAAATCTCTGATTGATTTTCGTAGGAATGTTCATCTGTAAATATGAGCTTGTTTCAGGGTGATATAGCTATCCCCCCAATAATATGAAGTATCATTAGCTGATTACTTCTCCACTTGATTTCGTAGGAATGTTCATCTGTAAATGTTATATTGTTTCAGGTTGATATAGTTTAACACCCTCCTTTCCTAACAAAATGATATGAATTATCCGATAATTTCTCTAGTTGATATGCATAGAAATGTTCATCTGTAAATTTGAGCTTATTTCAGGATATATAGCTACCACAACCCAACAAAAATGTAAACATTAATTATCATGAGCTGATATGATTTGCTCTCGTAGGAATGTTCATCTGTAAATGTTGGCAGATTTCATGATGATATTCCGCACACTTAAATTATTATATGAATTATCATGAGTTGTTAAATCTGTAGGAATGTTCATCTGTAAGCTTGTTTGAGATCAGTATTGCTACCCCTAAAAGTTTGATACAAAGTATCATGGGCTGATAATATCTCAGATTGATTTCTGTAGAAATGTTCATTTGTAAAACGTAGTAATTGATTATGAGTCTTTATAGACTTTTTTTTTTGTTACATGTTAATTTGGTAGGAATGTTCATCTGTATATCAAAGATTTCGTTTCAAAATGTTTTTCCTCTATGTATATGTATCTGTATGAAACTTGGTATGAATGTTCATCTGTATAATTCAAAGACTACTATGTAAAAGATGTTTCCTTTAACTAGAAAATTGTGCATTTTAGTGAATTCCCATATTGATGCCACATAGAATTGTTCAATGAATAAATTTGCTATATACTTAGAATCGTGTTGTTATGTAGTGCAATTTACAGGCAAACCCAAAAATGGGACTTCAAATTCAGTCCCTTTTTATTCTGAGTTGCATTAAATGTTCGATGAGAGAAATAATGAAATCGTATAATGAGAATTATTTGAGCAATAACGCCATATTACAATGCGATCGTAACGTCATATGACGTTAACGTCAGCATAAAAGAAAATGTTGACCTATGTGCTGTAAAGTTACAACGGAATGTCCGATTCTTAAAACTTAAACAGATTTACATTCCGTAAATTGTGTATTGCCATTATCTAAACTTTGCTAAAGATCTGAGACACGGCCGATTTCGACCCTTAGCGGACCTTGTCCTTTGCTGCTAGAAATAACGTCCAACATCTCCAACAGGACTAGGTTAGAGCTCCCGACGGAAATAAATCAAAACACCAAAAGTCGAATATACAAACACACGAGACATCACATGGGCAAGGGAGACAAAATGACTATACATAAAATAAAACGAGACCAATGGGCAACCGGTTCTGACTACGGACTAACATTTGACGTGTTAGTAAAATGTTGATGTTATCTGGATAACGTGTGCTCACACCTCACAACTTGCCTGGTTTCCCAGCGGTCCAGAGGAACTCCCACTGTATGATGACGACACATACAAGACAGTCTTACAATACTCGTTACGTCCGCAAGTAAGGCTGAGTAAAAAGGCTGAGTAGTCTCTTCGTTGAAATGACAATCAGAGGAATATTTTGACATGTATGACTTTGGAATATACCGCCAGAATGTTGAGCATGATAAAAACGTACATCTGACTGCGAACATTCATAGGGATACCATCCAATTAAGACTGATGCAATGTCCACATGCAACAAACAGTTGTTAAACACGTTGTGTTGATTCTTCGGTGTAGGAAGTAATTTTAATGTTCCATTTTCTTATTTTCAATAGATCAAAGTCCGGTTGAATTGTATCCGTTTGCCGGAATTTGTGGGACGCCGTACTAATCATTCATTTAATTGTCGCAACCTTAAGTAATTTCTTTGTTACAATATTAATTTAAGATATTATTCATGTATACATGTTTTGGGGGGGGGGGGGTTATTATTTTTCTGAGATAGATTCATTGTAAGATTTAGACGTTGCATATATACTCTTATGCTCTAATCCGAAAGAGTGCAGATGAATGCCTTCAAAACCATTGGAGGTTTTTACTAGTCTTGACATCGGCATCTGTAAGAAAATAACTTGGTGAAAGTCAAACACAAAAGCCGAAATCAGATTCCAAAACTTACAATCAAACGGCTTATTGCGCCTTTGCGGAATACAGAGCAATTTCCCCTTACAGACGGTATCTGACGTAATATCATTGTGACGTCATGAAAATGGTATGGTAATGTCGATTTTATACCGTCATTTCCAAGTCTTTTAGGACTGTTTTCATAGAATTCGATGACGTCATAATCAGTCTACGTCAGATACCGTCTCTAATGGGAAGTAACTCTAGTTTTCGAAAATAGAGAATAAATTCTGGGAAATATATTATATATCAGAGCTTTCTCGCACGAAAGGAAAATTTGACAAACAGATCGACAGTGACAAAGACAATACTATGGTCGTTATCCAAGGAAGAAACTCTAGAGTTCAGTGCAAGTGCAGAATTCATTGAAGAATACATTATAGGTGGCGCTGTCAATACGCTATGCTAATTTGCAAATAAACCTAATTCATTAATCACACGAAAAAGATAAAGCGATATAAAATGGAAGCGTTTCCTAGGAGTTTACACAATACGATGACAGTGTAAGACCATCGTTATCAAGACAGGAAATTTAACTATGTTGTTGTCTAATAAACATCAAAGAAGTACCTAAATCAGCTTTTACTTTATATATATACCTGTAAATGTTAGGTGAATTTCTTCCTCAATATTAGAATCAAGACAATGGGGCGCAATATATATTTTTATGAACAAGAGAACTCAAACAAGGAATTTTGTTTTAATTGGGAAATTTCGGCATGATAATCAAAATGAATAAAGAGTGAAAGGTCAACTCTTGAATTTAAACAATGATTTTCGGAAAAAAACAAATGCCCCCCCCCCCCCTCCTCCCTTTAAGTTACCTTGACCTTGATCACATGACCTTGGGTCAAGATGATGTGAAACGTTTGAGTCATGAGCAATATCATACTAAAACATAAAAGTGATTCATTTCCGGTATATTGTTTAAACATTATAAGCATACTGACTGACCTTGCCCTTGGTCACATGACCTATGGATAATGAGCAACAACAAACTCAATAATTGATTTGATACATGGTTCAAAACATATAGTCTGGACATGATTAGCATAAGTCTGAATAAACCTTACACAGAATTTGGAGCCGCTCATTTTGGCAAGAGGAAATTAAGCTCTGTATTGTTGATGGCGCTAGGAAAATTCACTTGGCTTTATTTAAATTGTTTGGCATGACAAGGATTAAAATATCCGAAACACGCGTCTTGTACAACAAAATTGGTACAATAGACCATATATTTCAATATTGCCAATATACAATTTCAGCCTCGTCATACACTATGATGTCCCACTCTCCAGAATGGTGGATGATATTCTGTCATAGACCATTTGGACCATCCAACCAAAGATTATACTCTATGTCTTCCGAAATGGAAGTGACCGGATGTGACAGTTCTACCGAATTGAAGCGGCTGGTGTAGCATGCATGCAGAAGATGCTTACTCTTCCTGGGCACATGGGAGTTCGCTTCTTTTCATGTGGTGGAGGTTTTAGTTTCTTTGCTTTGGTTCCTGTTTTATCCTGATTTTGTATGCCTTCGGTTTCTGATTTTCTGAATTATCGATTTTGTGCTGTATACAAGGATATGGTCATTATCCATATTTGTTATGAAACAAAGGAGGGGATCTTCAACAACACCAGGTTGCAGCACCAACAGCAAAACCTCAAAACACTCGATGCAAAAACACAAAGCAGACAAGCACAGAAAGAGACGCATAAGGGACAAGGAACATCAACGCACAACACAGAAACATCAAACACAAAGGACTACACATAAACCAACGAGACCAATGAGCAACCGGTGCCGACCATCTGTCACGGAAATAGCAGAAGGTGTGGTTATCCTGGATTACGTGCGCACAACCGTCCCACTTTTCTAATTACCCAGAGGTTTCGAAGAACTTACAATTGTGGTATAAAACAACCCCCTCACTGTCAGATGACCACACACAAACAAGACCGCAAAACGCAGGGGCCGAAGCAACACAGATGAATATGAAAATGGATTTAAAAAGAGGGCGTACGTAATACAATCCGTGCTCTGCCGCCGCGAGCTCATGTGTGCTATCACCCGAGGAGTCCGACTGACATTCAGAGAAGACAGGTGGTCGGGGCCCTGTCTTCTCTAAAGAGGTTAGGACAGGGTCCGTCATGGAGTCCCGTCGTCAAAGTCAGTCAGAGTGCAAGTTTTAAGAATGCACTTGTACAAGACTGTAGATTGGTAAAGTACCAAGCCTAGTGTCCGTCTTGTGACGTTAGGATCATAGCTACGGTATAAAAGGCGTTTGATGATTCTGACGCATTTTCGATAGTGATGTTGTCTATCTTTGATCCTTCTTATCTTGTTAATAATGTCACCATAAAATGCAGGTTGTGAAATACCTAAAGTACTCTGTTGCCTGTATTGATAAACATATACAATGTTATTACCAAAGTAAGAATTAACCTTAATCATGTGACCTTGGGACAACGTGATAAGAAACATTAAGTCCTGAGAAAAACATACAAAGATATGAAAATAATTGTAAGAAGTGATCAAGATAAATAGCTCAGACAAGAACATTTTGAGCTATATATAGCTAAATTATCTTGACCTTGGACACATGAACCTTGGGTCAAGGTGATAAGAAAGCTTTCAATTATGAACAACAGCATTCTAAAGTATCAAAGTGGTCCATTAAACGATTCAAGAGATTAAGCCCAGACTCGAATGTACGACAATTTAAAATTTACAAAACGTAATATATGACCTTGGATCAAGGTGGTATGAAACCTTCGGGTCATAAGCATCATCATACTAAAATATGAAAGTGATCCGGTAAACGTTTCGAAAGATAAAACCTGGACATGATAGCATGTGCAATTTCATTTAAAATGTCTTTGATCTTGGTCACATGACCTTGGGTCAAGGTGATGTAAAACCTCTGGGTCTTAAGAAAAATGATACTAGAATATGAAAGTAATCCCATTCAAGAGATATAGCTGGGACAGGAATGTTAGTACAATTCACTAAAATGTACTTCTTGACCTTGTTCACATGATCTTGGATCAAGGTGATGTGAAACCTTTGGTCATAAGCAACAACATACAAGACTAGGTGATCGGGCTAGCGGTTCAGGAGATATAGCCCGGATACGATGTGTGACAGATGGACTAGCGGACGGACGCGAAGACAAAAACAATATGTCTCCTTCTCGTAAGTCTAAGATCAGTTTTTTGGCGCTCTCGCTTTATTGTCTAATTTTCCTATTTTGATAGAACTTGTCAGTGAAGTGTCTTCACTGATATTGAATTTTGACGTAATACATTTATTTGGGTATTGGGACATTACCGTATTACTTTTACTTATGTGTTCGTTTTGTTACTTTGAGAGTTACTTTGTATTTGTGAGTGACGCAGAGTAAAACCTTATCAATTTCCAGGAAATGGAATGACCATCTAGTATTGTGTCTAGTGTTCAATCAGTGAATGAAATTCAAACACAGAGAGAAAACAAATTCGGAATTCAAATCGTGATGTCAAATGACACACAAAATCTTGAAGAACCCAACATTGAAAGCAACAAAACATAGTCTCGCGAGACGAGAGAAAGATCATTAAAAATCAAAGTGACCAATCGTAATGTTGGGATAGTAAAATGGCGATTCTCTGCAATGTGTAATCATTTTTTGAAAAAAGAAATTCTGAATTGAACAAAGTAAGAAAACAATTTACTTATATATTTTTATATTTTAATGTTCTACAAGCCCATAAGAAATTTGGTAATACACGAGTGAAAATTCATGCAACTATCTGTCCAACGTTTCCCCATCTGCTTTTCCCTTTCCGCCTTCAATGTCCTATTTCTTTTTACACCGTCTGTAGCATTGCTTCTTTGTTAAGAACCTGTTCCTGTTTCCCATACATCCACCATAAATAAACTTTTTACATTTACCAGCCCAGGGATCGTAGTAATAGCTTGGGAAATAGCCACGACAGTATCCTGGTGCCTTTGGTTCCAGACATTCTAGGTGAAAATGATATCTTTGTTAAACCTTACATCTTCATCTTATTATATAGAAAACACTCAGTATAAAGTACCAACGTTAACATATAATCAGTTATCAATAAGTACATTTTGAGCTATCATTTCTCACCTTTACATTTGCATGTAGAGCATCCCTCTGCATCCAATGCGTATTCCTTGCATTTTCGTTTGCATTTTCTCTTTTTACAGGGACCTGAAAAGGCATAACCAATCGTTTCAAAGATTTTTTTTTTTCATTTTTGAATTAGAATTCAGTTAATTACCACACTAAATATTATTTTCATTTTGAAGGAAGAGGGATATCAGCAAAATTCCGACACACACACTCTTTTATGAGAAAAAACAGTAGACAAGTACCACAATAAACGAAAAAGGAGCAAAGAAAATCAAATGCATCAAAACACCAAATACAAAATGTTATTCAAAAACGTATGAGATCAATTGGCATTTTGCGCCGACTCAGGAAGGCCCTCTGCAAAATTAGTAGCAAATTGCGTGGTAATCTTGATAACGAGCGTACATCCCTCCCACTTATCCGGATACCAAATGGTATCGAAGTTGCCTTGAATCATTTTGACCTAAAGTGGTACTAATGTATTGTCCGAAACTGGTACTAATGTATTGTTCGAAACTGGTACTAATGTGTTGTCCGAAACTGGTACTAATGTATTGTCCGAAACTGGTACTAATGTATTGTCCGAAACTGGTACTAATGTATTGTCCGAAACTGGTACTAATGTATTGTCCGAAACATCTATGTCTGCTGCACAGCATTTAGAATTTTTTTTTTGGGGGGGGGGGGGGGGGGGCGGGGAGGCTTCTCTGTGAAAGCAGCAAAGAACATTTCTTTTCTCTTTTTCAATACCTCTTATATCTTTTCTTCTCCACTGTTCATGACACTTTAGAAACACATGATCTCAATCATATACAAATACAAACACACACAAAAATAGTCAAAACACCCAAATTCAACAGTGGTTTTGGATAATTTTCAATTGTTTAAAATTAGTCTCCTCGCTGTAAGATGACGATAAAAACTGCATAAAGAAACCAGACTTCAAAATAAATCAGACTAAACAACTTCAACAAAACTTAAGACAAATAAAAACCTCAACGCAAAATAAACTAACAAACAATGCACCACAGAACAAAAAGGGGAATTAGGACGTACTGAGGAAGACACGTGTGTATTTGACAAGAGTCTACGTTTAGTGCTTCTTCCCCCCCCCCCCCTTCCCCCTTCTTTTTTTGCAGCATTCGTGAGTCTATAGAATTCGAGTTTGTCTAGTACAATGAAATTCTCACTCCCATATCGAGAGTTCGCTTCTTTTCATATGGTGTAGCTTTTTGTTTGTTTGCTTTTGTTCCTGTTTTATCCTGATTTTGTATGCCTTCGGTTTCTGATTTTCTGAATTATCGATTTTGTACTGTATACAGGGATATGGTCATTATCCATATTTGTCATATATTGACAATTTGTACTCTTTGTATCAATAGATACATTTTCATAAATGTATCCTTAAAATCTGATATTACTTACCATATCTACACATACATGTTGGACATCCACTTTCATCAGGAATATTACCATACTTACAAGGGCGTAGGCAAACTGCAGTACACTGATCAAGACCTGTAATATTACACATAATTAGTTTACTCAAAAATGTTAACTTTCAAATTTTTTAAAATTGTAATTGAATCATCGAATTCAATTTCTCTAAATAATCAGATTCAAAATATTTGAAAAAAAAAGAAAAAGTCTTGAGCATGTTCTACTGAGATTGATTATTTGACAATTTCATCCATCCCTAACAGATTAACAGAATATACTAATGAGGAAATCGATCGAACATGATGATCAAGATGTAGCTAATGCAAAATAGATGTTGATAGACACTACCTACGCGGTTTACACTCGCAAGTTGGACATCCATTATTGTCGATAACATATCCATATTTACACATACGACAATCTAGTTGAGGACATGGAGCTACAAAAAGAAAATATGACATTGAATAAATAAATAAGTAAAACAGGATCTTTATGTTCATACATATATTTTATTCATTAAACATATCAAATTTATTTTTTGATAATATATAAAACGAAGGAGGGGATCTCCAAAAAAACCAATTTCTCCCTGTTGACAGCTCTCCGCTGGTCCGCAACAGTTATAAGCAAATTCTTTGGCAGAAATTTTAGGTCAGGTTGAGATTTTTGGTCTTCATAATTTCAAATTATTTGTATGTCCTATTTTTCGGCAACGAGCATCACTACTTAGACATAACTTGTTTACATGCGTATACGGTGCACGTAAATTCTATACTAGAGCATAATTTTCAATTTTGACATTTTCAATCACATGGTTGACCTCTCGTAAAGTAAATGTTTTCACTATGATTATGCCTGTAATAATATATTTATTCCGAACGATACTCTACCCAAT
Organism: Pinctada fucata; assembly: GCA_028142955.1. Taxonomy (NCBI): domain Eukaryota; kingdom Metazoa; phylum Mollusca; class Bivalvia; order Pterioida; family Pteriidae; genus Pinctada; species Pinctada fucata. Next base: position 23,117,160 of record AP027106.1, read on the forward strand.
CTACATCGGCATGTCCAACAACCATACTCATCTAATTTTAATCCATAATCTGGCTCCGGACATAACAGAGTACAAACACCCGGTAGACATTTTTTCGAAGGATAAACCACTTGGCCTGAAATAAAGGTATAATTGACTTACTAAAATAATTTTGCATTTGACAATATGGTTGACCCAGTTCAATGCATAAAGCGCTTCATTGCATTGAAATGTAAACGTCTTCACATTGAATAGCATCATTTAAGAACAGATAAATTGGCAACATGGACCAGACATGCACGCTTCGGGTACTTAACCCTCGTCAGTGATCCTCAAATCTAAACAATGTAATATGCCAAAACGTATGAACGTTACTATGTCTAAAAAGCGTAAGTTACACATAACAATGTTTTCTCAGAAGACCATGCCTTTGTTATACTCACATAACTGGAAACATCAATTATCATTCTGAAGATTCCAAATATAGAAAAAATAATTAATTTAGGAATGTGAGCAATTTTATGCCCTTCCTGACTATACTTGGGTAGTCACAATGTCTTATCTCAGTCAGCGGTGGGTCTTTACATTACAGCACTTAAAAAGACATATCAATTGCCTTGGAAAATTGCACTTTGGCTAAAATTCATAATCGAATCAGTTAAATTTTCCAAATGGAAATTCTCTCATATAAGGTCATCATTCAGGGATAAGGTCAATATATCGAAAAGAATTCTTAGTACGTTAAATGTCTTACGATAATAATAAGATAGCCTTATGAGATGAGTGATGACATGATTCAACGGTTAAAATGCATTAAATGTCTAAGTTAAAGGGCAATAAATCTGGTATAACCTTTTTGGCTGCAATACCCTCTCTTCATGCACAGCAACATGACAAACATTGACAATTCCATATTCCAACACACTGCACCAAGTCGACAATTCGGAAAATCACAAATCGACGGCATACAAAATATGGACAGTACAGGAATCAAAGCAAACAAACAAACAAAACGCCACCACATACAAAGAAGCGAACTCCCGATATGGGAGTGAGACCAGGTGCCCAGGAAGAGTCAGCATCTCCTGCTTGCATGTAACACCCGTCGCGTCAATTCGGCAGAAATATCGCATCCGGTTACTTCAATTTCGAAAGATACAAGACAGTATATTCTGTGTTTGGATGGTTCATATAGTCTAAGACAGAATATCATCATCCATTCTGGACATCATAGTGCATGACGAGTTCCCAGTATCGACCGATGAACTTCCTAAGGGACGATGTTAGTCGATCACAAACGTATCCCTGACTGAGAAGCCATAAGCATTTCTGCATCAGAAATAATAACCATACATCAGCTCGCACTTCCTTTGGCTTTGACACAACTACTTTAGATTGAGATTACCATAATTATATTGTATACATGTACCTAAAATGAATAAAAATCCGTACAAACAACGTTTCAAAAAACGTTCCATAGCTGGTTACTCTAAATGTTCAACCAACTATCTATCGATCTAACTCACCGAAGTTTTATCTGAAATAAAATCTGGACTTTCAAAATATTGTTCTACAGCATATATATTCTCAAAGCGATGTTTCCCAAATATGGATTTGAAAGAATTCGAAGGAACGTTTAGGACAACTGAAATCCACTCATTTCAATAGAGTCCATTCGATCAAAGCCTTTATTTTTGGACATTTTACAGATATTATTCCGATGTTAAACTTCCTTTCATTTTTGTGGTGTTCAGAGGAAAGGTATTTTTACAAATTGTCGGAATTCCAATGAGAACCAATTGTGTCCCACCCCTTGTCTATATTTTTCTTTACTCGTACAAATGTTAAACGTCTTCAAATTCAACAGCATCATTTAAGAACAGATGAATTTTCAGCATGGACCAGCCATGCACATTTCGGGTACTTAACCCTCATCAGTGATCCGCAATCCAAACAATTTTATATGGCCAAAGAGTATGAAAGTTATGATGTCCACAAATGTACCGAAAGACGTAGCAGGATGGAGGGGATATGATGCTGCGGGACGCACGTTTTAGAAATTTCAAGAACTTTTGCAAAACACAAATTTTCGAATGTGTTGAAGAAACGATGAACTGAAACTGATCGACGGCGGATGCGGCTAGCCAAACAGGTGATGCTCACTCTAGCTTGATAGGGGTCCGTCGATGCTCAATTTTGTGCTTTATTGCAAGTGTTGTTGAGATTATCGTCTGGATCTTCTTTAACTAATTGGATACATTTGCCCTCGGGGAGTCCTGTTCCACCAGCAGTGACACTCACCAAGTGTTTCAAATGTTAAACTGAATTCATTCAAAGTTTGGTCTCTGAAGGGAAAAGGTACTTAGCAACTGACTGAAAGTTCACCTACAGATATATAGACGATGTGCTGTCTATCAATAATCCAAAATTCGCAGATTACCTTAGCAGAATCTATCCTTCGGAGCTTGAAGTGAAAGACATTACAGAGACAACTAATTCGGCATCCTATTTGGACATAATGCTGTCATACGACACTGATTGTCACATCAACACCTCGCTCTATGACAAATCTGACACCTTCATTTTCAGCATCACAACATTTCCCTTTCTGAGTAGAAAAATTCCATCATTGCCTGCTTATGGCGTGTTCATATCTCAATTGAAACGTTATTCAAGTACCAAATACACATATTTTGTTCAGAGAGCTAGGCGTCTTTCATATATGATGTTTGATGTCGTATTTGCTATTGCTTGTACCTTTTTTTTTCTCTTGCTGCATGTGCCTTCTCTGTTGAACCGCATGCTCTGAATGACTGGAAAAACCTCATTTTAGATATAACGGATATTCGAATAGATAACTTCCATAAAAACCCTCATCTTTTTCAAAATCTACGTTCCAAATCAGAAAGATATTTCAAATCCAAACTAAGTAAATTACATGAAAAATATTTCTTTGCACCAGCTGATAAAGCAGCCAACAACACCATTATCATTTGAAAACGTTACTACATATCAACTTTGGTTTCGGAACTTTCGTCTACTAATACATATATCAAAAGCAATGAAAGTGCATCTAACATTTTAAGCAAACATAACAGTGAACTGTCTTCATTCAATATCTCTATTTCTAAATTGGATCTCCCAACACTATATTGCATACCGAAACTGCACAAGTCTCCTTACAAATTTCGATTTATTGCTAATTCTAGTAACTGCTCCACTACAATTCTGTCTAGAAATCTGACGTCAGCACTGCACTTACTGCTATTAAAGAACACATAACTAGATATTGTGAAACGGTTCTAAACGGGAACGATGTAAATTTATTTTGGTCTATTAAGAATTCAGGGGATGTGATTGAAAAAATGAAATCTGGATATTTCCAAGCCAATACGATTTCTTCATACGACTTCTCTAATATGTACACCACACTTCCTCATGACAAAATTAATGATCGATTATCTAATCTCATTAAATGGTGTTTTGATCGAAAGTGAAAAACTTACATTTGTACATCTGAATCGAAGGATTTCTTTTCCTCGACAGACTACAAATCATACAAATCATGGACATATAGTGACCTGTGTGATGCCTTGTCCTTCCTCTTGGACAATATTTATGTTAGATTTAGTGAGGATCTATACAATGAGGTTGTAGGAATTCCTATGGGTACTAACTGTGCGCCTCTTGTTGCAGATTTATTTTTATACACTTATGAAAAAAATTTATCCAAAATCTTCAAAAGCAAAGAAAATTTGATGAGCTGAAATGTTTCAATTATACTTCTAGGTATCTGGATGATATTCTAACCATTGACAATCCTGCATTTGAATTTTATAAGAATGAAATTTATCCACAAGAATTAACTCTTAACAAGGCAAACCTTTCAAATACAGAAACAACCTTTTTGGACCTAAATATCAAAATTGTAAACGGAAAGATTCATACAAGTGTATATGACAAAAGGGATGATTTTGGATTCAACATAGTAAATTTCCCCTGGCTTGACGGTGATGTTCCAAGATTACCGTCATACGGCATTTACATATCACAGCTCATCCGGTACGCTAGAGCATGTACTGATATTTTGGATTTCCACAGTAGAAATTTACAAATTACCAAAAAACTTTTAGGTCAAGGTTTCCGCTTTCATAAACTAGTTAAGACTTTCTGGAAATTTTACAAAATTACAGTCAACTTCTTTTAAAATTCGGATCTATACATGTACATTACTATGGGTTCTACACAACCTGTCTTTTATGCATATGGTGATATGATAAACAAAATAAAAAGGATCAAAGGTAGGCAGCATAACCATCGAAAATGCGTAAGAATCATCAAACGCCTTTTATACCGTGGATATGATCCTAATGTCACCAGACGGACACTAGGCTTGGTACTTGACCAATCTACAGTCTTGTACAAGCGCATCCTTGAGACTTGCACTCTGACTGACTGTGACGACGGGACTCCATGAATGGCCCTGTCCAAACCTCTTTAAAGAAGACAGGGTCCCGACCACCTGTCCTCTCTGAATGTCAGTCGGACTCCTCGGGTGATTACATACATGAGCTCGCTACAGCCGGCAGAGCACGGACTGTATTACGCATGCCCTCTTTTTATATCCATTTACATATTCATCTGTGTCTCTGGTGCCTCTACGTTTCGCGGTCTTGCTTGTGTGATGTCATCTTACAATGAGGAGGTTGTTTTACACCACAATTGTACGTTCTTCGAGACCTCTGGGTAATTGGAGAAGTGAGAGGGTTGTGTGCACGTAATGCAGGATAGCCACACCATTTGCTACTTGCGTGACAAATGGCCGTCCAAAGTCGGCACCGGTTACCCATTGGTCTCGTCGGTTTATGTGTAGTCTTTTGTGTTTGATGTTTACATGTCGTGTGTCTCTTTTCCGTCTCGTGCTGTACTCGTCTTTTGTGTTTTTGCATCGGGTGTTTGGTAGTTTACTGTTGAGGCTGCAACGGGGTCTTGTTGGAGATCTCCTCCCTTCTTCTCTGTGTTTTCGCTTTGGGTGTTTTGATGTCCTGCTGTCGGTGCTACAACCTAGTCTTGTTGGAGATCCCCTCTTTTCTCATAATTTTATATTAAGATTTCTTCTTTTTCAAGATTAGCTTCAACGATTAAGCATAACTTGTTGAAATGTATAAATTGTGCATTGGAAATTTATAATACAAACATAAGATTTAATATATTACTATTAAATCCATTTATCAGAGGAAGGCCATAATTTCTTATTCACCAACAATTATTTTCTATACATCGATTACTTTCCGATCACTCGTTTCTAATTTTCATATCCCGTGCTACCTTTAAACGTAGTGATCTATAGGTAATTTAAATAATACGTGCATCTACTACTGGAAGGGTATTTAAAGTGACGATGAGACGAAGACAGTTATCAGTTTTGCTTAGAAATTTTCATCCTCCCATCTATCCCTTACATACTGTGTTGATTTGAAGAATATGATTCTGCTGCTGCTCTCAATTTTTATTTCAGTTCTAGTCTTCAACAACAGATTCCAGACGTCACGGCTGTAAGAATGGACATGATTTGAGGCATTCAGCTTGCCTGCGTTTGGGCGTTTAATGCTCACCAGTGACGTTAAATTGAAAACATTTCGTTACAAGTATATTCTATTTACCTTTTTCAAGGATGTTGAACGTCTGATCTCAGAGTTCTCTATTTGTCACATCCACAATTGATTTCCTGTAATTTGAGGATGCCCAATTGGAACCGTGGCTTCTTATCTTACAGCCGCGTCCAGATACAGCCAAAATACAATAATAATAAATCGTAAATCTCAATTCAATTGTTTTTATCTTTATAACATGCCATGTTGAAGTCTGTCCAGTCATAAACGAAGTACACTTTGACAGTGTGTGTTTTTCTGCTTGTAACAGGCTTTGTCAATGATAGATGTCAAGGTGTCATACGGTCTTATTCCACATTTCTTCAGAACTTTACAGCACTGCTTGAAGACTCGAGGCTTAGACTAGGTATGCTTATAATAAGATGGCATTATCTATGATAAATAGTGTTCCAACTCTATACCTTCTTGAAGAAAATGTCAAACCAATTTACGTGCATCAGACTATATATTAAATTCTCATCAGTGCTGCTTCCAGCCAGGAAAAGGGGATGATATCTCAAGCATGACCACCCTGCACCCAACGAGCGAAACAAATTCACAAGAAAGTGACACGTAAATGACAAAACTACAAACCACAGAAAAATACACAACAGAAATCACTAGAACATCATACAAAACAATCGAAACAGACGTCGTACAAAAACATCAATAATTAATGACAACACATAAAAAGGAAGGAGACCAATGTGCACCCGGCGCCGACTTTGGACGGTCATCTGCTATAAGCAAATGGCGTTGTTATCCGGATTACGTGCGCACAAACGTCCCACTTATCCGGATACAAATAGGTCTCCATAGACGCACAATAGTTGTATAAACATTAAACTTCTCACTGTAAGGTGACGTCACAAACAAGACAGTTCAACGCAACTGCCTTTTGTAACACAAATTCTATCTAAAAGAATCTAAAAAATTCTATGGCATGCGTATAAGAGTATGTGCTATGCTGGATGAAGCGAGCTAAAGATACCAAATTGCTTTTCATACGCCACCTAAATCCATTTCACTGGCTCCCTCTGGTTTCATTTTTAGAATTTAAATTTGTACATTTACATCACAGAGAGTGTGCGGCTGCAAATTTCCTGTAGTGTCGATTCAGTTGCATATCCAAATAAAAACTATGTTCAAAATAGCATTGGAGGGATGGTGCTGAGATGTTAACCTCCTTTAATTTCGATGATATTTTTCGATGGAATGGCAAGCATCCGAAATAGCACAAAAACTATATATTATGTCAAATTGTTAAAGGGCAAAACAAAGCTTCTTTCAGCCGACAGAGCTGGAAAGAAGTTATTAATACACTTAACAATCATCAAGTCACGGGGAACGATTTTAACTGCTCCACAACGTAACAAGAAATGAGTATTCATATTAATAATACGGAAGTGCTTTTACTCTATACCTTCTTCAAGAAGGTCATTTCATGCACCAGACACGTGTTTTGAATATCAAATTCTCATCAGGGATGCGTCAAGTCAAATTGCTTTTCATACGCCACCTAAATCCATTTCACTAGATCTTTTTTTAATTTACTTTTAGAATTTGAATTTGTATATCTCCAAATTTCCTGTAGGGTTGATTCTGTTGCATATCTATAAAAATCTATGTTCAAAATAGCATTATGCTCAAAATAGCATCTCACTCCCATATCGGGAGTTCGCTTCTTTTCATGTGGTTGAGCTTTTTGTTTTTTTGCTTTGGTTCCTGTTTTATCCTTGTGTATGCCTTTGGTTTATAATTTTCTGAAGAATTAATTTTGTGCTGTATATAAAATTGTATTTTATGACAAGTTTCCGAAATAACATAAAACTATTATATGATGTCAAATTACGCCACCTAAATTCATTTCACTAGCACCCTGTGATTTTATTTTTAGAATTTAAATTTGTATATTTACTTTACAGAGAATGCGCGGCTCCATATTTCCAGTAGGGTCCATTTAGAAGCATATCCAAATAAAATCTACGTTTAAAATAGCATTGGAGGGATGGTGCTAAGAAGGAATTGAAATGACATTTCATAATCATAAAAGTGTAACAATATCTCTAGCATATTAAAAGACTATGCATAAACAAATATGTCACTATTGAATTTCGTTTTAATAATTCGTCATCAGAACTAGCTGTTGCATCATCATTTGTGTATTCCTCAAATTGTAGCAAAAACTGAAAAATCAAAACTTATGTTGCTTTCTTTGTTGAGCATTAATTTGATTTAAGTGATAATATAGGTTTTTGGAGTCTTATGAAAAAATGAATGTGATTCTTATACTGTTTTGACTTTGTCAAATGTAGTGTCAAAGTATAAAATTTTGATCGCTTTGGACAATTATTTAAAAAATGTCTAAGACGAAGATTTTAAGGTTAAATTCCTAATATTTCCAAAGTATTTTTTCTAATTAGATTTAAATTTGGCATGATAGTCATTAGTGAAAGAAGCTAGAAATTCATATTTCTGCTGGAATATTATTATATTTTAAAAAATCGATAAGTGTCTAATTTTTATTATCGAGGCATGGCGTACTGACTTAAAATCATCCATAACTTTATTTTCTAGATTGAAAAATGTTAGTGGACGTTCAGTTGGTACATGTATAAAGAATCTAAAACAACAAACACGACAATGCATAGTCTTGAAATAAAGAAATTCTCCTCCAAAATTTTGTTTTAAGTCAAAATATCATACTGTTTCAGTTACATACGTAATTCTTCCCTACATGACTTAAAATGTCTTTTTTCTGTTATGCTTTAAGTAGTATATTAAGCATACTTATGAAATGAAAAACTCATGCTTATACCCATTTCGTCTTAAAAGAATCTGCTGAATCAAATCGACAAATAATTCATTCTCTGAAAAAGTAGGGTCTAGACCGATCTGAGATTAGTAACCTTGGCATCATAGATATTATTTTACCTATTTTGATGAAGTGTAAAAATAAAATTGTCATTTTTACCGTATTTCATTTGTCAATGTTTGTTTTGCTTACATCTACTTTAGTTTTTTTACGTTTAAATAGGTACTAAAAATGTCATGAAACATTTTAGGCTAAAGCTGAATTTTTCTTCTGATTAACTACATTATTATGCCACATTTGATCTTTTTGCATTATGTCATAGTGAAAGAGGGTTAAAAATACTGCACTTCAACTGAAGTATCGACTAAGGATTTTTATATGTGTTTTGTTATTGTGTTTAAACATTAAATTAAATCAAGTCTAAACATTATTTTGTAGATACTTTTTTGCATTATGTGACTGACAATTAGTCATTGTCCAAAGAAATACATGAAGTTTTATTGATAAATATAAACATTTCTACTGTTTTAAGAACGCATAGATACACAACTGCTGACTGACAAAATAATATTCCAAATTGTTCAAAGCAGACGCTCCAGGGCACGATCGGAGGTTTGAACATATTTGGATCTTTAAATGGTGTCCTGTATGAGAGCAATTCTATCCTTAAGCTATGAATGTCTTGGTATTTTAGTCTATCTTTTATGAAACTAATGATTGTTTGTCAAAGAATAGACAACATGTCAAAATCAAAGCAATATCGTACATGCATATAAACAAAAATACTCTGGAGAAATACATTTTACTTTCCATTTCATTCAAAATTTTAATATGAAAACTATCTTACCATTTACATAACTTCCAAAGATATGTAAAATCAAATTTACCAGAATGAACAAGAGATGCATCTTGTCAGAACGCCCCAACGATAATAATATGAAAGTGGTAATTCCTGCACATATTATACATGTTTGTTTCATCGCTCATTTTGTCTCCAGAAAGGATACATTTAAGATCCGGAATACTAAGGTTAATGTCGACTTCGTATCATGCATATTAATTGTGTTTCTAAGGAAAACGGGGAAATCCAACAACACTCGGTTGCAGCACCCATGGCAAAATCCCAGAACATCCAATTTAATGCAAAACAAAGGAGGGGATCTCCATCAACTCCAGGTTAAAGCACCCATAGCAAAATCCCCAAACACCCAATGCAAAAATCACAGAACAGACACCCACAGAAAGAGTCGCAAAAGGGACAAGGAACACCAACTCACACCATAGAAACATCAATCATAAAAGACCACACATAAACCAACGAGGCCAATGGGCAACCGGTTCCGACTTAGGACGGCCATCTGCCACGTAAATGACGGTGTGGTTATCCTGGATTACGTGCGTAAAACCCTCCCACTATTCCGATTACCCAGAGGTCTCGAAGAACGCACAATTATGGTGTAAAACAACTTCTCACTGTTAGTTGACCACACACAAACAAGACCGTAAAACACAGGGATCGAAACAACATAGATGAATATGTAAATGGATATAAAAAGAGGACGTTCGTAATACAGTCCGTGTTCAGATTGACAGGTGGTCGGGACCCTGTCTTCTCTAAAGAGATTTGGACAGGGCCCGTAATGGAGTCTCGTCGTCACAGTCAGTCAGAGTGCAAGTCTTAAGAATGCGCTCGTACAAGACTGTAGATTGGCTAAGTATCAAGCTTAGTGTCCTTCTGGTGACATAAAGATCATATCCATGGTATAAAAGGCGTTTGATGACTCTGACGCATTTTCGATAGTTATGTTGTCTACCTTTGATCCTTCTTATTTTGTTAATTATGTCACCATAAAATGCAGGTCGTGAAATACCTAAAGTAATATACTCTGTTGCTTGTATGGGTCCGAATTTCAAAAGAAGTTGATCATAATTTTTGTAAAATTTCCAGAAAGTCTTTACTTATTTGTGAAAGCGAAAGCCTTGATCTAAAAATGTCTGTGTAATCTGTAAATTTCTACTAAAAAAAATCCAAAACATCAGTACACGCTCTAGCATACCGGATGAGCTGTGAAATGTAGATACCGTATGACGGTAATCTAGGGACATCACCGTCAAGCCAGGGGAAATTCGCTATGTTGAATAAAAAATAATCTCGTTTGTCATACACACTTGTATGAATTTCGCCATTGATAATTTTGATATTTAGGTCCAAATGGTGTTTCTGTGTCTGTAACGTTTGCCGTGTCTAGGGTCAATTCTTGTGGATGAATAACATCTTTATTCTTTTCAAAAACCGGATGATCGATAGTAAGAATATCATCCAAGTACCTAGAAGTACCAATGAAACAGTTCACATCATCATGTTATCTTTGCTTATTAAGATTTTGAATAAATTCTTTTTCATATGTGTACAAAAATATATCTGCAACAAGAAGCGCATAATTTGTACCTATAGGAATCCCTACAACCTGCTTATAGAGATTCCCACCAAATCTTACTTAAATGTTGTCCAAGAGGAAGGACAAGGCATTACATAGGTCGCTACATGTCCATGATTTGTATGATTTGTATTCTGTAGCGGAAAAGAAACCCTTTGAGTCAGATGTACAAATATAAGTTTTCCCCTCTCGAATATAGCACCATTTAATGAGTTTGGACAATTGATCATTAATCTTGTCGTGAGGAAGCGTGGTGTGCATATTTGAAAAGTCGTATAAAGATATCTTATTGGCTTGATTTCTTGATTTCATTTTGTCAATCACATCTTCTGAATTTTTAATAGACCAAAATAAATTTACATTATTCCTGTTCAGAACAGTTTCACAATATTTTGCAACGTGTTCCTTTACCGCCGTGAGGACTGACGTCAGATTTCTAGACAAATTTGTAGTTGAGCAGTTGCTAGAATTAGCAATGTATCTAAATTTGTAAGGAGATTTTTGCAGTTTTGGTATGAAGTATATTGTAGGAAGATCCAATTTAGAAATAGGGATGTTGCATCAAGACATTGCACTGTTATGTCTGCTCACAATGTTGGGGACACTTTCATTGCTTTTGATATAAGTATTTGTAGACAAAAACTAAAGCTGATATATAGTAACGTTTTCATATGATTATGGTGTTGCTGTCTGCTTTAACTGCGGGAGCGAAGACAAATGTTTCATGAAAATTACGTATTTGGATTTGTAATATCTTTCAGATCTAGAACTTGGATTTTCAAAAAGATGAGGATTTTTGTGGAAGTTTTCTTTTCGAATGTCAGTAATGTCCAAAATGAGGTATTACCAGTCATTCAGAGAATGCGATTCGACTCCTTCCGATTTTCACCATCATTTGGTATACTTCCTTTAGTGCTTCGCGACATTTAATAATATCTATCTTGGATAGGATTCTATACTTAGGTCCTTTTTTGAGAAGACCACGGAGCTGTCTTTCCTCGATAATTGAAAAATCACCTGTAACAATATGACCAGCTGGTTTATATAGGTATTGAAATTTAGATTAAACATATTTTATTGATATAAATAACATCAAAGGGATTGGAAACAAGTTCTCTAACTTAGTTGAATTCCTCTCCCAGGTATTGAGACGTCGCACATTCTCAAGAAGCAGGACTTGATTCGAGTATTTTAGGATCTGATGTTACTTTATTGTAGTTAAATACGAAATTTCTAATAGGTTTCTTATACTTGTAACAAATTAGGAGGTTTTCAATTCTCAAAATATTGTGAAAAAGTACTTTGTACACGATGATCCCGAAAAATATTAGAGATGTTAAGAAGATCGAAGCCTTTGTTAATAAATGGAATTTTTATGAATAGTTTTTAGGGGGGGGGGATTTTTTGAAACTTGATAAATGACAAATATGGATAATGACTATATCCCCGTATACAGCACAAAATCGATAATTCAGAAAATCAGAAACCGAAGGCATACATCAGGAGAAAACATGAACCAAAGCAATCCAACAAAAACCTCCACTATATCAAAAGAAGCGAACTCCCGATATGGGAGTTTGATAAAGTTTATTCTGTGCGAATGCAACAATGATATTTAGTCTGAGTCAATCAATATTTCTTAATAATGCAACTAGTGCTTCATCCAAGATATATTTCAATTGAACTGCTGGAAGTGATGAGAGAGCATGAAGCAGTTCATGTCTGCCGCCGTTGCGTGCGATGATCATATGATCGTTGAGGTAAGATGTAATCTAGATCTTATTCTGAGTTTTCGGTTTCGTCGTCTTCCGTGAGACATAAATAACATCAAAGGGATTGGAAACAAGTTCTCTAACTTAGTTGAATTCCTCTCCCAGGTATTGAGACGTTGCACATTCTCAAGAAGCAGGTTTATGTGTAGTCTTTTGTGTTTGATGTTTACATGTCGTGTGTCTCTTTTCCGTCTCGTGCTGTAGTCGTCTTTTGTGTTTTTGCATCGGGTGTTTTGGTGTTTTACTGTTGATGCTGCAACGGGGTCTTGTTGGAGATCTCCTCCCTTCTTTCTAAAACGAGATTTTAAGGCCTGACCTGTTTCTCCAACATATTGGGCGCCACATCCTCTAGCGTTTCATGTTATGACATAAATGACATCTAAAAGGAGTAAGTTAAAACACAGTGCAGACATTCCCAGAAAGAGACGTAAAAGGGAAGGAACACCAACTCACAGCATAGAAACATGAAACATGAAAAACCTCATATAAACCAACGAATATAGCTTTATATAGAGATTAAAACTATTTCTTCATATATTCCCATCAAAACATCTCTCAACTTATATTCATTGAAATAATATAAGATATAAAAAAATTTGTGTACTTATTTTCATTCAATCGGAACTCTCCAGGGGACATTTACCAAAATATTTTACTATAGTTTTACGAGTGACTGAATGGTATATTGAGAACTTAGACCTCTGCAAGAATAAGGCACTTTCGCCTATATAAAAATACCAATTCTTTGAAATAGAAGCGATAGATGCCTCTTGATACTCAAAACTATATCGCCTGAAAGAAAATCAGTGTTGACCTTTTTTTCAATTTGACATCATATATTAATTTGCTATTCGAAAATCTTGCCATTTTATCCTTAAATATCATAGAAATTAAAGAAATCTAACATCCTAGCACCATCCCTCCAATGCTCTTTGGTCATAGATTTTACTTGATTTTGCTAGAGATTTAGAGCCGCGAATACTTTACAAAATAGATAAACAAAGTTCAAAAAATCTAAATAGAGGGAGTTACTTAATCTTTTTTTTTTCTATCTGATATTATTTTTCCTTGAAAAACCGATGATGAAAATTTATAATTCCGAAACACGTGTCTGATTAGTTTGAAATGTTGTTCAGGAAATTTAAGAATTTACTAAGAGCTGCACTACAATAACTGTACGTGACGACATACACTACAGTAAATGTACGTGACGACATACACTACAGTAACTGTACGTGACGACATACACTACAGTAACTATACTTGACGACATTCACTACAATAACTGTACGTGACGACATACACTACAGTAACTATACTTGACGACATACACTACAATAACTGTACGTGACGACATACACTACAGTAACTGTACGTGACGACATACACTACAGTGACTGTACGTGACGACATACACTACAGTAACTATACTTGACGACATTCACTACAATAACTGTACGTGACGACATACACTACAGTAACTGTACGTGATGACATACTTTACAGTAACTGTGCGTGACGACATACACTACAGTAACTGTACGTGACGACATACACTACAGTAACTGTACGTGACGACATACACTACAGTTACTGTACTTGACGACATACACTACAGTAACTGTACGTGACGACATACACTACAGTAACTGTACGTGACGACATGACGTCCTTAGTCGGCACCGATTGCCCATTGGTCTAGTTGTCTTATGTGTACTCATGTGTGTTTGATGTCTCTATATGATTTGGCGTTCCTTGTACCATTTACGTCTCTTTCTGTGCGTGTCTGCTTTGTGTTTTTGCAGTGGGTGTTTTTAGGTTTTGCTGTTGTTACTGCAACCGGGTGTTGTTGGAGATCCCCTCCTGTCTTGAAAATACGTTTTTTTAATACGATTTTTTTTTTCATTTTGCAATCATAGAAATTAAATAACCTACAATAGGCTACATAATTCATTATATGATCATCACAAACAGCTTTAAGCATCACTGAGGATTTAATATCCGAAACAAGTGTCTGGTGCATGATGAACTGGTTTGAAATTTTCTTCAAGAAGGTATAGAGTTGGATCACTTCCGTTTTATTTAAAAGTATTTCATCAGCGTAAGATAATAAATCTTTTCAACAAAACAATATGTAAGAAAAACAAAAAATAAAGTGTTCTAATTAGTCGAGAAAGGGCTAAGTTAAATTTCTCATCTGATTAATAATGGAATATTTATGTGATATTAATCGATCAGTGATCGCGTACATATTGTTACATGTTATGTAAATTCAGCTAAGGCATTAGATAGACGGATGTTGCATGCAATCAGGAGACGCTGACTCTCTCTCGGCACCTTGTTCGCAGCCGTTCCTATGCAAATGATTTTCCCTTGCCTTCTTGACTAGAGACTTAATGACTGATAGGTATTTCTTCAATGTTTATGTATAATGTGAGATAATTGATTCGCCTATTTATTGAGTTTGGAATTCTAAACTTATAAGAAAGGAGGGGATCCCCAATTGGAATTCTAAACTTATAAGAAAGGAGGGGATCCCCAACAAGACTAGGTTGGAGCAACACACCAAAACACCCCAAGTGAAGGAAAGGGGCATCTCCAACAACACGCAGCAAGAGACACAAAAAGGACAAGGAACTGCAAACATGACATCAATACACTAAACATAAAGACCACAAATAAACCAACGTGACCTATGGGCAAATGGTGCCGACTTAGGAATACTATCTTCTACGTTACTGGCAAATGGTGTGGTTATCCGAATTTTGTGCGCACAATTAATCCTCCAACTTTTCGGTTACCCATCGGTCTAGAAGTATACTACCATTGTAGTGTAAATAATCTCCTCACAGTAAGATGACTCCAAAAACATAATAACATACTTGTAGAGTTTGATTGCTGCTTCAAATTTAAGCATCTTCTCTACATTACATACTGTAACTAATGAGTAACGCAGATTTGATAAATTCAATAATTAAAGCTTTTTAAATTTGAATCTTAGATTTTTAAGTTTGATAAATAAGATTTGATAATTCCATGACCATGTTCAAAGTATGCAAGTTGATTATTTTAATGTTGGTGATAAACGTTTTGTTTTCAAGTGATTGTAATTAAAGGGTGAGTAAAATACTCAAGTTAAGGAATTGCCCCAAACTGCTAAAGGAGAGCATAGTAGTTCATAAATGATATGATGCTATGAAAATCCTTAACAGTAACGTAGGGATAGAGGTTTTTTTATACACAGACAGTCTGGAACATAGATACACCAAACACAAAGACTAAACATAAATCAATGAGACTAATGGGCGATCGGTATCTACTTAAGACGGTCATCTGCCACGCCAGTTGCAAATGATGTAATTATTCAGATTAAGCGCAAAACCCCATTACTTTTCCTGTTACCAGGAGGTCTCGAAGAACGCACAATTGAAGTGTAAATTAAGCGCCTCATCGTAAGATTATCATGCACACAAGACAGCTAAACACACGGACCAAAGCAAAACAAAGATGGATAATTATGTGAAAACATATTCTAATAGTGCTCTGACGGCTATTGCGAGAACATGCACTTTTTCGCCGACAATCAGAGAGGGCAAAAATAAGGTTTCGACTTGGCCCGTCATGGTGTCCTGTCGCCGCAGTCAACAGGGTGCAATTTATAAGGATTTGCCTGTACAATGTTGTAAATTACGCAAATACCAATGTTAAACGACTTCAAATACAATAGCATCATTTAATAACAGATAAATTTACAACAAGGACTGGACATGCACGTTTCGGGTACTTAGCTCTCGTCAGTGATCCTCAATCTAAACAATATAATATGGCCAAAGAGTATGAAAATTATTATGTCCAAAAATATACCAAAGGACGTAGCAGGAACAAGTGTCCGTCTAGTGACGACAGACATTCACGGCGGTAACGTCAAAGGCATTTGATGATTCAGACGTAATTTCGAATCCAATCTTATCTACCTTTTAACGTTGTTATTATGCCGCCTGGGATCAAAGATTTGGGGGCATATAGTTTTTGGCCTGTCCGTCTGTTTGTCTATCTGTTTGTCCGAAAATCTTTAGCATTGGGCATAACTTTTGAATGGAAGGTGATAGGGCTTTCATATTTCACATGTGTATTCCTTGTGACATGAACTTTCCATTGATACCAAAATTTTTGACCTCGTGACCTTGACCTTGATCTTTGATATACTTTTCAAATCTTTAACATTGGGCATAACTTTGAAATCGATAGTGATAGGGCTTTCAGATTTCACTTGTGTATTCCTTGTGACAAGACATTTCCATTAAAACCAGAATTTTTGACCTCTTGACCTTGACCTCGACCTTTGACCTACTTTTCAAAAACTTTAACATTGGGCATAACTTTTGAAGGGTAAGTGAAAGGGCTTTGATATTTCACATGTGTATTCCTTGTCACAAGATTTTTCTATCGATACCAAAAATTTTCAACCAAGTGACCCTGTCCTTGACCTTTCACATACATGTATTTAACAGAAAATAGTGTTTATACAAACAAAGATGCCAACGGGGGCATTTGTGTTTCACAAACACAGACTTTATTTTGTTTATAATGTCACCATAAAATGCTACTTGTGAAATACACAGAATGAATATATTCTGTTGCTGGGTCCCAATTTCAAAGAGCTGACATTAAGTTTTGTAAAATTCTTAGAAAGTCTTTACTAGTTTAAGGGAGTGGGAACATTGACCTTAAAGTTTCTTGGTAATTTGTGCATTTATTCTATGAAAATCAAAAACACTAATACAAATCTAGTGTACCGGATGGGCATTGATGTCTTAATACCGTATGACGATATGTAATGGACATCACCTTCAAGCCAGGGCAAAATTACATTGTTGAATCCAATATCATATGCTTTTTGACACAAAAGCATTTTCCATGCGAAAAATTTACGCACGTGCGTTTTGAAACTCATAGTCGCATCACCGTTCAATGTTTTGCGTATGGTTCCCTTTAACCACATTGCAACCAAGTATTTACATCGTTCCTCGATGGTGAAGAAAAACGTATTAACATACAGGAATCTATTTTTTGACTTGTTTTAAATAGTTCGAAGTATATTATTGAATAGGCTGAAGAAAATTATGCGTAGAGTACCTGCCATGGTCGCGATTCAAACATCAAAACATGTAAATGTCCTTCTATTGGTTATTTTCTTTGTTTACGTTGAGTCAGTACACATTTGCCGGCGCCCAGTTTAAAAGATAATCACTGAAAACCGGTTGTACTTACAGGGGATGCTTACTCCTCCTTGCTAGGGGGTCCGTCAATGCTCAGTTTTGTGCTCTATTAATTGTTAGTGCTGTTGATCTTATCGTCAGGATTTTCTTTAACTCATTACTGTTGTAGATAATCTGGTTATCAGACCAATGTATTGGAAACGTTTATAAATGGTTAAGTAAACCTAATGGCGACAAATTTCAGTTTATACTTCAAATCTATCATCCCATAGGTTATTCAGTTAAAGACTATTCACGACCATGTGCAAATTCCAAGGCTGTTCCTGTTAATGGCAGGAAGAGTAATAATTTGGCGCAAACACTGAATAGTTCTAATCACATCCTTGAAGATAGATATCCTTCTTAAATACAAGTCATTTGTATTTGATGTTTCAACACGATTTTGTGTTCCTTGTATGCTTTGTGTCTCTTTCTCTGTGCGTGTCTGCTCTATATTTTATGTTGGACTATACTAGTACAATAGTAATTCTAGATAATGTGAAAAAAAAATGAACCAGTTTCTGAATTGAACAAAATAAGAAAACAATTTACATATGTATTACCTTTTTATATTCTTTATTCCCATAAAGCATTGCTAATACATTGGCAAGAATGTATGTATCTATCTGTCCAAATTATTCCAATCTGGTTTTTTATTTCATCTCTGACTCCAATTTCCTATTTCTTTTTACACCTTCTGTAGCATTGCTTCTTTGTTATGAATCTATTCCTGTTACCCATACATCCACCATAAACAAACTTTTTACATTTACCAGCCCATGGGTCGTAGTAGTAGCTTGGGAAATTGCCATAACAGGGTCCAGGTGCTTTTGGTTCAAGACATTCTAGGTGAAATTGATATCTTTGTTAAACCATCACTCAGTTTAAAATACCACCATATTATAATTTATCATAAAGTACATTTTGAGCTATCATTTCTCACCTTTACATTTGCATGTAGAGCAACCCTCTGCATCCAATGCATATTCCTTGCATTTTCGTTTGCATTTCCTCTTTTTACAGGGACCTGAAAAGGCATAACCAATCGTTTGAAAGATTCTTTTTCATTTTTGAATTAGAAGTCTTCAGTTAATTACCACACTATATATTATTTTCATTCTGCAGAAAGAGGGATCTCCAATTAGATTCGGTTGCAGTATCCGCAGTAAAACTCCGACATACACACTTATGAGAAAATACAGAGTAGGCAAGTACCACAAGAAACGAAAAAAGGACATAAAAACAAATAAGACATTGAAACACCAAACACAGAATGTAACGCATAAACGTAAGAGATCAATTGGCAATATGAGCCGACTTAATCAAGAAAACCACACCACTGCTACTTGCGTGACAGATGATGGTCCAAAGTCGGAACTATTTGCTTATAGGTCTCGTCGTATCATGTGTGGTCCTTTGTGTTTGATGTTTCTAATACCTTTTGTGTCTCTTTCTGTGCTTGTCTGCTCTGTGTTTTTGCATTTGGTGTTTTGGGGGTTTGCTGTAGATGATGCAACCTGGTGTTGTTGGAGATCCCCTCCTTTGTCGTATACTGATGGGGATTAACTATCCGAAACACGTGTCTCGTGCATTAAAATTGGTTTTGAATTTCACGAATGTAAAGAGTTAGAACACTTCCACCTTATCATACGTATGAAACTAGAAAAGGTGAAACACGTACTTCTGTCATGCAGCAAACAGATAGACACAACGAAATCAACCCCCATAAAGCAGACAAACGAGAAAACACACCTTTGAAATACAATGGATAACAGTTAAAAGGAAGGAGACATGGCGGCTAAACAAGGGATGTATAATAGATGGAGCCACCGAAATACAACCAAAAACACCCGTTTTATTAAAAAGAATCCCATATTATGGTATAAAGCTGACGTTGCAAAATGTTTTGATTGAAAACATCTTCATTTTCTAAGAAGTTTGGAACAAAATATTTTTCTTAAGAATCCGAAAGCATCTAAATAAAACCTAGGCAACACAAAGAGTAGCATACCCTCACATGGCATGTATATCATGACTCACTCAATATTTATCCAAGGATCTTTACTATTTCCAATCTAAAGCCTTGACCTTTTACTTTGAAAATCAGAAGGGTTCCTCCTCCTCTTAAGCAAGACTTGTATGAACTATAAAGTTTGTTCAAGATCAAACAAAAACTGCACTCACTAGGCTGTATGCAAGGATTTAAAGCATTTCGGATTTGTGACCTTGACCTTTGACATGACATCATGACATGACATGACATGACATCATGACATGACATGATCATAACAATCAATAGGATTCTTTCTCTCCCCAAAAGGAATAAGTGTATGAAAATCGGTCAATAATCAATTAAAACTGCCCTCAAAGACATATACACGGATTTAAGCCATTCCCAATCCTTGACCTTTGACCTTTGACCTTGAAAATCAGCAGAGTTCTTACCCTTGTCAAATGGAATCAGTGTATGAAGTTTGGTCAAGATCCAATGAAACCCGTACCATCTATGCTGTATACAAGGATTTTAGACATGTCCTATCTGTGACCTTGACCTTTGGTCCATGTTGTAAATTTATCTGCTCTAAAATGATGCTAATGAATTTGAAGACGTTAAACATAAGCCCTTGAAGGTCAATAGGATTTCTTCCTCTTGCTATAAGAAATTAGTGTATGAAATTTTGTAAAGATCCAATCTAAGCTGAGTCCTGTAGGCTTTATACAAGGATTTAGATATTTTCAATCTGTGACCTTGACCTCTAGAATATGACGTTGACAATCAATAGGGTTATTTCTCTTGTCATAAGGAGTAAGTATTTGAAGTTTGCTCAAGATCCGATCAAAACTGTGTCATCTAGGCTTCATACAAAGGGTTTAACCATTTTCAATCTGTGACCTTGACATTTGACCCATGGCCTTGAAAAGCAATATGGTTCGTCCTCTTGCTGGATGAAGTGTGGTCAAGATCCGATCAAAACTGTGCCCTCTAGGCTGTATACAAAGTGTGGCGTATACACTTACACACTTACACACGAACGACGGCGTTATTTTATCCCCCGCAATTATTTTTCGAGGGGATAATAAAGTATGCTTTGATTTCGCTCCCATCTCTTTCAAAAGTGTTGAATATATTTGTTTACACAGATATGGAGAAGATTCCAACAGTGCTATATTTCGCTGACCATTTTAATACATCCGCAGTGTTTCAAAACAAAGAAGGGGATTTCAAACAAGATTCAGTAACTGTTGCAGCATCTAAAGCGAGATACCGAAACATCCAAATGCAAAATCAGGAATAACATGATACAACAATGAGGCAACAAACATTAAAAACCTAACATAATGATTGAAACATTCTCCACAAATGTTTACACATAACCCAGCGAGATAAATGGGCCAATGGTGAGGTGATGGTAAATCTATGAAGCTATGATGGTCATCTACCACGTAAGTAGGAAAAAGTACTGTTGTCATTATTACGTGCTTACAATCCTCCGACATGCCCGATTACTTAGTGGTTTCGACTAACGTACACTTGTTGTGAATAAGTGTCTTCACTGTAAGATAACGACACAAACTAATCATAGAAATGAAACATCAATTGGAAAAGGAACAAACAAAGAATCCACACCGATCCATAAAAAAGAACAAAGATAAAACCAAATGCACTGAGGAAGACACATGAAGAGTCTTCGTTTAGTACATGCTATTTGTTGCCTTTCGGTAGAATTTATGTTTACGACTGTCATGAAACAACAATGTTATTTACGATTGTACTCTATAACTCCATAGATACATAAGAATTGACTGTTCAATTTTGACCGTTTATTGTAGTATGAACTTTGGTTTGTCGAATCACAAATTGTTTAAAACCGCGTAGTGTAGCGAAGCGATTTTACGCAAAATTTGTGTTGCTACAAACCAAAGTTTTTATAATTTTTCATAATTTCCAAACCCCAATTTATCCCAAATTTCACAAATGTACTCATGAAATTAGTAATTTAGTAAGCGTAAGAAAATGTCAACTCCATAGGGCCTGTAGGCGAACTAGTTCCCAAACAAAATAGAAATAATGAATAACGTAGCTAGTTGAAAGCCACAAATGTGTCAAAACTATTTGTCCACGTCTGGAGCCCAATTGTACCAGTTCATTACATCATCAGATGTTATGACGTAGCTGTTTGATGACGCGTTCTGCAGTTCAAGTTCAAGGTCGCCGACATGGCTGTTATGTGTTTGGATTGTACACGCAGAAGCTGGGAGTTTATACAGACAGATTCTCTGTACGTATAGATATAATTATGATTATGATCTATTGGTATCAGAATATCTTCCTAGGATTTGGTTATTTCATAAGCGACAAGATATTTGTGAAAATCCATGACGATACTGTATCCTGATCGAGGCCGAGGTAGGTCGCGTCTTTTGATCTCTCATTTTCTGTTCGCTGATAATATTTTGTTCTAATTTCTTCATCTCGGTGAAAATACATTACTAGAACAGTTCCTAGTTTCAATAATTCATAGGTTCAGAACGACTGTATCTCATAGTAATTGTTTGAAACAGTGATCGTCGTTCCTTTTCATTCAAAACTCTTGCACGTTGACAGTCGTTAGCCATTGGAAAATTTCAAACGCAGGATGCTCGACCCAAAAACTGTAACGATAGGATTGTAATTTTGAAGAAAATAGATTGGAGATCCTGTTTCTGTCGTGATTTTACTGTATTTTCTGTCTATCATCAAATTTAAGGACAAGGAATGGTCTAAGGAGCTTCAAAAACAAGCGCAATATGAGCAACCGAAAAACGCTGTCAATACCGCGTACACCGGTACATCATCGAAATTGTCATACAATTTTCATTCATTCCGAAATCGTATTTATATCTAAGGACTGCCGTTAACACATATATATTTGTATTTTTATCATTCAAAATCTTAGCAACATTTAATAGTTATGATGAAAGCAGTTCCAGCTCATCCGGTATTTTATCGTGTTCATTGGGGGTATAAACGTGTATTTTAGACCAATCAAAATGCGTAGATTCGTGTAAACAAAGATACTTGGAAATTATATTCTCATGAATGTATTCTTAAAATCTGATATTACTTACCATATCTACACATACATGTTGGACATCCGCTTTCATCAGGAATATTACCATACTTACAAGGACGTAGGCAAACTGCAGTACACTGATCAAGACCTGATAGAAAATGTAATCGTTGAGGCATTAAGTTTTGAAAAAGAAAGAAAAAGAACAAAACACCATGTCCATCATGTATTACTGAATTAGACAAAGTCTATTAATCAGTAACGAAAAAAGATATGGTGGATATTGGATATTGTGGTGGAGGTTTTTGTTTATTTGCCAGGTTCCTGTTTTATCCTGATTTTGTATGCCTTCGTTTTCTGATTTTCTGAATTATCGATTTCGTGCTGTATACAGGGATATGGTCATTATCCATATTTGTCATAAAGGAATTAATATTCGGGATACATCATGTAAAAGTATTACTATGAAAGAAAATCGCTTTGAATAGATAATACCTACGTGGTTTACACTCGCAAGTTGGACATCCATTTTTAATGACATATCCATATTTACACATACGGCAATCTAGCTGAGGACAAGGAGCTACAGAGAGAATACATATTGCGGGTATATGAAGATGTAAGAAACAAGATTGTTGAATGAAATAAAAGGCTTTCTAGCCAAACAGATGTATTGATGATAGCAATAAAATAACATTTTTGTTATTGATAGATAAAAACTGTTTTAAACAAAATATGAAATTACATCAACATTTCTGAAAACATATCTTTTCCTGAATTTGGCGTTTAATCTATATATATTATATGAAATTGATATCACCGTATATTCACTACTTCCATGAAGAAAGCACATTTTCAGCGAGGATTGAATGGGGTACTTCGTTAACTGATTTCGTTCAAAATAACACTTTCTATCAATTCAGTTATTTTATCCATTTTGAATACAGATTTTACATTTATTATTATCTGAAGATGTCTTCAACACCGAAACACCTGTACAAATGTGAAACCAAACTATTTTCAGGGTAACTTTATTTCATTTCTTTATTCAAACACTTGAGGTGAGTGTTGCCGCCTTTTGAATGCGACTATCCTGTGATAACCTACAATGGATCCAGGAATTATATATATTCTGTTCAATAATGCGCGTTATGAGAAACCTAATTCCCGGATCCATTGTAGGTAATCACTGTAATAAACACCAACGAAGTACCTAACAGTTATTAGTCTCAAAGTCTAGAAGGCGAGGGATCGTGAGAATTTCCATCGGAACGGAACCCCGGAATGAACAACATTCTGAAATGAGATCAGGTGCCTGGGGAGAGTCAGTGTCTCCCGACTGCATGCAACACCCGTCGCAACAGCTTCACGGACGCCTGTCACATTCGGTAATTGTCTCGATTTACATTTTGATGTACAGATCAGGTAGATATATGTCTTGTTTGGTTATGTTGACAGCCATTCAATCACAATACAGAATGTCACTGATCATTCTGGAAAGGGGGATCTGATATGCTTTTATTATAACCCCATAGCGACCGAAGAACTTCCTCAATGATGATTTCAGCTATGTCTGTCTCTAACGATAAAATCGTCATATTTGGAATATGCTGCATCAACTGAGATATGAACAAGCCATAAGCATGCGATTAAGGGATGCTGTTACTCAGAAAAGGAAAGTTTTGTTATGCTGAAATTGAGGTCGTCGTGTTTGTCATAGAGCGAGGTGTTCATGTGACTATCAGTGTCGTAAAACAACATTATGTCCAAATAAGATGCTGAATTATTTGTCTCTGTAATTTATTTCTTCAAGCTCCGACGGATAAATTCTGCTGAGGTAATCCGTGAATTTTGGATTATTGGTTCTTGTTGTTTTATCAATCAACTCCAATATATTAACAGACTGGCATCCAGGACTCGTCAGATTTCCTATGTTTTCAGTATGGTCGTTGCAGCCATACTGGGCAGCTGTGCCTAATTGGCGTATCCAGTTATCTTCTCTTCTTTGTCAGTACGGAGTACTGAGGTTCGGATTCCTAGTTGGATTATATATTTCTTCTAGGATACGGACCTTCAGAGACAAAATGGAGTGGTCGGGCAAGTTAAAAGTAGGAAAGTATAATAACATTCCAAAAGACAGATATTATATATATATCTACATTCCCGCTTTTCACGCTTACATGATGTGTAAATACGAATCGAACTCCGTTGCTAAGGCTCTGTTACTACGTTCCGTCATAGTTCAAATTACACCATATATACTATTATCACAGTGTAAATGTTATACAAATAAATGAGCATAGGTAAATATAGGGAGACAACTCTATTTTCATATCACATAATAATTGATAGATTGATTGATAGATTAAAACCAACTTAAACGATAATTAATAAGAGTTCAGTTTCAGAAAAATGATACCCCTTGCCATCAAAGATTCAAACATAAGATTGTAAACTATTTATTATATTCTCTAAAACTGAGACGATTCAAAATTGGAAATTTTAACCAACTCTATGTTTTGGTGTCAAAAACGTCCATTTTTGCCTAAATTTCTGTGCTTTTCATCGAAACAGTCATTTTCCTCAAAAGCTAATTCATTCACAAATTGTTTTGACTGTCTACGAATAGGCTATACCATAGCTTTATACATAGAAAAAAAATAAGACAGCTGTAGACCTTCTAGCTATTAATAAAATCTACACGTTGTTGCCATGGTAACCAGCAATTTCGTATTTATTAGAAAATAATGTCATAAGAACTTCTTATTTTTCATAATTTCTCCATGATGTCTTAAATTCATAAAGCAAGTTATAAGAAAAAGAAACATATACATGAATTCTTTAAATTTCATGCATTACAGAGGTATGTAAAGTCATTTTCTGGAATTCTACAAAATGACGAAAATATTAAAATAGGCAAAAATGGACGTCTGTGGCAAAAAAAACCCAGAGACGGGCAAATGTTGATTTTGTTACTTAAATTGTTCAAGGGTATGTTCATCTACATTTAGACATAACCATCTTTCTTCTACCTTAAGTCTATCAAACGTCGGGCCCTTTACCTTTTTGGTGGATCCACCTTTGATATTGGAAATGAAATACATAAGATATATATATATAAACAAATTAATCGAAAAACTATATTCAAACTGTTCATTCGTAAAACATATTTTTCCTAATCCTTATCATTTTAACAGGAGAAATTATTAATGACACATTTAAACTATATTTAACACGCAGAGAATAAATTTCATCGCATGAAACTACAAAGCAAATGTGATTTAGGTTTCTTTTGGGGCACTTTTAATGATATTTCTGACAATCAGATATCGAAAATTACATTTAATATATATTTCTGGATTTGAGTCAATCATGTTGTGTGCCATAAAAGTGTATAGTTTTTCTCAATTATTGGCAGAAATAAGTGTTAGCAAAAGTATGTAATTTTGTCAACACTTATTTCTGATTTTATATGTAAATGTGAATGTGATTTGTAACATATTTTTGATAACACTTATTTCTGCTAATTAATTTGCATTAAATTGAATGTAAACGTATATTTTGTCCAATCAAATGAGGGCTTATTCGTGGTAATGGATTTTTTCCTTTTTGAGAGTTAAACTTTTTTAAAATAAGAAAAGGTTTTACTCGTGGTCATGAAAATTTTAATGGTTTGTCACTCACTTATAACGCTTAAACTGCTTTCTTGGCTGAAACTTTTGTAAACAGAAATTTGGAAATATTGCTTATACTTTTTACATTTTATTTCAGCGGTCAAAATAACCAGTATTAGACTAAAGTACGCAATCTGAAAGGCTTGCATTTTTGTTAAATGTTACAAGTATTAGAAATAACGGTATCATTAACACAGAATTTCATTATTTATCATAGCCATCCGTAACCCCTAGTTTACACTCGGTGAACTTGGTTTTCCAATTGTAAACTAGGGTTAACAGTTGTGAAACCTATTTTTTCGAATTGTTTATGACTTTGGCGTGCTATAACTGAACTAGGGTTTACAGCTGTGAAACCTATGTTGTCGAATTATTAATGACTTTAAATTTGGCGTGCTGTACATATTAAGATACTTTACCATCCCTGCATCTGCATATTTCACAACCATACTCATCTAATGCAAATCCATAATCTGGCTCCGGGCAGAGCATAAGGCACACAAGTCCGCATTTTTTCGAAGGATAAACGAGTTGGCCTTCAATAGAGACATGTAACATATAACTATAAATAGATTTACAATATTCAATAGTACTACGTTTTTTCTTTAAATTTTCGACTGTGTGGTCTTTTTCGAGAAAATCTTACAGCCACAGTATAGTCTATGTATCGTATATCTTTGCGCTTGCTATAGTCGTTAATAAGCGCTGCTTATCTTCGGGAAGGTTTAAACATATTTTATTTCAATAAAACGAAAAGGGATTGGGCAACAAATTTTACCAACATTATGTAAAGCCTTCTCCTTCGGGAAGGTATAGAGTTTGAACACTTCCGTAAAATTAAAATAGACACTTTTAGAAGATATACAGTTTAGAGTACCTTACCAGGCATGGAAATGTGCTCTATTGTACAACGGATACCTTAACTGTAGTGCTGGTAGCGTAGTGGTTAGCGCGATGGACTACGAATCCATGAGTCGTGGGTTCGAATCTCACCGTCGCCGGTCATTGCAAACCAGTGTAACCTTGGGCAAGTTACTTTACACTACGTTGCACTCTCTCTACCCAAGAGTAAACCGGGTACCTGGCAAATGAGACGAGCTGGCAATGTGAATGAAAAGCATTAGCGCCTAAACGGCTGCTCTGCTTGTATACTTTCAAGGGAGTTGAGAATGCACTGGATTGTACAGGTCTCGCCAGGGAGGTAATTGTGGAAGTCGCGTGAGGCTAAAGCGAACGAGACTATAAACCCATACCTTTACCTTTACCTTTTTAACGTCATAGATATTATTTTGCTGTCTCAGAAACTTCTCGTTTCATTCAAAGTTATCATCGAAATAGTAGAGCGACCAATTTAAAAAAGAAGCTTAGTTTTCGAGTTTAAACAAACACACCTAACACAGGCCTGAATTTGGTCTGAACTTTTTGCTGAATACCCCTGCTTTCAAATAGAGCTGTCGTAAAGAATATTCCACGGTCAGATTTTGTTTTAATTGGGTAAAAAGCGATAAAATCGTGAAAAAATAAAGCGAAATATTTATCTTTTATATCCTTGGTATTCCTATATTTTGTTCTTTTTTGTATAGAAAGTCGTTGCAATCAATGCATTAGATATGTACACATGTTATATAATGGTTTTGGAGGAAGAATATTTTCTCCTCTCTCAAAAAATTGCAGTTTTATTCAAATTTCTATGAAATATGAAGAATCCGTGTTAATTTTTTCTCTAAAGCACAGAGACTAATTTTTTGTCTCGAAACATATCGACAAATATATGTTTATTATTTCAAATGCCTTTTTATTGATCATTTTTCTAAGGGGCTATAAATCAATGTAAAAACATAAAGCGTATATTCTTTTGATTTAAGCGGCATTTCACAAATAAGTTTCCGTAGATGAAGATTCGGTCGACCTCGTGTTACAGTTTCTATCAAATCGTACCTATCAACCGGTATACATACATATTTTTGATGAAAGTTAAATGCAGAAATAGGAATTACATCATACTGTTAAAAAAATTAATGAAAAATACTTCTTTTTAATATGTCGTGGTAAGACCGTGTATGGAAACCCATTCGTGACAAGTTGAAATGAAAATACGTGAATTGAAGGAAAATGCATTAAGTTCATATGAAATTATGAACAGTATATTTTGACGTTTATTTTAGTACCACAGAGATGTGAATATACATGTAAAGTACATTGGCCAGAGTTTTGGCTCTTCGTTATCTGTGTTTTAAACATTACGATATGCCTTGGGTAAACGTTGTGCAATTTATCCCTTTTAGCATCCGCACTTAGTCTTCGTTCAGATTTGTAACTGTTACAAAATCAGGTGGATGCTTTTCAAGATATACTGAGTCAGAAAACCCTTTTGATGTCCCCGTGAGATCCAAAGGAAAGTCCTCAAAGGTCATGGGGGGGCTTTAATTCCTAATGCTGTACATAAGCACAAACACCACATTGTCATATGTTATATTGGTAATCTAATTGGGCAGTTCCTACATACGTCTACAATACATCAAATAAAAGGCTATATCACGAAGAGGAACCGTCTGTTGATAACGAAAAATTTGCCGCAAAAGGAGCCTATAATGTTGGCGCGTCAATGGCCGTATTTCCCAAAGAGCTCCGAATAAAGAAATAAAATTGAAAAAGTGTGAAATGTATGACGCAAAGAATAGTCGATGAAATGTGTCCATGAAGAAACTATATTCTAAAAGCAAAGCATTGATCTTCAACATGTTCATGTATTAAAGAGTCAAAGATGCGATACAACACAGTAAAATCAAACTTTTATAATGACGAGACTGATATGTTGACAGCTAAGCGTGAGACCTCTGAGAATAGAGCACCCTTTATTGTGTGGTCATTTCTATTTCAATATTGCTAAAGATTTGCTTCTCGGTTGGAAGTTTTATGTGAGCGTCTTTAATTCTTGTAAATGTGGTTGTTTGATGTTCACTTTTTGTTTGTATCTTTTCCGTTTCATTTATATAGAAACAATTGCAGAGAAAGTTAAAAAATTGTCCATTGTAGACAAGGATGAAGCATAAAAAAAACAATAAACAGACAGTAAAAAAACAAACTCAACAAAAACATACAATATTGTTGATATGGCCATCAACGATCAACCAATCAGAAACTAGAGAACCAAAACTAGAAATCAGAGGCTATCCCCCTTATCTATTGTCGTAGCAAACTAACCTGACTGGGCGGAGCTAATTCAATCAAGCAATTGAGACGAATTGATACAATTTTAGGGTAGATAGATTATGAATTGCACATCGTAATTAGAGTAAATACTCGTTACCTGTAATTTTATATGGCTTTTATCACCTGGTCAGAAGTAAACTCTTCCGATGACAAGGTGAAAATAAGCTCCGCCCGGTCAGGTCAGTTTGCTACGACAATACCTGTAGAACGATGCCTTTAATGACAAATATGGATAATGACCATATTCCTGTTTACAGCACAAAATCGATAATTCAGAAAATCAGAAACCGAAGGCATACAAAATCAGGATAAAACAGGAACCAAAGCAAACAGACAAAAACCTCCACCACGTGAAAAGAAGCGAACTCCCGATATGGGAGTGAGACCAATGCCATATAGGCAGCTACGCTACTTTCTTGTGGAACTAAAATGCATTGCATAATTCCATGTTTTGTTGATCTTAAAATATGTGTTATACTTAATTATTTCTAAGCTTAATTATTTCTAAGCTACGTTTTAACGACAACTGTTGTCACAAGGTCAAACAGAGAAAGAAAATGCCATGATTGCCTCAATGTGATGGAGTCGTATAGGCAGCTACGCTACTCACTTGTGGAACTAAAATGCATTGCATAATTCCATGTTTCGTTGATCATAAAATCTTTGTTATACTTAATTATTTCTAATATTCGGCTGACAAAATGCGTCCATATCACAATGTTTGAAATTACCAGAAAATAGATAGTACATAAAAAAAAATATTTTTCAAAATTATTGATGTAAATTTGTCGTCTTCTTTGAAATAAAGCGATACTTTTCATTCATGGTTATACATTAAAAATTTATTTAGCCGTAATTATTTAGTTTTACTCCGTATTATCAAGAAAACATCTCCTAGTTTATATTGCAGTGCATCGCTAATAACAAAGTTGGGGGTGGGGCACTTTATTTGCCTGGTACTCCTAAGTTTTTCAATCGATCTCTATCAAACTTTCCTAAAAACACATTCACATATCAAAATATCGTTTCTGTATGTTTATTTTTATCTTCGAATTAACATTCCCAATATTTAAGTGAAAGAATTGAAAATTTCAATTTTACCAATTTATCTTAGAATTTGTGCTCATTCATCCATGAAGTTGAAATTAGAAAATTCAAATTGATCAAAAAATTTTCTTTTGACTTCAGTTAGCATATTGACTTTGATTTCGGTCAGTTTGACTTTTCATTTATTAAATGATGATAATTTTTGTTAAAATGTCTATGATTTTGAATTTTACTAATTTTCCGCTTTTATCTGAATTTACAGTAATTCTGACCATACGATTTTTTTACGACAGGTCAAATCTGATGTCCCATGTTATATTCTTTCGTTAAATATAAAAATTAGCCCTGTGTTAGGTGGGTTGATTAAAATTTCAAATTTAGCGACTTGGTTGCTCTACTAAAATTAAAGGAGATCATCCCGCCTATGCTATTTTGAACATATACTTATTTTATTTGGATATGCTACTGAATCGACCATACAGGGAATTTGGAGCCACGCACTCTGTGAAAATTGCACAATTAATCTTAGAATTTATAATTAGAGGGCGCTACTAAAAGGAATTTTGGCTGTGTCTAAAAATTACTTTGGATAGAAGCCTCACTGATAAGGATTTAATATCCGAAACATGCGTCTGATGCATAATTAATTGGTTTGAAATATTCTTCGGGAAGGTGTAGAGTTGGAAAACTTCTGGTTTATCGTGACATCATATACCTTGCAAGACTAAAAAAACGCATTAGCTCGACGACAGAATGCCCGCTCACCTGCTGAGGTGTGCACCTACGCATCATTGCTTGCGCTGAACGTTGCATTTGTGCGGAAATAATGTATTGAGATCCAAGTATCCTATACAAGGAGACACATATCTTTACTGTTGTGTATACATTGTTGTTAAAACGCCAATTCGATGTCCCTGACGTTATTGTTTTAAAAGTGATCAATAACTGGTTTTTCAATTGAAGTTTCGCTGATGTACTTATCTCTGTTTCGACGACATAAATAACGCGTTTGCATTTTGTGCATTTTACTCTGTTAATAATGTTCCTATCTGTATATCGAGCATTATTTATGACCTTATGTGTTTTCTTCCCATCAGAACTTTTAATATCCGACTTATGGATCTTCTGTCATACATTTCGTATTATACACAGGCATGAGGTTTCCAGCTTAATCATACTATTTGACTCCATGCGTGTTAATAAATCACAAATGTTTGTTTTCCTTTTGTACGCTACCAGTGATGGTTGTTTAGAATTCGCTTGAAGTCTTTCAGAATTTTGTAGAATGCTTTGGTGCTTCTTATTGCCTTTGCAGTTGGAGCTCGTAAATTAGTTTCCCGCGAGGGGTTTGACAGTACATGTATAAATGTAAATGTTTAATTGTCTTTCCCTGAAATGGTCACCATAGAACATTCTATATAGAACCAATCTCAGACACTGCATGTTTTGTAGATATTGCTTTCAGTTTCTTGTGTGAACATCAACGGCGAATGCGGCTTACCAAACAAGGTATGCTTACTCTTCCCTGATCCCACCTCCAGCCTACTAGGTGTCCGTTGATGCCCACTTTGGTGCTTTATTGTGAGTGCTGCTGAGATTGTCGTCAGGATCTTCTTTATCTCTTCTGTATAATATTTGTGAGAATGTTTGTTACAAGAACGTGACTACGATACCCTCTCTACATCCTTTTGTTTATATTTGTTTGTCGTAAATCCTGCCGTTTCACCCTTTCTAACTGTCGTTCGAAATATTCTACGATTCAAAAAGACTCCAAACATTTTTTTTAACAACAACCACTGGTATATGTAGCATACAAAAGAAGTAATCTACTCTGTTGCTTGTATTGGTCCGAATTTCAAAAGAAGCTGATCATAATTTTTGTAAAATTTCCAGAAAGTCTTTACTACTTTGTGAAAGCGAAAACCTTGACCTAACAGAAAATCCAAAAACACCAGTACATGCTCTAACATACCGGATGAGCTGAGAGATACAGATACCGTATGACGGTAATCTAGGGACATCACCGTCAATTTCTCTATTGACAATTTTGGTATTCAGGTCCAAAAATGGTCTTTCTGTGTCTGTAACGTTTGCCTTGTTAAGAGTCAATTCTTGTGGATGAATAACATCTTTATACTTTTCAAAAACAAGATTATCGATAGTAAGAATATCATCGAGGTACCTAGAAGTCATCATGTTTTCTTTACTTTTGATGATTTTGAATAAATTCTTTTTCATATGTGTATAAAAATATATCTGCAACAAGAGGCTTACAATTTGTACCCATAGGAATCCCTACAACCTGCTTGTAGAGATCCTCACCAAATCTTACATAATTATTGTCCAAGAGGAAGGTCAAGGCACTACACAGGCCACTACATGTTTATGATTTGTATGATTTGTGTTCTGTAGCGGAAAAGAAACCCTTTGATTCAGATGTACAAAGATAAGTTTTCCCCTCTCGTTTAGACAATTGATCATTAATCTTGTCGTGAGGAAGCGTGGTGTTCATATTTGAAAAGTCGAAAGAAGAAATCGTATTGGCTTGAAAATTTTAATAAGTTAACCTTAATATGTTAAACTTTACTAGTTAGTACTGCTTGTTCTTGCCACCTTCACTGAATTCCGTTCATAAGATAGTATTGTCCTTCGTATTTCTATTGTGCTGTGCTGTTGTTTACATCTATATAATTAAAGCTATTTGTCCAATTATACTTTTCTCTAGAAAAAATGGTCTGACTTGTATCACATTTTATTTTTTCAAGAAATTGAAAATAATTGTGATTGATGGATTCTGATTTTGGATATTTTGTTTGACTTTTATTCAATGATGCAAAGTCCGCTTGTAAGAATATCATATTTCAAAATCAATATATTCTATATATTAAGATACAAATGTTTCTTCTCCAAATTCGTCTAGTAAAATGCAATTTCCATTTTTCAATTAATTTTTTTCGAGCGAAAATTGTAATATGAAAATTACCTTACCATTGACATAACTTCCAACGAAAAATAGAAACACATTCAACACAAGGAACAAGGGGTGCATCGTGTGAGAACGCTCGACTATAATAATATGAAAGTGGTAATTCCTGCACATTTCATGCACATTTCTTTCATCGCTCATTATGTCTCGAACAAAAGGATGTAGTTAAGATCCGGTATACTAAGGTTAATCTCGACATTGTATCATGCATAATAATGAAAATAAGGACGACAGCTACAGACAAATGAAGACTATTTCTTCATATGTTTCCATCAAAAGCGTATCTCAAAGTATATCCATTTATGAAAATATAAGCATTCGGCGATAAGAATTTTATATTTTTTCTGTCATTTTCTGAGCGGTATCTTCAA
Organism: Pinctada fucata; assembly: GCA_028142955.1. Taxonomy (NCBI): domain Eukaryota; kingdom Metazoa; phylum Mollusca; class Bivalvia; order Pterioida; family Pteriidae; genus Pinctada; species Pinctada fucata. The sequence goes on from AP027106.1 coordinate 23,151,415, forward strand.
TTCGGTATTGAGCAGAGGGCAAAATTGTGGCTGAATTCTAGATCAGTCGACATATTTCTGGTCCGAAAGAATGAAGGGGATCCCCAACAGCACTCGGTTGCATCATCCACAGCAAAACACCATTTCCAACCACATAGAACAGACACTCACAGAAAGACACGAGAAAGGGACAATGAACACCAACCCACACCATAGAAACATGAACACAAAAGACCACGCATCAACCAACGAAAACAATTGGCAACCGGTGTCGGTGTGTAATCTTTACAGCTGAAGTTACATTTTCAACATGTACACGATCACCAATCGATATTAAGCACATTAAGAACATAGAAAAATAGCCTCTGTCTCTAGTTGCAGTCCATCCGGTATTCTAGAGCATGTACTTATGTTTTGGATTTTCATAGTAGAAATTTACAAATTACGAAGAAACTTTTAGGTCAAGGTTTTCGCTTTCACAAACTAGAAAGTTTCTTCAGAATTTGTAAATTTCTTCTGTGAAAATTCAAAATATCAGTACACGCTCTACTCATACTACATACTCACCCGAGTATAATCACAAGTAAAGCTGAACAGAAAAAAACCGTTCCTTTATCTGTACAATGACACTGACTTGAGATATCAAGCAGCCAATATGACTTTGGAACAAGTAAGCAATAGGTGTTTATATTCTATCATTCGTAAACCTGTCTTTGAGTATCGGTTACTGAAATTTGAATGGGATAAAGACAGACAGAAGACACATATTCCCTATCTTATATATACCGATATCTTCTCATGAAAAATATACTACATCATGTTGTTGAGTCTTAAATTATGTTTTCATGAGACAACTACTGCTGACGATTTAATAAAATATCATATGAAATTACAATTTGTACTCTCAATGCTTACATATTTTCATAAGTTGTTGAAGACAGTGTAATTTGTCATTTTTCATATGTACTTTGCTTGTTAGTACGGATATCAAATATTTCTTGGTCCTGCAAAAAAAAAAAGAAAAGAAAAAATCAAGTGAACAATGCCTTTTATATTGATATATAATATGTGATACATGTAATGTAAGGAATCCATAATCATTGAAGTGATACTAAAACAAGAAAGAATGCTTGGCCAATTATCCTAATAATGTATAAACGTTTCTTATGTTTTCTTCATAATATTCACTATTTTTTTCTTTCTCAGCTAATATGAAGATTTCAGACGGCTTGGAGGTAAGGTACTTGCTCAGGATTATGTAAACGTCTTCAAATTGAATAGCATCATTTAAGAACAGATAAATTGGCAGCATGGACCAGACATGCACGTTTCGGGTACTTAACCCTCGTCAGTGATCCTTAAATCTAAACAATGTAATATGCCAAAAAAGTATGAAAGTTACTATGTCGAAAAAGCATACCGACTGATATCATCATTGCGGAAGTTCTTCGGTCGCTTCCATACTTACCTGATCTGTACATCAAAATGTACATCGAAACAATCACCGAATTTGACAAGTTTCCATGAAGCGCTATCGCGACTGGTGTAACATGAAATCAGAAGACGCTGACTCTCTCCGGGCAACTGGTCTCACTTCGGAATGTTGTTCATTCCAGAATTCTCAGCCGTTCCAATGGGAATGAGACCTTGCCTTCCTGACTTTGAGACTGAATAACTGTTAGGTACAATGTACTTCTTCGATGTTTATTTCAAGAAGAGATATACTATAATATAATCATTTTGTATATATTACAGGATCTGCAGGAAATTTATTGCCATTTTAGGACTAATAAAAAATGGACAACTGCATGAGCCGGACTATGTTTACATCCCATTACTTGTTTCATCGAACGCGTGAAATCGTGGTAAAACAGCATTGTGTCCAAAACCACTCTTGCAGCTAAGTTCCAAGAATTCTTGTCCATATAATACTTAATTAACTGAATCTACAATATCATGTTTATAACTTTTAACCTTACCACATGTTTGTCTGCATTCCTTGAATGAAACAAAATTATTTCCGTTTGATTGACAACCGCCCCAGAAGAAGAATTCACATCGTTTTCTATTGAAGTTAAAGAAGACTCGAGGGATTCTCGCTTTACAAGGTCCCACATGCTTTGGTAGAGAACATGTTCCTAAAAGGAAGCAAAATACATTCATGAAGACCTAAATTCTGACGTAATAGTTACATATGAGTTAAAGAAGATCCCGACGATAATCTCAACAGCACTCACAATAGAGCATAAAATTAAGCATCGACGGACCTCTAGCAAGCTAGAGGTGGGACCAGGTGCCCGGGAGGAGTAAGCATCCCCTGTTGGCTAGCCGCATCCGCCGGCAATGTTTAAGCACGAAAATGAAAACAATATATAAACTTCATGCACTGTCTGACGTTATGCAACATGCAAATTTCGTGTGTATCATTTCACATACGATTCATATATAATTTATGCCAAGCTTATTCACCGAGTGGGATAGAAACGTATAATGATATGATTCCTTACGGAGAATTATGATGTTTCATCGTCATTTAAGTGATACTGCATAACACTGCACGTTGCGGTAGGGCAATATCTAATAAGTTAAGTCCATATCGTTTATATATCTGAAAAGTCTATAGTTTTTGCAAACACTCAAGAGCCCTGCTAGGTCAATAACGTTTCTGTCGTCGACAAACTTTGCAAAAACTTTTAACTTTGCCCTACTGCAATGGCTCATCAGTTTTGTAAAAGTTAATTTAGAAAATTGAAAAATATCAAATGACTGTCGAAGGAATCACAACATCATACGTTTCGATCTCACGCGGTGTTATTGTTATTTCAGGCTACGTTACAAGCATTGATAGAGACATGAACGTACATTGTTAAGAGAGATTAATAACGAATTGTATCTCGTAGAACATTAATAATTCAATTGTCGTGCACGTGGTTACGGAAGCTGATTAGTGCCAACCTAAGTAAAATTTTTGAGTCGTAATTACGACTTAGTATGTCGTACTAACGACTTACCTATCTCGTAATTACGACTTACTATGATGTAATTACGAATTAACTATCTCGTAATTACGACTTAGGTATCTCGTAATTACGAGATACCTAAGACGTAATTACGAGATACCTAAGACGTAATAACGAGATAAATAAATCGTAATTACGAGATCACTAAGTGTTGATAACGAGATAAGTAAGTCGTAAATACGAGATAGTTAAGTCGTAATTACGAGAACTAAGTGTAATTACGAGATAGGTAAGTCGTAATTACGAGATAGCTTAGTCGTGATTACGATATACTAAGTCGTAATTATGACTTAGAAATTTTAATTAGGTGGGCACTAATCGGCCTTCGTATTTGTCGAATCTTTTGCCAATTGTTTGTTTTTAATAGATGAGGACGCCAATATCATTAAGAAAATTCAATTGCATCCTTTAAGAACAGATGAATTTGCAGCAGGGATCAGACATGCACATTTTAGGTACTTAGCCCTCGTCAGTGGTCCTCAAACCAAACAATGTAATAAGACTAAAGAATGTGAAAGTTATTAGATTAAAAGAAAAAGATTCTCAACCTAAACAATGTAATATGGCCAAAAGGTATGAAAGTTCTGTCCAAAATGTACCGAAAGACGTAGAAGGATGGTTGGGATATGATGCTACAGGACCCAGGTTTTAAAAATTTCAATAAATGTTGATAACAGAAATTGTCGAATACGTTAAAGAAACGATCAACCGATGTTGATCGAACTTGGCTACATATGTGACCTTAGGGATTTTGGTCAACCAGCAGTGACACTCACCAAGTGATACAAATGTTAAGCTTCTTCAAATTCAATAGCATCAAGATTGGATATTTTGGAATTGTATTTATTCAGCACATTTATGTGGTTTCCTTTATATAAAGAAAAGGGGATGATCTCCAGCATGACCACCCTGCACTCACCCAGCGAAACAAACCCCAAGAAAATGATACGTAAATGACATCAGACAAAACTACAAACCACAAAAAATACACGACGGTAATAACTAGAGCATCATCGAAACAGACGTACAGAAACATCAATCATTAATGACAACACATAAAAGGAAGGAGACCAATGTGCACCCGGCGCCGACATTAGACGGCCATCTACTATCAGCAAATGGCTTGGTTATCCGGATTAAATGCGCACAACCCGCCCAATTATCCGGATACACAGAGGTCTCAATAGACGCACAATAGTTGTATAAACTTCTCACTGTAAGGTGACATCACAAACAAGACAATTAAACGAAGCAGCCTTTGGTAACACAAATTCTATGTAAAAGGATCTAAAAAATTCTATGGCATGCGCATAACAGTCTGTGCTCAGCTAGCTGAAGCGAGCTCAAGATCAATCACCCGAGAACTCTGACAAAGGACAAAGAATCAGGACCCAGTCTTCTCTGACGAGATTTAAACAAGGCCCGTCATGAAGTCCCGTCGTCATGGTTGGGCAGTGTAAAACGTTGGGAAAGATTCTGGTACATAACTGTAGATTGGTCCAGTACCATGCCCAGTGTTCTTTTGATGATGTTGGGATCATATCCTCGGTAAATTAAGCGACCGACATTTTTCTTACATTTGTGGTTGAAGTTTGATCTGCCTTTGATCTTTCTGATTTTGTTTACTAAGTCACCGTAAAATGAAGGTTATGAAATTCCCAATGATACATACTCTGATGCTGGAGTTGTTCCAAATTTTGAAAGAAGTTCAGAATAGTTATTGTAAAATTTCCAATAAGATTTGACAAGTTTATTATATCTAAATCATTTACTCATAAGTTTCTTTGTAATTTGTCTGTTTTCATAATTGAAGTCCGAAACATGGGAGCAAGCTCTAGCGTATCTGATGAGCTGAGAGATGTAAATAGACATTTACAACCGTGACGAACTTCGCACTTCGAACTTCGCACTTTAATTATGATACAAAGTTTTATAAGTTGTTTGCCAGAAGAACAGGAAGTCCAATATACCACTTCCATTCAGTATAATAATCAAAATGTAGATGACTCCACTGATACATTTGTACGTGAACAGCAGCTACGCCTCTGATTCTTCAATGATCGAAGTGCGAAGTACAAAGTTCGAGGTGCCAAGTCCGTCATGGTGAAAAAAAAATGTAGTTTATATAGTATTGTATGTTTGCATGCAGGTTTTGTTGAATTGATATTTTAAAGACCACAGCGCTTCCACCTATAATGATTTTTGATATACAAACTTGGACGACATGCGCATGTTGGACAGCCTCTCCTGTCTGGGATGTTCCCAAATTCACAGGCTATTGCACAGACTGGTCCACATTGTACGGGAGGTCTTGGTCTAGATCCAGATATACCTGGATATGGGTTAAATGGCCTACCATGAATGGCCCAGGGATTGTCTGAAATATATTTACCTAGCAATGTACCATATTTGTCACAGGCGTGTCTTTTGAACAATATATCAAGATTAAAATTTTTTTTTAAAAACTTACATTAAGATCATATAACATTGTGCTTTTATAATATGCCTGTATGACTGTACATTTGTTTATGAAAGCCCGTTTTAAAATCATCTCCATCATTCAGTATACTACGTTTGCCTTTCTTTGAGGGAGTTACCGATTGTGACCTTTCTACCGAATTGTGGGATTTACCGATTGTGACGTTTCTACCGAGGTTTCGGGTGTTGCATGCAAGCAGGAGATGCATACTCTTCCTGGGCTCCTGATCTCACTTCTTTCCATATGGTAGATTTTTCTTAATTCTGTTCCTTTGTCTTATTTCTGGTTTTATCCTGATTTTTTATGCCCTTGATTAGATGGTTTTTTGATTCACGATTTTGTACTTCTTGATAAGGATATGTTTTTTTTTTCATATTTGTCATACTGATTTGGTCGTGATTCATTTTGGTGGACATATTAAACGTTTTTTTATTCTTTTATGCAAACATTTGATTTATTTTCACAAATGAAGGTTCACAACTAAAATTGTTTGTAGGATCCAATTCGAATGGCCGGCAATATACTCTATAGGTTATCAAATCTCGACTTTTTACTTGTCACCAAAACTCAAGATTTGATGACTTCTATGGTATATGTGGGAGGGTTGTGCGCACGTAATCCAGGATAACCACACCGTCTGCTATTTCCGTGGCAGATGGCCGTCCTAAGTCGGCACCGGTTGCCCATTGGTCTCGTTGGTTTATGTGTGATATTTTATGTTTAATGTTTCTTTGGTGTGAGTTGATGTTCCTTGTCCCTTTTGCGTCTCCTTCTGTGGATGTCTGTTCTGTGTTTTTTGCATTTGGGGTTTTGCTGTGGGTTCTGCAACCTAGTGTTGTTGGAGATCCCCTCCTTTCTTTTGATCAGTTTAGCATAATTGCATAAAGGAAATTATTTTTGGACATTACAATCTAAATATAGAGCACTTTATCATATACACGAAATGATATATACTAGCTTCCTCATTGACGAATAAAATGTCTTACCTGACTGAACGTAATATTTGGCAGCATTTTGATATGAATAAAAATACAAAATTGAAACGTTAAGATTAGATTTTTTTATTTCATTATGCTTAATCTCGGGAAAATTAGAGCAGCAGGTACTGTAAGTGTTGAAAAAGCAAACACTATGTTAAAAGTTCTATTTCGAATATTCATGTACATTATAACCGTTACAGCGCGGCCGTAAATAATAATTTTTGGATAATTCCAAAACCAACCTTTGACCTCGGTCGATAGTAGATTTATTACTTCATAGAACATATCATATCGACAATCATCCATCATTTTTTTTTTTTTTTTGCTCTTCAAAAAATTCGGACTTTTAGACCCCCCCCCCCTGAAAAAATTCTTTGATTCGCCCATTTGTTTGATGACAAGATATTTCATTAAATAAATTGATACATATTTTTCATGATGAATAATTGGCGTCCTTGAGTTTCTGAATTCCTTGAATAAATTTATTGGCTATTGTCATATGTAACTATCTCTTTCTTTAGTACATCAGTGACTGATTTTTCAGTCATGTTTATATGGAGCAACAGTGAATCTAACAAATCGAATTGTTCACTATATTTTCAATACGGTGAAATAAACATGATAAAGTGAAAGTTGAAGCCTTAAATTGAATTTATAAAATACAGAATATCCTGAATGGTGAAAAGGATGAACACATTCGTAAAAATAGAAGTTGAGCTACATGTAGGTAATCCTTTTCAAAGATCTAGCGTTGATCCAGCTTATGAAGATAAATAGATAAAAATATTTATATTTAATACTTAGAATAAATCCCTCTCTCTATTTTCCTTGTATTTTAATTTTTTTACCCAATAACCTTTAACAAACAAATTACAAACTTAGATAATTTTTTCACGCTGCGTCAGATGTCGGCGTCAGGGGTTCCTTAGAACAGTTGGGAACCGGTGACCAAATGATTGTCCTTCGTGACACCCATCTTCTAATGACGAATTCGATCTTGAAACGTTAGATGTGAAAAGCGAGTATGCTACCAGTTAATGATGCATGAAAGTTTTTTCTTTCTTTTTTTACTACTTAGAGCATTTAAAAAAAGTAACTTACATTTTGTATATTGTACTTCCAATAAACATCAATAAAAAAGAAATTGAAGTTATCATATACTTACAATATGGTATACATTCACTAAATGCGATGAAAACAGACAAAAGACAGATAACGTAGACCGTATACATCCTGTGCGAAATGACAAATGAATAACATTTTGTCAAAATCCATTTATACGTGTTCAAATTATAGAAAATCAACGCAGGTGTAATGACAACGATCAAAAGGCGCTTTCTTCGTGACATTTAACATGTTTAAGGTGTAATGTAGTTTCCTTCATATATAGTACACATTATTGTTTTGGGAAAATAGTTTAAACAAGGATCTGATAATGAAATAAACAAAGTTTAAAGTTCCACTGGGTCTGGTCAAAATCAAACCATGAACTATTTTGTCAAATTTTTAATGGAAGCGAGTTTATCATGCTTAGAAATTAGAAATTAGCTGGTTACAACAGCAGAATATGTTAGTAAAGTTTAATATGTTGGAGCAATTTCTTCTCTTTCTAATTTTTGGTTCGTAAAAGGTTTTGCATTAATAGTGATAGGTCCTCAGTGTTCTTTGTTAAGGATTCACCATAACTATTGAGTTTGATATGATCTAAAGTCACTGGCAATGCAAATCATAGGATACATCCTTTTTGTGGAAATAAGACTTGAAAAAATGTCCGATGGATCACTCTTTCAATGGGAATGTTTGAGTTTGTGTTCCTCAGAAAGTCAAACACAGAAGCCGAAACCAGATTCCTAAATCCGCAATCACAAAGCGAGAGGCTTACGAATTTTGAAATTGGAAAAGATAAAAAAAAAACCAAAATGATGCATGAGCAAGTTTACATCATCAAGATTTTGCTTCTAGGTTCTTGTAACTATCAAAATATACCTCATTTTTATTAGAACTATGCTACATTTCAACATTTAAGGTATATTTGATAAAAAGTATGGATTATCGACATCGTACTGTAAAGGGTATCCAGGAAACATACATATATTGCTTCTGTTATGTCATTTCTAAAAATATATGAAATTATATCAAATAAGATTTTATTTTATTCATAACATGTTGTATTCCAACGAAAAACTGAAATGACGAAAATACTGAAAGTGTATTGAATTTATGACTCTGAAAAGATCGATATTGGCCTTGAACGTCAGAACTCTGATGTAATTTAACTGTACAATTTCCAGTTAACAGAACCTTGTCGTATATAGAGAAAATATTCGATATGTTCAAATATTTATCTGAAATTAAAACGTTTTATAATATACAGATTGAATATCAAAACAAAATAAAACACACTGATGCAAATAATAACAAAAGTTTCATTAAATCAATGATGAAAATGAAAATGAAAATATTTATGAATTTCCATCTAGATTTGATAAATAGGATTCCTTGTTTCTTATTCGATCTTGCCTCATTTCATTAGGCACAGGCTACACGTTGTAACAGGAAATTGTGGTCGTTATAAGAATTAAACTGTGATGAGGTCTGACAAATAAAGTCCACAGTATAATCTTTAAAACATTCTGAAAAGTAAAATAGGGAAAATTTAAGTTCCAATATTCAATCGAATTTCAATGTCCAGGAACCAAACATTTATTGATGAAGGAATGGTATTTTAGTTATTCTAAATCATATTAAATCAAGACCAAAAACTCATAAGATCCTGTATTTTAACCACAAACTGTAAAGACGATTAATGTCCAACATATACTGAACGATACAGGATGGTTAGGATATGATGCTGCACGACCTTCTTTTCAGAAAATTTTGTGAGCAGAAATTTTGGAATGCGTTTGAAAAAAAAAGATCAAGCTTCCATGCGCAACGCATGACCTTACATGTGCGTCATTTTCTAGTTGAATTCAAAACTTTGCTATGAGAAAATGTGGTCATTTATCTTTCAAAAAATTCAGTCAAATGATATCTACAGTATGTCCCTTTGTTAAAGAAAAGTGAAGGAGAATAGGACTGAAAGGTTTCACTGTCATTAACATGCCTACAGGTATGATATCTAAAAATTCTCGCCTGTTATAAACACACTGTCAGATAAAAGGATGCTATCTCATGCAATCTTATCCCTATAACTACCAAAATTAAGATTTATTAAGTGAATGAGTGTTAAATACAAAAGCTGAAATCGAATTTCAGATTCAAAGTCTTAGATAATCTTCGAAAAAAGATATAAAACAATACTTCTAGGGTGATAACATGCCTGGGCTCTCTAACACCGAGAGAGAGCATGGACTGCATTCCGTACGCCTTTTTTATATAGAGAATAAGTGTCTTAATTTGTGTTTTGTTACGGGTATACAACACACAGCAAGTGCATTTATCGTACATGTAATGCGCGTTAGCGCATTTCATGCGATAAATGCACTTGCTGTGTGTTGTATACCCGTAACAAAACACAAATTATGACATTTATTCTATATATATGCACTATAGTTGTCTATTTCATTCTTGTTTTCTGAAATTGCCTTTTCTAGGTAAAAGAGTGACGTCAAAATTCATCTCACCGCGGGTTCAGTTTGCAGGTTAGAACAGCCGTCGCGGCATGTTTCTTTAGATCTTATGCATTGTGACGTCACGGGTGTTAACACACGAATTGCAGCACGTTTCTTTCAAAAGTAACATCTCAGGGAATTACAATGGTTGTGCATATATATATATTTACATGTACACATTCATCTGTGTGTTGCCTGAGTCCTCCGTTTTAAAGTTTTGTTTTTATTGTAACCTTACTGTAAGGAGGTATCTGGTTTATATTGTCATCTTATAGTGTGATGGTGATTTTACTCTTCAATTGTTCGTTCTTCGATTAATTTTTATTTAACGACAAGAATGGGATAAATTCTCAGTTTATTGTCCCAATTGCTATAGGACAGTAGAGTAGTTCATGAATGATACAGCAATCCTTGACTTTTAAGTAGGGAGTGAATCCTCTTATAAGGACAGTTCGAAACATGAGAAAAAAAATCTAAGTTTATCTGATAAGTTGAGATGACAAATATGGACAATGACCATATCCAAATACACAGAACAAAATCGATAATTGAGGAAATTCTCCACCACATAAAAAGAAGCGAACTCCTAATATAGGAGTGAGATCATGTGCCCAGGAAGGATCAGCATCTTCTGCTTGCATGCAAAACAAAGGAGGAGATCTCCAACAACACCAAGTTAAAACACCCACAGCAAACCTCCAAAACCCCAAATGCAATAAAATTATGATCGCTGAGTCCCCTACCGGCATAAATGTATGTCCTGCACAGCATTAAATTAAATATGTATTTAAACTTACTGTCAGTGAACCTCATTTCAGAAATAAGAAAAATGGGGATTTATATTTTTGTGTCTCCTTTATCGATGAAAGTCTAACTAACTTGCTCTGTAAATATCCAGGACTAAGATGTGTATCAAATTTCACCTGAATATCTTTATTTGTTACAGGAAAAAGTCCGGAAAACTGACAAAAACTGAATTTTGCAAGTCATCAAAGGGTAAAACTCCTTTTAAAATAGGTCAAGCGTGACGAAAGTCAAACTTGTCCTGTAACTATCCAAAACTAAGCTGTGTATCACATTTCACCTGAATATATCAATTTGTTGCGGAGAAAAGTAGGAAAACAGACAAAAACTGAATTTTGCAAGTCATCAAGGGGCATTACTCCTCAAAAAATAGGTAAAGCGTGACGAAAGTCAAACTTCCCCCGTAACTATCCAAGACCAAGCTGTATATCAAATTTCAGTTGAATATCTGTATGTGTTGCAGAAAAAAAGTCCGGAAAACTTAAAATATGACAGACAGACAGACAGAATGACAGACCGGTAGGGGACTTAAAACACATAGCAGACACGCACAGACAGAGACGCAAAAAGGATAGGAAAGCCAACGCATAACATCGGAACATCAAACACATAAACCAACGAGACCAATGGCAACAACGGTCGCTTCAATTCGGCAGAAATATCACATCCGGTTACGTCGATTTCGGATGATACAAGTAAAGTCTGTGGTTTGATGGCTCAAATGGTCTAAGAGAGGATATTATTCACAATTCTGGACAATGGGACATCACAGTGTATGACAAGTTCCCCGTATAGACCGTAGAACTTCCTCAGTGACGATGTTAGTCGATCACAAACGTATTCCAGACTGAGAAGCTTATCTGAAAGAAGTTTAGCTCTCAGAACAAAATCTGTATATTTGATATTTGCTCTGGCATAGCGTATCAGTTTGGATATGAACACACCGTAAGCAGGCGATGAAGGACGTTGGAACTCAGAAAAGAAAAGTTTGTGATGCTAAAACTGAAGTCGTCACGTTTGTCAAAGAGTGAGGTGTTCATGTGACCATCAGTGTAATTGGAAAGCATTATGTCCAAGTAGGATGCTGAATCATTTGTTTCTGTAGTTCCTTTGAATTCAAGCTCCGACGGATAGATTCTGCTAAGGTAATCCGCGAATTTTGGATTATTGATGGACAGCACATTGTCTATATATCTGTAAGTGAAGTAAAAGTCAGAAGCTAAGTATCTTTTCCCTTCAGAGACCAAAGATTGAATGAATTCAGCTTCGTACGAGTACAGATAAACATCAAAGAAGTACCTAACAGTTATTCGGTCTCAAAGTCGAGAGGGCAACGCCAAATCGTGAGAATTCCCATCGGAACGGTTGCGAACCCCGGAACGAACAGCATTCCGAAGTGAGACCATTTGCTCGGGGAGAGTCAGCGTCTCCTGAATGCATGCAACACCCGTCGCAACAGCTCCATGGAAACCTGTCAAATTCGGTGATTGTCTCGATGTACATTTTGAAAAATGTCGGCAAGGGGTGGGGCAAAATTGGTCTCCATTGGAATTCCGACAATGATCGTACAAACAAAACAGCTACACACAGGGGCCAAAGCAGCACAAAATGGATATGTGAATAGATATTTAAGAAGAGGGCGTATGAAATACATTCCGTGCTCTACCGGTTGTAGCGAGCCCATGCGTTTTATCACCGACATTCCAGAGAGGGCAGGTGATCGGGGGCCAAAATGAGGTTTGGACAGAGCCAAACATGGTGTCATGTCGCCGCAGTAAGCTAGAGTGCAATTCTTAAGAATTCGCTGGTACAATGCTAAGAATTGGTCAAGTACCACACCAAGCGTCCGTCTGGCGACGACATGATCATATCAAAGGTAAAGGGATATGTGATGATTGTGACGTAATTTCGGTGCCAATTCTGCATGTCTACCTCTTATGTTACTTATTCTGTTTATTATGTCACCATAAAAGGCTGGTAATGAAATGCACAAAGTTATATACTGAACAAAAAAAGTTATGTCCCTAATAATAAAAGGTAATAACTTGTGCAGATGAAAAGTTATAACTCTCGAAAAAGTCAAATCTACCGAATAATAACTCCAAAATTATCTTTTTATCTCTCAGACATTGAACGTGATGAAGCTTGAAGAAACAGGCGTTTTCGCCTTGTAAGGAAATTATCTCTGTTTGTTCTGGTTGACTGTTTTCGAAAGAACAGAGTGTATAAAGAAGCTCAGGAGATTTCTCCATTGAAAAACAGAATAGAATTTTGATATAAATTATCCATAAATCAGTCAAATAGCTTGTAGTTCAAGAAAAATTTGTTTAAATGACACCGGAAGTCCACAGTCGGCAATGCGCGATGTCAAATACCACAATCACATTAAAGATCCTCTATGACCTCTAACACGGCTTTTGACACTCCCGCTCTTGTGAAACACAACTACTCTCTTTTTTCCAAGAACTCCACTCCACAAACAATAGCAACACACAATCTGATCTCATCATTATGGACTTCGCAAAAGCTTTTGATAAGGTTCCACATCGCAGACTTCTCAACAAACTAAATTACTATCATAATGGTATCTCTGGTCACACTCAAAACTTGATTGCCTCATTTTTATCGGACCGCACCCAAACAGTTTTCCTTTATGGTTTGACATCCAACACAGTCCCTGTCACATCTGGCGTGCCACAGGACACTGTCCTTAGCCCTGTTCTCTTTCTCGTTTACATAAACGATCTCCCTGATTACCTTTCCTATAGCAAACTCCGCCTCTTTGCTGATGACAGAATCATCTACATGCCTATTTCCTCTGCTCATGATTGTCTCAAACTTCAAGCGGACCTTTACGCTGCTGCCATATGGGAGAGGGACTGGTTGATGGCCTTCCATCCTGATAAATTAACAGTCCTCTCAGTAACAACTAAACGCAAACCCATAAAACACAACTGCATCCTACACAATCACACCTTAGAACCAGTATCATCTTCTAATTATCTTTGCATCACACTCCAATCAAGCTTGAAATGGGACAACGAAATACACCACATTGCAGCTAAAGCTAACCAAACATTAAGATTTTTAAAACGGAACTTAAAAACAACAAATCAAAACATCAAAGACCAGGCATACCGAGCTCTTGTTCGCCCAAAACTCGAATATGCAAGCTCAGTTTGGGATCCCCACACAAAAGAATCTGTCACTAAACTTGAAATGATACAAAGGAGGTGAGCTCGGTATGTCTAACAGATACCATAATACAAGCAGTGTAAAAGAAATTATTAACGCATGAATTGGCCCCCTCTCACACATAGAAGACTCCGCACCCGTCTAATAATGATGTATAAAATCACACATGCCCTTGTTACAATCCCCTCAGACACAATCCTAATACACCAGACACTAGAACCCGTAAACAACACACACACACCCTCACCCTCCCTCACACACACACACACACACACGCTCACCCTCACACACACACACCCTCACACACACACTCACACACACACACACCCTCACACAATTAGACACATCCAAACATCCAAAGACTCATACCGTTACTCTTTTTTCCAAGATTCAATTACCAAATGGAATCAACTAACTGCAGCGGTCATCCTGTCACCCTCAGTTGAAATTTTCAGAGAACAACTGACCCCTGCTGTTCTCTGTACCCTCCTGTAATTCTTTTTAGATTTTGTAAATAGTTTTAACTCCACCCCCTTTTTTGATAAATTTTTGTTTTGCACACTTAAATTGTATATACTGTAGGCCACGCATGCACCGGTAAATAATCCTCTGTACCGGATATCGCGAAGAAAAAGAAGAAAGGCGTATCTAAGGGAGTGCATATACCGATTTGATAAGTAAAATTCTTTTGGATTCAGAAACGCCCTTACCAGAGACGATCAAATAAGTGAAACCCCTTCAGTTAAAACTTTGGTGATGTTCTCACAAGTAATGTAAAACCAATACAAAAAGGAAGGACATAGCTTTTATGTTCGGTATATATTCTGTTACTTTTATGGGTCCCAATTTTAAGAGAAGCTGACAGTATGTCTTGTAAAATTTACAGAAAGTTTTTAAAACGTTATGAGAGCGGGAACATTGACCTAAAACTGTCTCGGTAATTTGTAAATTTCTACTTTGAAAAGTTCTACTGTGTACTTATGATTGTATGTAATCTGGTTATCCGACCAATGTTATGGAATCGTTGATGAACAGTTGAGTAAGCCTAACGGTGCTCTTGTTTCATGAATAGAAATTATTTATATTTTTAATCAAAACTCTAAACATTAATTTATTAGTTTATTTTTATACGAGTATTCAATTTACTTTTAAACAGAGAGATAAAAGAGTTTTACAATACAATTCTCAATATTTATATACGATACATGTATATAATATGTATAAGAGGGTCTGAGGGAAAGGTCTCCTAGACATATTTTTAAATGTAGAATTGTTAATTGGTAAATAATTGAAGTTCTCCTTCCAAGCTTAGAAGAACCTAAAATTAGACTCTATATGGGATACATGCAACATGTATTAATAGCAATACATAAATATTGATAATTTGCTAATATATTTAAGCTTTTAATAAAGCCCTTTTTCAATTACATACATGTATAACTTTTAATATCTTCAAATATATGAACTTTGCTATTAGTAAATAATGTTTTGATAGAAAACTATGGCGAGCGAAGCGAGCCAAAAAAATTGATATAAATTGAAAACTGCGGCGAGCGAAGCGAGGCGAAAAATTTTCAAGAATTTTAGCAAAATTTTATGGTACTTCTTCAAATTCAGATTATTTGTAAGAGCAAGATTATTTTTTTCTGTCACACCATAAGCAAATTAATTTCATCAAAATTGAGAGCAAAATTATTTTTTTCGAAAAAAACCCAAGCCCCCCCCCCCTCAGAATATCAAATGCACCGTGCCTTATCCTCCTGGAAGGTAGATATCATTCTAAGATACGCTTGTAGAATCTCTTGTCATCGTCGGTGCGGACATACATCACTCAAGATGAAATACAAATCATAAGGAAGTGTTTCAACTCTATACCTCCATGAAGAAAATTTCAAACCATTTTTTCTGCACAGACACGTGTTTCGAATATTAAATTCTCGCCAGTGATGCTTACAGCGGAGCCGCCAAAATTCATATCAGTAGCGCCCTCTTGATTTATTTTTGGAATTCAAATTTATACATTTACTTTACAGAGAGTGCGCGGCTCCGAATTTCCTGTAGAGTCGATTCAGTAGCATATCCAAATTAAATCTATGTTCAAAATAGCATTGGAGGGATAGCGCTAAGATGTTAACCTCCTTTAATTTCGATGATATTTTTGAATGGAATTACAAGTTTCCGAAATAGCAAAATAATATATATGATGTGAAAACGATACAGGGTAAAAACGAAGCTTCTTTCGGGCGACAGAGGTGGAAAAAGCAATTGATACACTCATAAACATCAAGTCAAGGGGAACGATTTCAACTACTCCACACTGCAACAGGAAATAAGTGTGTATAATGATAAAATACGGACGTGTTCCAACTCTATACCTCCATGAAGAACATTTCAAACCAATTTTTCTGCACCAAACACGTATTTCGAATATTTAATTCTCATGAGTGATGCTTAAAGTGGAGCCGACAAAATTCATCTTAGTAGCGCCCTCTTAATTTTTAGAATTTAAATTAAATTTTGTACATTTACTATACAGAGAGTGCGAGGCTCCGAATTTCCTGTAGAGTCGATTCAGTAGCATATCCAAATAAAATCTACGTTCATATATATAAAGTTTCGCAACAATATTAAGTTCTTGTAGAATCGATATGCAGATGATTTTTTTTTCAATTTTTGAAAATATGAATATAAAAAACAATTCTTGAATTAAACTCGTAGAAATCGAAATCGAAGAAAGACAGTATCAATTAGTCTAAGCTATACTTCGGGCATGAAGGGAACTGAGCTATGTGGTAAACGAAAAGTTCATACTCTACAGATCAGCTTTCTAGACAAATTAAACAAAAAACCTTAAAAATGAATAACACTATTCTCTTTCTGTCTGTTTTAATTTATATAATTTCATCGGTCTGTCTAATATTTTGATTCGTGATCTTAATACGTCTTGATAAAGGGTTATATATAGAGGATAATAAACTGTCTGAGAAGGGAATTTTCTGTCACGGTTATGAAGATATTGTATATATTCAGAGTCACGAACGCTTAGGGGTGCTAGATACGTGATCGATCTTACTCTATTTTCATTGCATTCTGCATTGTGATTGAATGGCTGTCATCATCACCAAACAAGACATACTTACTTGATATGTACATCAAAATGTACATCGAGACAATCACCGAATTTGACAGGTTTCCATGGAGCTGTTGTTGCGACGAGTGTTAGATGCAATCAGGAGACGCTGATTCTCCACAGGCACCTGATCTCACTTTGGAATGTTATTCAATCCGAGGTTCGCAGCCGTTCACGATTTGGCCTTGCTTTCTCGACTTTGAGACCGAATAACTGTAAGGTACTTCTTTGAGCTTTATGTTTTATTTCTTATTATTTAACTGATATAGTCGGGGAAAGTTGCATCATTTGAAAATTTAACCTTATTGGTCATGTTGTAATGGCAGCTACGTCAGTGACGCGCTATTCCGAAGCGGACGCTTATGTGGTGCGAGTATGTCTATGAAAGAAAGCTTACTCCGCACACATATATTATTATAAATATAATGTGAACTTTAATTAATATAATGTGATACATGTGAACATGGAACAGTGTCTCGTAGTCAAGTATGACTGGGCGTCAAATTCCAAAATTATGTACTGATCTTATTGTAATTATTACCTTGTAAATGTGATTTGCGACATTCAAATGAATGATTTCTGATTCTGATTCATATACATTTACGAGATTAGTAATTACATTTATCACATGATTCACCCGTTATGCAGTTTCATAAAGCCATTTCATAAATGTATGATATGATTACACGTTACATATCACTCTGCTTGAATGCGATTGGTCAAGTTTGGAACCTAATCACATAAACAAATGTGACCTTTCAAATATCGGTAAACTGTTAAATTCAGACCCGAAGTCAATATCAATGATTAAAATTGTTGTTGTTCAATTAAGTTTTTCATTAAAATACTATCAAAATTGAAATACTTTTCTGTTACGCACAGAATATCTATACGATGGGGACACTACTTCTCATGGCGTAGCAGACGACTTCTAGATCACGGCGTGATTCGCCTCAGTAGTTCTCGGAAACGTTGATTTCACGTTAGAAATACACATTTTTTGGCAATATCATGTGATAAAAAGAATCTCAAATGAATTTTCATTTCATACGATGTATTATGAAACTCGCCAAGGCTCGGGGATATAAAACGCACAACTCGTTTCATAATACATCGTATGAAATGAAAATTCATCTGAGATCCTATATATATGATATTCGTATAAGTATATGAAGTTATTTTAAATCATTTTCTGTTTTAGCTTTATTTGTACTAGTTTATCTGCCGATTTGTTATTTTAAGAGTATGACTTAATTGTGTATTTTCTTGTATCTGGTCTAAAGAATAAAGTCTCATCGATTATGTTAATTGCATGACTTCCGAAGATTCAAGACATTTCAACGATAGTCTGATGACAGTTACTTAAAGGTAGAAATGACTGACATACACTTATAACACTAATTAACACGAGAATGTGCTATGACCATGTAACAAAGTTGCATGGCTGGCAGGTACTTGTTACATCGCACAAGAATTTATTACCATGTGACAAATATTGACATCAGTGGTACTTGGACAGTCTGTTCGAAGTGAACATGCACTCTGGTTTAGACATGGTTTGAAATAGTGTGTAATACGTCCAGATTTAAAAAAAAAATTGATAAAATTATGTGAAAGTGACCTTGAATGTTTCGGATAAGTTTGTTGTTTCCAAAAGGGTTTGACCTTTTTTTATATATATAACTGCATATTTAACATTATTTTAGGATCTGACTAGTTTATTTATGAGACCCATATCGAAAAAGAGGTAAGGGTCAATGATTTGATAGTTATCACAATTACAATAAAGTCAATACCAAAAATGTTAACATTGTATACCCAGACACACTAGGAATATAAGTTATGAGAATGAAGCTACATGTATGCATGAGCACCCTCATTTGTGCATACTAAAGCCTCAGAAAAACCTAAGTCTAAAGTTTCATCTAATTCTATGAATGAATAAGCAAATGGACAGATATCTGCGGAAGATAAATATATAAATAAATAAATAAATAAATAAATAAATAAATAAATAAATAAATAATTAATTAAATAAATAAATGATATAACATAAAATCATAAACGTCAGCCTGATTGGCTGAATTTTATCTATTTTTTAACACCCAAAATATTTGTTGTTGTTGATGTTAATGTTTTAGACAATTATAAAACTATACTCTAACGGGGGAATTCGACATGATCTTAATGAAGCACATTAATACGGATGTAGGCGGATAGATGAATTTAATACAAATGTAGACAGGTAGATGAATAAGTAAATACAAAAGATGTCATCATGAATAAGTAAATAACTAAATAAACAGATATAACTGATTAATTACATATATAAACAAATAGATATAGATATAATATAAAATGCAAATTGTACAGTATAAGTATATCAATCAGAGACTGAGAGTGATATAAAATTGCTAGTGTGACAAACACTTCCATTATTATATATATATATATATTTTTAAAGACTCCTTGTAAAAAGGAAACTGACGATATTAAAACTGAAGTAAAATGATCGGAAATAGTTTTAAAACGTTGCCTCATTCATGGGGTAAGATTGTTTTAAGAATTGACTGTTCAATTTTGACAGTTTATTGGAGTATGAACTTTGGTTTGTCGTATAACAAATTGTGTAAAACCGCGTAGCATAGCGTTCCAAACCCCAATTTATCCAAAATTTCACAAATATACTCAAGAAATTAGTAATTTAGTACATTGCGTATGAAAATATTAATTCCGTAGCGCCCTCAGGCGAACTAGTTCCCAAACGAAATAGAAATAATGTATATGTAGCTTCAAATGTGTCAAAAATATTTGTTCCCCATCTGGAGCCCCATTTTACCAGTTCATTACATCATCAGAGGATATGACGTAGTTTTTTGATGACGCGTTCTGCAGTTCAAGTTCAAAGTCGCCGACATGGCAGTTATGTGTTTGGATATTGTACACGCAGGAGCTGGGAGTTTATACTGATTATGATCAATTGGTATCAGAATATCTTCCTAGGATTTAGTTATTTCATAAGTGTCAAGTTAATTGTGAAAATTCATGACGATACTATATCCTAATCGAGGTCGAGGTAGGTCGCCGTCTTTTGATCTCTCATTTTCTGTTCGCTGATAATATCTTGTTCTTAATTCTTCGTCTCGGTGAACAAACAACGCTAGAAAAATTTCTTATTTAAATAATTCATAGGTTCAGAACGATTGTATCTCATAGAAATTGTTTGAAACAGTGATCTTCGGTCATTTTGCAGTTTTCATTCTGCCAGTCGTCAGCCATTTGAAAATTTCAAACGCGGGATGCTCGACCCGAAAACTGTGTTAGGATGGGAGTGTGATTTGGAAGAAAATAGATGGGAGATTCTGTTTCTCTCGTGATCTTACTTCATTTTCTGTCTATCGTTAAACTTTTTAGGACAGGGAATGGTCTATGGGGCTTCAAAACAGGCGCATAGCAACCGAAAAACGCTGTAAAAACCGCGTTCACCAGTACATCATCGAAATTGTTTTACAATTTTCATTAATTGTGATATCGTATTTATATCTAAGGGCTACTGTTCACAAAACTATGTTTGTTTTTGCATTTTTATCATCCAAAAGTCAATCTTGGCAACATTGAATGATTTTGATGAAAGTAGTTCCAGCTCATCCGGTATTTTTTCGTGTTCATTGGGGTATGAACGTGTATTTTTGACCAATGAAAATGCGTAGAATCGTGTAAACAAACATGTTTGGAAATTATATCAATATAACCGATATTGTGACACAGGTAAGCATCTAAATAACTTGTGAATGGACGATTTTTTTTAATTTAACGTGTCATGTACAAATCGATAAAAAGGGAGATTAGAATTACCAAATTTGACGTCAATAGTCATTCAAATCTATTGATATTTTCCCCAATTTTGTAGAACTCAGCTATTTTCCCCCTAATTTCAAAGGCCCTGGTCATGATCCCAAAGAGAAGGGTTTGAAAGCCTTAAAATAATTTTGATTTTAAGACCCAATCAAAACTGTAGGAAGAAAATACATAGAACTTGATAGAAGTCGTGTTTTCAATAAAACTAGGCGAGCTCACGTGTGTACAAATCACTATTACCTACTGACCTGTCTGAAAAATAAAATTGAACGATACTATACTTTACCGACTTTGGGTTACCACTATTAAATCAAACTATCTAAATACGGAGGGGTAGGAAGACGCTAACACATCCCGGTGTCCAGCCAAAGCATCACTCATATGTCAAGCAGGCGTCGTAGGAGACAAGGTCAACATCACACCCGGGGCCGTGCTGTACCTGTGGCCGTACTGTACCTGTGGCCGTACTGCTGAACGTCTGAATTACATGTAGGTGCACTAGTCGGATGAATTGATATAAGTCCAATGGCAGCAGGAAGTCGTACACATCGATAGAAAGAAATTAAATGTTCGCATTTGGCAACAGAAAACGAAATGTTTAGTTAAATATTCTAGTTTTTTCTCTGCAGAGAGCACGCCATCTCGAAATGCGCAGTTTGTGTTGTAATTTGATGAAACCAACACGTACATATACGTTCCGGATTATACTGAGATATGAATGAAGGAGTTATCTTCCTTGGTCAGTTTAATATACGTATGAAGGAAAATACAAATATAGACGTTATAATAAATAAATTATGCTTATTCGTTGAGATAACGTGCAGTTATGCTTTAGGGCATAACTACAATTATTTAACTATGTCTATAATATTTTTCGAGAGCAGGTACATGTAGAGTTTGTGTGCAAAGTAACCGCGCAGGACTTCGGACTGAAGGAATTAATCCGTTTTTAAATCATAAAACACAATGCGACCCGGTATTGTAGATTTGATTTTTTGGTAGATTATTAGATGTTAAAATTCTAGCACCAATCATTCAATGACAAATATGGATAATGACCATATCCCTGTCTACAGTACAAAATCGATAATACAGAAAATCAGAAACCCAAGGCATACAAAATCAGGACAAAACAGGAACCAAAGCAAACAAAAACAAAAACCTCCACCATATGAAAAGAAGCGTACTCCCGATATGAGAGTGAGACCAGGTGCCCAGGAAGAGTAAGCATCTCCTGCTTGCATGCAACACCCGTCGCTTCAATTCGGTAGAACTGTCACATCCGGTTACTTCCATTTTGGAAGATATAGAGTACAATCTTTGGTTGGATGGTTCAAATGGTCTATGACAGAATATCATCCACCATTCTGGATAGTGGGACATCATAGTGTATGACGAGTTCCCCATATCGACCGTAGAACTTCCTCAGTGACGATGTTAGTCGGTCACAAACATATCCCTGACTGAGAAGCTTATCTGAAAGACGCTCGTTATAGATTTTACTTACTTGTCCTACTGAATCGACCAAACAGGATCACATACGGATCACATACGGACGAAAATAGATACACAAAAAAAAACTATAGAGTGCATCTTGAAAAAATTGGCTGTGTTTGAAAATCATTTTTGAAGAGTGTAAATTGACTATTCTAAAACATGTCTGGTGCATTAAAATTGTTTTGAATGTTGTTCTAGAAGGGTACTAGCTGGAACACTTCAATATACCTTTAAAACCGCCTTAGCATTAGGATCATTTTACAGAGTGAGATGGGAAAATAATCCAGCAAGTACAAGGTAAATGTATACAAAATCAATTATACAATGTACAACTCAGAAAGTATAGAATTGCATTAACATTTCTTGACTTTCAGCTAAGACTTGGTCACCATAGCAGTTTCTAGAAAGACATAACCTCAGACAGTGCATGTTTTGTAGATATTTGTTTTCATTTTCGTGCGGCATGAACATCGACGGCGCGTGCGGCTAGCCAAACAGGGGATGCTTACTTCTCCTGGGAGCTGGTCCCACCTTTAGGTTGCTAGGGGTCAATCGATGTTCAATTTGCTGCTCTAATGTGAGTGCTGTTGTCAGGATCTTCTTCATCTCATTTGTATAATTTCAGCTAAGAGGTACGCTGTATATTTTCAAATACAGAAATATGCAAGAATCAATTCTTGTGACATAAGCTTATAGAAGAAAAACCCCAAATATGGGATTCATTTGATTTTAACTTTCGTTCGTGTAAATTGCTAGAAATAAAACAGTGGTAGATTTTGAAATTTTGCCCATGTTCAAAAGTAATAAGAAATAACCCTTCAATTCTGTTTTTTAAAAGTATAAAAATGTTATTTATCAATAAGGATTGGTTCTAAACAAGGCAAACGTTACGACACAGAAACACCATTTTTGGACCTAAATATCAAAATTGTTGAAGGAAAGATTCATACAAGTGTGTATGACAAAAGATATGATTTTGGATTCAACATAGTAAATTTCCCCTGGCTTGACGGTAATGTTCCTAGATTACCGTCCTATGGTATCTACATTTCACAGCTCATCCGTAATGACAGAGCATGTACTGATGTTTTGGATTTTCATGGTAGAAATTTACAAATTACCATGAAACTTTTAGGACAAGGTTTTCCCTTTTACAAACTAGTAAAGACTTTCTGGAAATTTTACAAAAATTAATGTCAACTTCTTTTGAAATTCGGACCAATACAGGCAACAGAGTATATTACTTTGGGCATTTCACAACCTGCAGAAGGATCATAGATAGACAACATGACCATCGAAAATACGTCAGAATCATCAAACGCCTTTTATACCGTGAATGTGATCCTAATGTCACTATACGGACATTAGGCTTGGTACTTGACCAATCTACAGTCTTGTACCAGCGTATTCCTAAAACTTGCACTCTGACTTCCTGTGACGACGGTACTCCATGACGGGCCCTGTCTAAACCTCTTTAGAGAAGAGAGGGCCCCGACCACATGTCCTCTCTGAATGTCAGTCAGACTCCTCGGGTGAAACATACATAAGCTCGCACAGTCGGCTGAGCACGGATTGTATTACGTTAGCAATCTTTTTATATCCATTTACATATTCATCTGTGTTGCTTGGGCCACTGAGTTTTGCGGTCTTGTTTGTGTGTGGTCATCTGACAGTGAGGAGCTTGTTTTACACCACAATTGTAAGTCCTTCGATACCTCTTGGTGATCGGAAAAGTGGGAGGATTGTGTGCACGTAATCAAGGATAACCACACCTTCTGCTATTTCCGTGGCAGATGGCCGTCCTAAGTCGGAACCGGTTACCCATTGGATTCGTTGGTTTATGTGTAGTCCTTTTTGTTTGATGTTTCTGTGTTGTGCGTTGACGTTCCTTGTCCCTTTTGCGTTTCTTTCTGTGCTTGTCTGCTCTGTATGTTTGCATTGGGTGTTTGGGGGTTTTGCTGTGGGTGCTGCAACCTGGTGTTGTTGGAGATCCCCTCCTTTGTTTAATACTTATGACTGAGTGTGACGACAGAGTCATGACGGACCCGTTCAAACCTCTTTAGAGAAGAAGGACTCCGACCACCTGTTCTCAATGAATCTCAGTCGGACTCTTCGGATGATAACATGCTTGAAATCGATACAGCCGGAAGAGCAAGTACTGTATTTCGTATGCCTTCTGTTTTTATATCCATTTACATATCCATTTGTGTGTTATTGGGTCCCTGTGTCATGCTGTCTGTTTGTATGGTAATCTTACAGTGAGAAGGTTATCTTACACCACAATTGTGCGTTCGTTGAGACCAATGAGTAATTGGAAAAGTGGGAGTTGTTGGCACGTTTTATGAAATAATGAAGAATTCATAATTCAAAGCAATTGGAGACACTCTTCGTGATGAAAACTTTTTTGTTAGATCAATCAATCGCCGATAAGAATATGAGTTTCTGAAAAAAAATTCGGGAATTTTCAAAAATACAATGTCTTGTAATTCTTTTGTAAGTTTCTACCAAATTAAAGAGAGATTCCTGTTAAAACATGTTTTCCCTAATCAGTCAAAAAAGAGAAAGTAGAAAGGCATGGCTCAACTTGTAATTAGCTTGCATTGAAAAGGATGTAATTTTGCTAAAAAAAAAAGATAAGAAATATTTGCAATATTCTCATTTTTTTCAGCAGCATAGCTTAATTAGATGCCATTACTGGAGAAAGTGAAGATGATATAAACTGTAAAATGAATAAATGATAGATTAAATAAATAATAAGTTTAATTTTTCAGTTGATCAACTCTTTTTCTGTGGGTGTCTGCACTGTGTTTTTGCATTGGGTGTTTTGGAGTTTTGCTGTGGGTGTTGCACCCGAGTGTTCTTGGAGATATCCTTCTTTCCTTTATATATAACGATATCTTATCAATCAATAAATTAAATCATGTCAAACAGCCTGGAATAATGTCTTCATGAGACAACTACTGCTGACGATTTTATAAAATAGCATATGAAATGACAATTTATTTCTACTCAAACGTTTACATATTTTCAGCGTTATTTGTTATTGTTTCATATGCGCTTACTTCCCTTGTTGGTGCGCATATCCAATATCTCTTGGTCCTAAAAAATAGAAAAATCAATAAATAAATGTCTTATGTATATGATAAATTTGATGTATGGAATCCATATTCATAGAATCGAAAGTAAGACAAAAGAGAATGTTTGTATGTTGTACATAGAAACTAATAATATATAAAAGTTCACTGTTTTCTTCATATTTTTTTTTCATCAATTTTAATAACCCGGTCACCTACGTAGAAAGAATGACGGTAAAAGGAGTTTGACAGATCTATTCAAGACTGAAATGCTCGGAATTGGAATGATAAGAAAGCTGTTGTAACGGGAATGAATAGTAACACCTAGGAGACAAATACGAATCAACATAAAGCCATAGACATGGTCAACAATCTTAATAGTCACATGAATGTTTCTAGAAGAGATAAACTGTAGTAATAATTATATTTTAGAGAGATGTTATCTAAACCATTACAGGATCTGTCTGACATTGTCATTACATTGAATGGTCATTTTAGGACTTGTCTAAAATGTACAACTGTATAAACCGGACTAATTTTACATCGTCGAACGTATGAATGTCTATGTAATACTTTATAAACTGAATCTACAATATCATGTATATGAGTTTTAACCTTACCACATGTTTGTCTGCACGCCCTCAATGAAGCAAAATTATTTTCGTTTGGTTCACAGCCACCCCAGAAGAAGAATTCACATCGTTTTGTATTGAAGTTAAAGTAGAAGCGGAGGATTCTTGCATAACAAGGTCCAACATCCTTTGGTAATGAACATGTTCCTAAAATGATGAAGAATTATTGAGATAAAATCCAAACATTCACATTGTAATTACATGTGTAACATAGAGAAGCTTTTTTGTATGCCTCGATTAACATATTTATCATGCCGAGCTTTTTGCAACTTTCGACTACTTTTCAAGTATCCATAGAGAAATATACGTCTTAGATTCAATTGGCCAACCATGTCGAAGAACATTTAAAAAACGGTATTCCTTTCCGTGCCATACTTTTGTGGTCGTGTGCTAGACTTATTACAGATTAAGACTTCAATAAGGTTGAATATCTTGGAATTGTATTGATTCCGCATATTCATGGGGTTTCTTTTTCCAGTCGTATCGAGGTAACGTATATTTTTCCAAGCAGGTTATGCCGAATAATTGTTAAAAAATTTTGTTATACAAACTTGGACGACATGTGCATAATGGACAGCCGTTCCAGTCGGGGATGTTCCCATATTCGCAGTATATATAACAGACTGGACCACAGGGTACTTGTGGAGGTCTTGGTCTAGGTCGTGGAAATATGCCTGGATGTGGGTTAAATGGCCTACCATAAATGGCCCAAGGATTGTCTGAAATAAAGACGCCAAACAATGCACAGTGTTTCGCAAAGCATTGTGCTTTACATTATCATATCAACATTAAAATTCAATAATTTTAAGAAATTTTAAATCTATTTAACACTGTGCCTTTATAATGACAGCGTCTATGACGTCATCATAACGTTAAAGTTTGGTGAATCACGTAAAAATGTTCCTGACGTTGGCGCTACTGGTAAATCATTTACATTTAAAAATGGAAAAGTCTAAAAATACAAAAACCTGATTTACGCTATAATGTGTCCAAACTGCGGGGAAAATTATTGTGAGGTTGCTTTCCGTTCCAACCCTAGTTAGCTAGGCTCGTTGAAGATGATAAAAGAATTCGAATCGAAGTTCCATTTCCACTTTATTCAGTTAGTACTACTACATACTATACATATTACTTGGCTGGCTAGCTGGTGGTTATATGTAGGAGAATCGATTGAATGTCTGTAATTTGCGAGGTCGTGTCTCTCTATTAAGAGCATAAAATTATCAAAAACTCCTTTAATTTCTAACACTTGCTCCCCTGAACGGACCCCTGAGCGCATTCCCAAATTTGGAGATTTTATTTAGTTGAAGAAGGAATTGGAATATTTATCAACAGGTCATTGATGAAACGGATGAGCAGTGAGCATTAATAAGCATGTTGATCATTATTTTAGTGATTAGCGTGTATTGACTGATTCCCTGTGTCAGAACCGGCCCGTGTAAGTCCGTGATTACATTATGTTGGACAAACGGGAACAAAATTGGCGTACGCGTACACAAACAAGAGATCAGGGATTCATCCACTAAAAACACATCTTGTAAACATCGACGGCGGGTGCGGCTAGCCAACAGGGGATGCTTACTCCTCCTGGGCACCTGGTCCCACCTCTAGCTTGCTGGGGGTCCGTCGATGTTTTAATTTTGCGCTCAATGTGAGTGCTGTTGAGATTATTCTCAGGATCTTCTTTAACTCATTTGTGTCACACTTATGCCCTGTGCCGTGTGGAGCTCGTAAAAAAGTTCCCCGCGAGGGGTTTGACAGTAAGTGTTTTGAATATACTTCCCTGACATTGTCGCCATAGCACTTTCTATATAGACATTGCGTCGGACAGTGCATCAATTTTATATATTTTCATTTCCATGCTTCGTAAACATCGACGGCGGGTGCGGCTAGCCAACAGGGGATGCTTACTCCTCCAGGGCACCTGGTCCCACCTCTAGCTTGCTGGGGGTCCGTCGATGTTTTAATTTTGCGCTCTATTGTGAGTGCTGTTGAGATTATTGTCAGGATCTTCTTTAACTCATTTGTGTCACACTTATGCCCTTTGCCGTGTGGAGCTCGTAAAAAAGTTCCCCGCGAGGGGTTTGACAGTAAGTGTTTTGAATATACTTCCCTGACATTGTCGCCATAGCACTTTCTATATAGACATTGCGTCAGACAGTGCATCAATTTTATATATTTTCATTTCCATGCTTCGTAAACATCGACGGCGGGTGCGGCTAGCCAACAGGGGATGCTTACTCCTCCCGGGCACCTGGTCCCACCTCTAGCTTGCTGGGGGTCCGTCGATGTTTTAATTTAGCGCTCTATTGTGAGTGCTGTTGAGATTATTGTCAGGGTCTTCTTTAACTCATTTGTATCATACATTTTGATGTGTGTGGTGGGGTAAGTTTTTCTATTTTCCCTTTTTACAAAGTAAATGAGGACAATGAACAATTACATAAAGGAAAAGAAGATTATTTTATAGAGATTTTCAAGCCTGAATTAAATTGTTAAGCTATAAATTCATTTCTTCTTAAACACAAGTTCATTATAATTATTTTACAGCATCAATATACGTAAATAATAAGTGCGCCAACGTCTTGGACATTTTTACGCCGCCAAATTTTAACGTCATGATGACGTCATAGACGCTGTCTGTCTATTGTTCTTTGTTTAAGAAATAAAATATGACAAGCCGGGCTCTATTGTCAAAAGAGCCCGGCTTGTCATTTTTTTTATTTCTATTCGAATGATGTCCAATTGATTCTTGGTAAAAACCACTTCCTGCCGGTTTATCTGCTATCAGAAAATGGGTAGGCGGGGTTTATCGCTGTAGGGCCTATATTGGAGAATAGAGCCCGGCTCGCGTCTGTTGCCTGAATAGGGAAAAAGAATCAAGTCGTATTAGAATAGTGTTTATAGTCATTGCGACTCTGAAGAGCCAACAGGTGAAAATGTTTAGTGCAATAAACAAATCAAATCGTTATTATGTCACTTTGATTTTGCTCACATTGACTATACCGGGAATGGATATTTATTATTTACTACCAATTAGTTCATATGCTAAATTGCTTTTGAATGAAATGTCCAAAAATAATTGTACTCATCCATTTATGCTGAACTGATCAAATACATATTCCTAGAAGTCTGTAGATAAGCTTCCTGTGATGTGCGATCAGATTGTGAGTGGTGGTGACATGTAAAAAGTCGAGATATGATATTGCCATCCATTTTAATTGGATCCTACAAGCAACTTTGGTTGTGGACCGCGAGCCTTTCTTTAAGTTTCCGTGAAATTCGGTAACAGATTATATTGCAAATTCATGAATATTTGTCAACTCTCATCTGTCACCATTAATTAAATGTTTGCACAATAATACCAAAAAAGTTGAATATGTCTACCAGACTGACGCACGTTAGAACCTGTGCATTGTATTATCAGTGGCTGATTTTTTTTTTTGATACATGAAGTATATATACTGCTATATATGAAGTAACGACGAATCAAACAAATATGAAATTAGCATGATTAAAGGCCGGGTGGGGACTATAAAAGAAGACAGGTAAATTTTCTGTCATTTCCTCGCTGACCGCTGTAGGGTTAACATCTCTAATCGCAATCTGATTGGTACTATGTTTCCTTTATGACCCTATCAATTTTTGATTGACAGCCTCAAATAGGTAAAATTATGGTATACCTAATTAGCATAATCAAGTATACCTGTCGGTATGTCTTTGATGTCACACACCGCTTGCGTCTCTAGGAATATCAGTGGTCAGTAGACGCCGCGTTTATCACGCCTACCAAGCTAAGATAACTCAGGTGTGCATATTAATTACCACTCGGTAAAAAAACCCGGCCTTTAAGTAAAAGGTTACGCTTTAAATGGAAAATTATAGAATGCAGTATAACCTACATATTGAAAAGGATGCACATATTCGTTAAGAAAAGAAGTTAAGCTACATGTAGGTAATTTCTTTTCCAAAATCTAACGTTGGCCCAGCTAATATAGATTAAAAAATATATGAGATGCTGTAAATTTATCTCCCTTCTCTTTGGCTTATTTCCCTTGCCTTTAAGTTAAAAAAAAATTTAATCAACAACTTTTAAAAACAAATTTCACACTTAAATAAATGTTTCACGTTGCGTCAGATGTTCGCGTGAAGGGGTACTTGGTTAGAAAACGGAGACCGAATAGGCTACTGCCAGATTCTCTTACGTGACAACCATTTTCTCATCAAGGTTTTGATCACGAAACTCTAGACGTGAAGAGGCGAGTACGCTTCCAGTTAATGGTATATGAACGGTTTTTTTTAACTAGATAGAGCATTTAGAAAAGTTATTTGAATTTTGTATATCACTGATCAGAGATTTAGGATCACTGATGAGGGTTAAGTACCCGAAACGTGCATGTCTGGTCCACGTTGCCAATTTATCTGTTCTTAAACTGCTATTCAATTTGAAGACGTTTACATTTATACCACTTGGTTAGTGTCACTGCCGGTGGACCAGGAGTCCCCGAGGGCACATGTAGCCAAGTTCGATCAATTTCGATTGATCGTTTCTTCAACGCATTCTAAATTTCTGTTATCAAAATTTCTTGAAATTTCTAAAAAGTGGGTCCTGTAGCATCATATCCCACCCATCCTGCTACGTCTTTCGGAAACTTTTTCGACATAGTAACTTTCATACTTTTTTGGCATATTACATTGTTTTGATTTAGGATCACTGATGAGTGTTAAGTATCCGAATCGTGCATGTCTGGTCAACGTTGCCAATTTATCTGTTCTTAAATGATGCTATTCAATTTGAAGACGTTTTCATTTATACCACTTGGTAAGTGTCACTGCCGGTGGACCAGGAGTCCCCGAGGGCACATGTAGCCAAGTTCGATCAATTTCGATTGATCGTTTCTTCAACGCATTCTAAATTTCTGTTATCAAAATTTCTTGAAATTTCTAAAAAGTGGGTCCTGTAGCATCATATCCCACCCATCCTGCTACGTCTTTTGGAAACTTTTTCGACATAGTAACTTTCATACTTTTTTGGCATATTACATTGTTTAGATTTAGGATCACTGATGAGGGTTAAGTATCCGAAACGTGCATGTCTGGTCCACGTTGCCAAATTATCTGTTCTTAAATGATGCTATTCAATTTGAAGACGTTTACATAAACATCAATAAATAAGAAATATATGTTATCATATACTTACAGTATGGTATACATTCACTAAATGCAATGAAAGCAATTAAAAGACAGATAACGTAAACCGTATGCATCTTGTTCGAAGTGTCAAATAAATTACATTTCGTCAGAATCCATTTATATGTGTTCCAGTAATAAGAAAATCAAACGCACGCGTAATGACAAGGATCAAAAGGTGATTTCTTTGTGACAATCAAGGTGTAATATAATTTCCTTCATATACAGTACACAGTATTGTTTTAGAAAGATATTTCAGGCAAGAATTTGATAATGGAACAAACAAAGTTTGACATAAGAAGTAGATAAAACAGAAAATTTAAAAATCAAGCACATGTTTTACATTGTTGCAAATATGGGAGGATATGAAGGCAGAACTGTTTTTTTTTATACCTTTTGTTAAGATTTATTGTCATCCACTTACCTTCTTATTCACTTTAAAAAACAACTTTATAATGCTTATTAATCCTTATTTTAAAGAGGTGAAAGAAACCACTGAAAGCATATTTATATCTCGTATTATCTTTTGACGAATACGGTCACCTGAAAGTTTGATGTATGACAAACGTGACGACATTAACTTCAAAATTGCTGATTTCTCTTGCTTTAGTAGCATTACTTATTCCCATCCCTATGTTGTATAATCCCACCAGATACACTATTTTAGAGCAAGACTAAACTGGAACTACTTTATTTCGTGGGTAATGCTTCTAACCTCCAACTCAACCAAGGGTGTATTTGTGAGCGACTGACTTTGTCAATGCATAAAACCGCTTAGGACAATAAAATGAAAATAGTAATCGCCTTGTACTCAATGTTGAAAGGTATCTCAAAGAGAAATCACAAAAAAAAACCCCACAGATTTCGACAAAATCACCGATCTTGACTTCGTGACGGCTTTTTCTAGCATACAGGAGGTATTACCCCCCCCCCCCCCCACCTAGGCACCTGTTTTACAAATGAGTTAAAGATACTTAGGAATTTTTTTTGGAATTTTCGTAACTTTCATCATCAAGTAAAAACTTTAAATCTTTTTCACTTTAGATTATGTTGTCCTTTCTAACTGTATTTCTACACGCTTAATACAAATTCAGAAACAGAGCATCGCGAATTTTAGTTTATACATGAGGACGAGGATTTTTTTAGTTTGGTTTCGTTGGTTTATGTGTAGTATTTTGTGTTTATGGTTTAAATGTCGTGTGTCTCTTTCGTCTCTTACTGTACTCGTCCTCTCTGTGTTTTTCGCTTCGAATGTGCAAAACTGGCTCCTGACCTCATCTCCATTGGGGATTCACTTCTGCTTTGCAGAATATGTTTGTAAAGTTCATTATGTTGAAGTATTTTCTTTTCTTTAAAACCGTTTGTTGGTTTAATAAATGCATTGCATTAATAGTGATAGGTCCTCAGTGTTCACTGCGTCTAGGTTCTTTGTCAAGCAGGTTTCGCAATAATTATTAAGTTTGATATGCTCTTAAATCAGTGGCAATACAAATCATAGTAACTATACATCTTTTCTGTGGAAATAAGACTTGCAAATATCTATGATGGATTGGTGGAGAATTATACTCTTTTAATGCGAATTTTTGAGTGAAACTTTGTGTTCCTCAGATCAGTGAATGAAATTCAAACACAAAAGGCCAAAACTACATTCCAAAAACCACAATCGAAAGGCTTACGGATTTTGGAAAATATACAAAACACAACAAAATGATGCAAGAGCAAGTTTACATCGACAAGATTTTGCTTGCAGGATTTTGTAACTATCAGATATATGCATCATTTTACTAGAATTATTCTACCTTTTAACATTTAAGGGATATTTGTTTAAATGCATGGATTATCGACATCATACTATAAAGGGTATCCCTTCAACCAAATATTATATTCTTTCGGTTCATTCATTTTTAAAATATGAGAGATCATCAAATTCAAATTTGATTTATTAAGTATGCTTTTTAAAGGAAAAACTGAAGACACGAAGATAAAAAAAAATCCAGCATTTTTAATTATTGAAAGTGTTTTGAATTTATAAACTGAAAAAAATCCGAATTGGCCTTGAACGTCAGAACTCTGATATAATATACCTGTACAATTTCGAGTTAACAGAGTCTTGTGTATGAATAATTGTCATATGTAGAGAAAATACGTTGAAGCATTTATTTGTCTAGTCAACCGATGAAACGTCCAAACAAAATAAAAATCTGCAACTGATGCAAATGATAACAAAAAATCCATTCATTTAATGAGGAATATAATAATAGTTATTTTTAAAAATTCACATATAGATTTGATTAATATGAGTCCTTGTTCCTTACACGACCTCGCCTCATCTCATAAGGTAAATGCTACACGTGTAACAGGAAATTGTGGTCAATATAAGAATTCTACTATGATAAGGTCTGACAATTAACATCCACAGTATGTCCTTTAAAACATTCTGAAAAGTAAAATATGGAAAATTTTAGTTTTATTGTTCAGTCGAATCAGGAACCAAACATTTATTGATGAAGGAATGGTATTTTAGTTTATCTTATCACATTAAATCAAGGAAAAAAACTCACAAGATACTGTATTTTTTAACCACAAAATGTAAAGACAATTAGGAATACAGTGATTCCATATTACTGAAAATCGCCTTCTGAAAATTACTTCGGCTGGAAACATCACTCATGAGGATTCAAGGTCATGGTTACGACTACAGGGAGATAACTCTATTTTCATATCACGTAATATTTGAAACCGACATGGGCGACAAATGGTATTTTGATATATTCATTTCAAAATGTTTTTTGTCCAATTTCCATTCTTTCTTGATGGGTATATGATAAGGAAATGGAATTTATTTGTAAAATGAGCAAATCCACTTGTTGTTATGTACATAAGTTACCTTGGCAACGGTAACTATGGTCTATAATATGACTAATTTTGCAACTTCAGAGTTATTTTTAAAAATTTTGCATCATGATGAACAAATAAAAATTGTTGGAATATATCCAACACAAAGAGCTCTTTCAAAACCCATGAAAAAGTTATTGGGAACATATATTTACATGGCAATCATTTTTTATTATTTTTATAAAACATTAATGTTTAATCCCATGAAGTTCAAATTCAATATTAATAAAGATCTAGTAAGCCTGTATCTAAATACAAGAAAAAACTTTCAAATAATTAATGGTTGCAATAGTAATTTGGCCATACAATCTAAAAATAAGCATTTTTGGCTGTTTTTCGAAGCCTTTTCCTCACAAAACGAAACAGGCTTACACAACATTTTTTACATATATGATAAAGCAAAGTCTAATCTTAAATTAAGATTTAAAGTTTTTCAGATAACTTAACTTTGAATGCCCATATCCAAGGACGCAAAGTTGGCCTATGTGCAATTTCACACAATCGTTCCCATAGCAACGGGCTATTTCCTGAATATATTTTTTTAATTTTCTTCATGTAATGAAAGATCTACTTGAATACATTCATTAACTATCATCACTTTGAATTAAAATTCAATGATCTAGTAATAAAAAGGACTCTAAATATTGTCTAATGTTGCTTTCATTTTCGCGATTTGAGTTCATGTTGCCGTCGCAACAAAAACAAACTTTGTTCCAATGTGAATACTTATGTTTTATTTGAATAAACAATTCAAAAATGTTAGTTATTTATCATTGATTTTGAAAAAATGCCCAAAACACTATTTTGATAGGGTATCTGTGTTGTTTCTATGGAAACATATAGATAAGACCATAAATTCAACAGTATTATTACTTAACTTGAAAGAACAATGATAGGTTGCTGATTATTCATCAGGATTTGTTTTAGATTATGCTGCATAAATGATGAATGTGACTTCAAAATGCCCAAATATGTATATTTTCAATAATCAGGGTCCGTTTCCATGGCAAACGGATGTGATATTAAGAAAATGTTTAACAATTTTTTACTTTTGGGTCAGACCCAACCTGATGTATACATTTTATCAAAATCGGAGACATGCGTCCTTCATAAAAGTGCAAATGCTTACAGAGAATAGCTATTAAAACACATCCTGTCAGTAACATAATGCAACATATTTGATTCCTCACGACCAATCAGATTGCAAGTTTGTCAGAGGTGGATAAAAGAAGAAAATATTCTGCAGTTCATGTAGGTACAAATAGGTAAAGTGAATTTACCTGTAAACTTTAAATTCTGAGTTACATGCGTCCTCCTGCATCAATAATCGTTTTGTTAAGAGAAAATATTTAACAAATTCAGTAAGAAATCTCCATGTTATCGAGCATTTATCTTACCATAATACACATACTTGTTGAAATTGATTGCTGCTTCCAATATAAGAAAATACTCGTCAGTGCATACTGATGCAAATAGGCAACTGAAATTTGATTTTATAAAAATTAACACTTTAAATTCAAATCTTAGTAAGTCAATTTTAGATCTGATAAAGAAGATTTCATTTTCCAATTTTACATGTCTCCAAATTCATAGTATCATTTAAGAACAGATAAAATTGCAGCATGGATCAAACATACAAGTTTCGGGTACTTAACCCTGGTCCATGATCCTCAATCCATACAATTTAATATGACCAAAGACTGTGAAAGTTGTGTCCAACATATACTGATAAATACAGCAGGGTGGAATATAATGCTACATGATCTTCTTTTCAGAAATTTCAAGAAAATTTGGTGAGGAAAACTTTTGGACTGCGCTTGAAGAAACGATCATTTCCATACGCCACGCATGACCTTACAGGTGCGCCATTTTTTAGTTGAATGTAAAACATGACGACTTCAATTTCAGCATTACAAACTTTCCTTTTCTGAGTAGCAACATCCCTTCATCTCCAGCTTATGGCGTATTCATGTCTCAGTTAATTCGCTATGCCAGAGCAAGCACCAAATATACGGATTTTGTTCTGAGAGCTAAGCGTCTTTCACATAAGCTTCTCAGTCAGGGATATGTTTGTGACCGACTAACATCGTCACTGAGGAAGTTCTACGGTCGATATGGGGAACTCGTCATAAACTATGATGTCTCACTCTCCAGAATGGTGGATGATATTTTGTCATAGACCATTTGAACCATCAAACCAAAGATTGTACTCCGGATATGAAATTTGATTTCAGCTTTTGTATTTAGCACTCATATACTAAGAAACTTGCTTCAAATGTCAAATTCTTAGTTAAGGTACATGTTATAGGAATACGATTACATTAAATGACATCCTTTTATCTGACGGTGTGCATATTATAGTCCAATTCTGCTTCACTTTTCTTTCACAAAGGGACATACTGTATATATCATTTGAATGAGTTTTCTGAAAGATAAATGACCACATATTCTCGTAGCAATGACAAATATGGATAATGACCATATCCCTGTATACAGCACAAAATCGATAATTCAGAAAATCAGAAACCGAAGGCATACAAAATCAGGACAAAACAGGAACCAAAGCAAACAAACAAAAATTCCACCACATGAAAAGAAGCGAACTCCCGATATGGGAGTGAGATCAGGTGCCCAGGAAGAGTAAGCATCTCCTGCTTGCATGCAACACCCGCCGCTTCAATTCGGTAGAACTGTCACATCCGGTTACTTCCATTTCAGAAGACATAGAGTACAATCTTTGGTTTGATGGTTCAAATGGTATGTGACAGAATATCATCCACCATTCTGGAGAGTGGGACATCATAGTGTATGACTAGTTTCCCGTATCGACCGTAGAACTTCCTCATTGACGATGTTAGTCGGTCACAAACAGATCCCTGACTGAGAAGCTTATGTGAAAGACGCCTAGCTCTCAGAACAAAATCCGTATATTTGGTACTTGCTCTGGCATAGCGTATCAACTGAGATATAAAAACGCCATAAGCAGGCGATGAAGGGAGAAGACTATTCAAGATCAAGTGCAAATATCAAGGCTGTTCGCCAAAACAACTGCTTTTCACAGCTTTAATACTTTGGCACAATCACTGAATATTTCTAATCCTCTTTGAAGGTAGATATCCTTTAAAGATACACTTGTCGAATCTCTTGTCATCGTCGGGGCGGACATACATCATTTAAGATGAAATATAAATAATAAGGAAGTGTTCCAACTCTATACCTCTATGAAGAAAATTTAAAGCCAATTTTTCTGCAACAGACACGTGTTTCTAATATTTGATTATCATCAGTGATGATTACAGCGGAGCCGCCAAATTTCATTTCAGTTGCGGCCTCTTGATTTTTATTTTAGAAATCAAATCTGTACATTTACTTTACAGAGAGTGCGCGGCTCCGAATTTCCTGTAGGGTCGATTCAGTAGCATATCCAAATAAAATCTATGTTCATAATAGCATTGGAGAGATGGTGCTAAAATGTTAACCTCCTTTCATTTCGATGATACTTTTGCATGGAATTACAAGTTTTCGAAATAGCAAAATAATATATATGATGTCAAATCGATGAAGGGCCAAAGCGAAGCTTCTTTCAGGCGACAGAGCTGGAAAGAAGTAATTGAAATACACTTCTAAACATCAAGTCACGGGGAACGATTTTAATTGCTCCACACTGCAACAAGAAATAAGTGTTTATAATAATAATAAATCTATACCTCTATGAAAAAATTTCAAACCAATTTTTCTACACCAGACACGTGTTTCGAATATTAGATTCTCATCAGTGATGCTTAGCGCCATCTTGATTTATTTTTATTATTTAAATTTGTAAATTTACTTTAAAGAGAGTGTGCACTTTCGAATTTCCAGTAGGGTCGATTCAGTAGCATATCCAAATAAAATCTATTTACGAATACACTGCTCAAATAAATTAGGGAGCAAGGTTTCTACTTTCATATCACACACATTTGCAGCTGCTTATTCTATATGATTAACATAAATGTATCAAGACTTATTTAATAGTCATTTCTTAATTACCAATGTCTGTATTGAACAGATTAACCATATACATATGATAAAACTTGACGATGTAGCCTTGGAAATTCCAAAGGATATTACATTGTATGTTCCATTTTATTACAATGGAAAAATCGCTCCTTTAATTTTTTGAGCAGTGTATATAAAGTTTCGCAACCATATTGGGCTCTTGTAGAATCGATATTAAGATGATATTCTTTTTTAAGTTTTGAAAATATGAATATGAAAAGCAATTCTGAAATGAAACTCGTAGGAAGTGAAAACGAAGAAAGAATGTATCAATTAGTCTAAGCTATACTTCGAGCATAAAGGGAACTGAGCTATGTGGTAAACAAAAAGTTCATACTCCACAGATCAGCTTTTTAGACAAAATCAAAAGAAATTTCTTAAAAATGAATAACACTATTCTCTTTCTGTCTGTTTTAATTTTATATAGGTTCAATGGTTTTTCTAATATTTGATTCGTGATCTTAATACGTGTTGATGAAGGGTTATATAAAGAGGATAATGAACTGTGTGAAAAGGGAATTTCCTGTCACAGTTATGAAGGTATTGTATATTGTATATATTCAGAGTCGCGACTGTTTAGGTGTGCTAGAGACGTTATCGATCTTACACTATTTTTATTGCATTCTGCATTGTGATTGAATGGTTGTCATCGTCACCAAACAAGACATACTTACCTGATATGTACATCAAAATGTACATCTAGACAATCATCGAATTTGACAGCTTTACATAGAGCTGTTGCAACGAGTGTTGCATGCAATCAGGAGAAGCTGACTCTCCCCGGGCATCTGGTCTCACTTCGGAATGTTATTAATTCCGAGGTTCGCAGCCGTTCGATAAGGCCTTGCCTTCTCGACTTTGAGACTGAATAACTGTTAGGTACTTCTTTGATGTTTATGTTTTATTTCTTATTATTTAACTATGTCTACAATATTTTTCGTGGGTAGGTACACGCAGATTTTGTGTGCAAAGTAATCGTGCAGGAATTAGGACGGAAGGACTTAATCCGTTTTTATCTATCTATCTATCTCCGTATACTGCATCACCCCCTTATCGGGTATTATGTGCAGCGTGCGCGTCAGTGCTGTGAAGTTAAAGAAAACGGTTTTAGCTGTACTGTTTAAAAGGACAATAATTTACATGTTAAAAGAGAGGTTAAAATCATGATTTCGGAACTTAGGGCCTAGAATGAGAGATGCTAGCCACTGCTGCCTTAAAGGCTTCTGGCTTTGCAAGCTCTACTATGTGCTGTGGTAGGTGGTTCCATTGTACTATGGCAAGAGGAAAAAAAGAGTACTACTTATAAAAATCTTTGGTGGTGGGGATCTGTCGGAAAGAAAGGGGGTGAGCATTCCTAGTCAGCCTAATGGGGGGAACGATAAATGTGGGGAGGGGGACTGCCACATGTCCATATACGATGCTATGGAATAGAGACAGTCTTGCGCAGGATCTCCGATGCTCTAGTGTTTCCCACCCAAGTCTGTCAAGTATAAGGGATACACTGGAGGTAGGGGAGAAATCACTTTACTAATTTTTAAATCATAAAACACAATGCGACCCGGTATAGTAGACATTTTTGGTAAAATTCTAGCACCAATTCTTCAATACTGCTCGTCATAGATCTTATTTAATTGTCCTAATGAATCGACCAAACAGGATCACATACTGACGAAAATAGATACACAAAAAAAATCAAACTATAGTGTGCGTCTTGAAAAAACCTTGGTTGTGCTTGAAAATCATTTTGAAGAAAAAATTACCTATCCAAAAACGTGTCTGGTGCATTAAAATTGGTTTACATGTTGTCCTTGAAGGGTACCAGTCGTAACACATCAATTTACTTTAAAAAAAACGTCTTAACATTAGAATCATTTTGAAGAGTAATGAGATGTGAAAATCCTCCAGCAAGTACAAGGTTCAGGTTTACAAATTCAAATATACAACGTACAACTCAAAAAGTATAGAATTACATTTACATTTGTTGTATACTTGCAGCTAAGAGGTACGTTGTATATTAAAATACAGAGATATGCAAGAATGAAGTCTTGAAATATAAGGTTATAGGCAAAAAGCCACAAGAATGGGATTCATTTGTTTTTAACTGTCGTTCGTGTAAATTGTTAGAAATAAAACAGAGGTAGATTCTGAAATTAAGCTATGTTAAAAATTAATAAGAAATACGTCTTCAATACTTATGAAATAATGTATGCATGATTCATAATTTAAAGCAATTTTATGCCCTTCGTGATGACGATTTTTTCACAGATAAATTAATCGCCGATAAGAATATGATCTTGGGGGGGAAAATTCG
This sequence comes from Pinctada fucata, assembly GCA_028142955.1. Classification (NCBI taxonomy): domain Eukaryota; kingdom Metazoa; phylum Mollusca; class Bivalvia; order Pterioida; family Pteriidae; genus Pinctada; species Pinctada fucata. The sequence continues at coordinate 23,192,108 of AP027106.1, forward strand.
GGAATTTTCAAAATACAATTTCTTGGAATATTTTTGTAAGTTTTTAACAAATGCAAGAGAGATTCATGATATAATCTGTTTTCCCTTCAATCAGTTAAAAAGTAAAAGACATAATGCATAATTCAACTAATAATGAGTCTGTATTAAAAAGGATGAAATTCTGCTTAAAAAAAATGTGAAGTATTTGCGTTATGCTAACTTTTTCAGCAGTATAGCTCACTTCGACGTCAATACGGGAGAAAGTAATGATGACACGAGGGCTGATCGATATGTTGCAAGCCTCGGATTCTGGGTTGCAGAAGGTATTCTGCTGATATATTATGTCCAAAAACGACAAACAATTAATGGAACATGCGATGCTTCACTTCTGACACAGGTCCGGGAAAATTTTACACTTAAGCGCCACAGAAAGATCACTAGTTAGAGGTGCGTTGTTCCATAAATACAATGCTCTTGTTCACAAGTATGTCACTCCCATGACTGCCATTCATGATTGTGACTTTAATTTGATTTGGAACATCCGCCTTATTCACATAATTTTGTTCTCTCAGACTTTCATCTATTCCCATAACTGACCGTAGCTTTTCCTGGTACACACTTTCAGCCCGATGATGAAGTCATACTTGCAGTGGATAGCTTATTCTAACTAGTCAAGATAAGGAGTTCTTTAAAAGTGGAATTGAGGCCCTTAAACACCGGTGGCAAAAGCGTATAAATACTGAAGGGGATTATGTAGAAAGGCAATGCAAAATGTCTGATTGAATTTAAATTCTAAAATACGGGACTCACAACATATCAATCTGCCCTCGTATTAATGTAAATTGAATAAATGATATTAAATAAATAATAAGTTTATTTTTTTCAGTTTATACACCTCGTCTTCATCTGTGTGTCTTATATAACATGTTTCGGACATTTTTCTGTCGCTACAAATTAGATTAGCCAACCAGCGCCTTCTGCATAGCTGAATGGACTTAGAGCTGCGCTGCAATAAATTGAAAATAAGCTTTTTCTATACAAATACTTTCTTGTGACAAATAAGAAATAGAATCTTATCATAGATTCGTTTAGGGGCGCAGAAAAATATTTAATAACGTGGCAGATGGCCGTCCTAAGTCGGCACTGGTTTCCCATATGTCTCGTTGGTTTATGTGTAGACTATTGTGTTTTCTGCTTATATGATATGAGTTTATTTATGAGTATGGTTTACGAGTAGTCTTATGCGTCTCATGTTTATATTGTGTGAGTCTGTCTGCTCTGTGCTTTGGCATTTGATGTTTTAGGGTTTTGCTGTGGAAGCTTTAGCCGAGTGTTGATGGATATTCCTCTTGTTCTTTCAGCTGAAAATATTGCACAAGTGACAATCTTGCTTGCACTTCTTAATGGACATTTGGATAAAAAAAAATATGATTTATAGATCATGCATTTACATGAAATCATTTTATATGAACAGAAGGATTATGTTCTTCTATCTATAACAGGACATTGACTTGAAATATTTAGAAGTAAATATGACTTTGTAACAAGTCAGCAAAGCTTTGAGCGCAAGAGAGACCTCTGGGTAATTGGAGAAGTGAGAGGGTTGTGCGCACGTAATCCAGGATTAACACACCATTTCCTACTTGCGTGACAGATGGCCGTCCAAAGTTGGCACCGGTTACCCAATGGTCTCGTCGGTTTATGTGTAGTCTTTTGTGTTTGATGTTTACATGTCGTATGTCTCTTTTCCGTCTCATGCTGTACTCGTCTTTTGTGTTTTTGCATCGGGTGTTTTGGTGTTTTACTGTTGATGCTGCAAAGGGGTCTTGTTGGAGATCTCCTCCCTTCTTTTTACATTCATTCATCCGTAAACCTGTCTTTCATAATGGGTCAATGAAATTTGTCTAGGCTGTTATAGTAAGCAACAGACTGACGACACATGTTTTCTTTATTAGATATACCGTTGTCTTCTCAAAATATTTAATTATTTTTGAGATCATGAATTAATGTCTTTTAAGACAACTACTGCTAGAGATTAAAAGATATACATCATATGAAATGACAATTTATTTCTACTCTCAACTTCTGCATACATATATTTTCATCAGTTGTTGAAGACATTGTAATTTGTCGTTTTCCATATGCACTTCCTTCCTTTGTTGGTGCGCATATCAAATATCTCTTGGTCCTGAAAAAGAAAACATAGAAAAATCAATAATTTGATCCAAAATCAGAAAAAAAGTATCCAACGCTAAGAATTTGAATATGTAAAAAAAGCAAAAGTACCACAAAAAAGCGATGATCAGTTTCACACTTTATTTCGACACGTGTTTCGGCTTTATGCTTAGACTCTTCAGACAATAATAATAATGCAATATTTGCACATCACTATAGATCTAATACAAGCAATATGGTACATTGATAATAATAATTATTTGTTAATGAGATCACAATGCACTCTTCCCTGAAAGTGCGTAAAAAAGATGGCCTTGTCAATCATATCTAAAGGAAATACTAACATCAGATCAAAGAAGTCAAATATTTTAATGGATATGGGTGTATTTTTATATTCTGTATAGCATAGGTTTATATTTATCAAAGAAAATTTGTTCTTTGATGATAACCATTAAATAATATATATCATCTGTAAATAGGCATTACTTTGAAACTCCCTCCACTACGATCAAAAATATGTTTTGAAACAAAAAGAATGCAGTTTGCCATTAATTGTATGTATGGAATCAATATTCATTGAATCCATAGTAAAACAAAAGAGAATGTTGGCCATAGCTCCTAATAATAAAGAAACATTCCCATATTTCCTTCATAATTTTCACTATTTTGTCAATATCCTATCTCCAATTTAGAAAGCATGACGCCAAAACGAGTGTAAAATATCTATTCACGACTGACTTGGAATCATCAGAAAGCTTCTTTACCATGAATTAGAATACTTAACCCTAGGAGATAAATACGAATCAGCAGACATGTTCAACAATCTTTACATGTATGGTTGAAGAAGAGGTAAAACTATATAGTAATAACCATTTTGTATATGTTTTAGAGTTATCAAAACCATTACAGGACCTGTAGGAAATTGTCATTACATTGCAATGCCACTTTAGGACTTGTTTTAAATGTACAACTGCATAAACCGGACTTACTTTACGTCCATTACCTGTTACGTAGGACATGTGAATGTCTATGTGATACTTTAAAATTAACTGAATCTACTATATACATATTTATATGAGTTTGAACCTTACCACATGTTTGTCTGCACGCCCTCAATGAAGCAAAATTATTTTCGTTTGGTTCACAGCCACCCCAGAAGAAGGATTCACATCGTTTTGTATTGAAGTTAAAGAAGACGCGTTGGATATTCCCGTCACAAGGTCCTACATGCTTTGGTAGTGAACATGTTTCTGAAATGAGGAAATATATATACATAAAAAAACAAATATTCAGCTTTTAATAGATGTGTACCATTGAATAGCTTTTCCGTATGTATAATTTCACCCTTGATTCACATATTTATCGTGCCGAGGTTTTTGCTACTTTTGACTACTTTTCAAGTATCAATAGATACATAAACGTCGTATATTATGAAGAGTGATTCAGTTGGCCAACCGTGTCGGTGAACATTTTAAAAGCGGTATTTCATACTTCTGTGGTGGTGTTCTATACTTAATACAGATTAAGACTCCGATAAGGTTGAATATTTTGAATTTGAATGTATTAATTCCGCATAATCATGGGGACCCGGTTTCTTTTTCCAGTCGTATCAAGGTATATTTTGCAAGCAAGTTATGCCGAATAATTGTTGAAAAATTTTGTTATACAAACTTGGACGACATGCGCATGTTGGACAACCGTTCTTGTCGGGGATGTTCCCATATTTGCAGTAAATTAAACAGACTGGACCACAGGGTACTTTTGGAGGGTTGTCTGAAATATAAGACATCAAACAATGTACAGTGTTTAGCATGGAAGTGTCTTTTGCATTATCAATTCAGCATTACAGTTTAATTTAGAACTCTTAATCATATAACTTCGTGCTTTTATAATTAACGTTCGAAAAATATGTACAGGACCCGGTGTCTATTTGGCTTTACAATTTTGTGAGTGTCCTTTTTATATTCATATGCATTTTTGAAGTCTATTGTACAACCGTGTGAATAATGATGACAGGTGAGATTTGTCAAATATTTTTGAATTTACATTACACTCTTTTTAAGTTATCGAATGACAAATATGGATAATGACCATATCCCTGTATACAGCACAAAATCGATAATTCAGAAAATCAGAAACCGAAGGCATACAAAATCAGGATAAAACAGAAACCAAAGCAAACAAACAAAAACCACCACATGAAAAGAAGCGGACTCCCGATATGAGAGTGAGACCAGGTGCCCAGGAAGAGTAAGCGTCTCCTGCTTGCATACAACACCCGCCGCTTCAATTCGGTAGAACTGTCATATCCGGTAATTTCCATTTCGAATTTCAGGTAATCCGAAAGACAGACTTGCGGTCTACTTCCAAAAGTGTATTGATGATCCAATTAAATATTGTGGAAAATAGGTCATAAAAAGTTATGAAACGGTGAAAGTTACGGTCCACTCCTCATCTGCTGCATAAAGTGTTTTATCCATACAGTATATAGTGTATGAAGCAACGATGCATAGAACAAACGGAATTCGGATTGTTTTTCGGTATGTTGAAACTTAGGGAAATGTTACTTATTAAATGCAGTATATATTCTTCTCCAGTTTTGCTCGTACCCTGTGAGACAGCCTATGTCAGACACATGAGTTGTCTCAAAGGCTCTAATTGACCAATGGTAAAAGGGAATCTTATTTTGACGTCACAGAAACGTCGTCAGAATACATGGCGTTAAATTGCATTAAACGTTGTTTGAATTCACTTTTTTCTTGTTTCATGGAAGAAGAAATATATTCTTTCACTTTCTACTGAGCGAGACATAAAAATGTACACTCTTGACGGAAATACCTCGTCACTAGTGTAAATTTGTAAGTCTCACTCAGTAGATCGTGATAGAACCTATTATTCCAAAATATAGGAAAAGATGATAGTATTAGTAATGAAAAGAAGTTCAACTAGATAATTTCCTTGCCATTTCACCCAGATAAAAAATGTCTTTGGCTTATGTTTCTTGTCTTTAACATAAAAATTAAACTTTCTTTATTCCACAATTTTTAACAAACACGTTGCAATTTTAAATTAATGTTTCATGTTCCCTCAGATGTTTGCGCGAGGGGGTCCCTGGAAAAGGAGGAATCCGAAGTACCCGGGGAAACCGGGTTGGCGACCACCTTATTGTCATACATTACACTCATTTTCCAAACATGAGAGGCGAGAGCGCTGACAGTTGATAATATGTCTTCCAATTGTAAATTTTTCTAAATAGAGCATTTAAAAAATCATTGAAAGTTTATATATCACCCATGCAATTAACATCGAAGTTATCATATACTTACAAGTTGGTATGCATTCACCAAATGCAATGAAAGCAGACAAAACACAGATAACGTAGACCGTATACATCCTGTTCGAATTTACAAATGAATTGCATTTCGTCAAAATCCATTTAAATGTATACGTGGCCAAATGATAAAAAATCAAATGCATGCGTAACGACAGTGATCAAAAGGTGCTTGCATATATGTAGTTCTTGGTAACATTTAAGGTGTAATTTTTCCTTTATATAAAGTCACACATTTATGTTTAGGAAGATATTTCTGACAAGGATAACAAAGTTTGCCCAAATTTTCAGTAATGCTCTCTTATCTTATTTGTTTAATTTCAATTTGGGTAATATTTTTGCAGAAATTGCTCGCTCAAAATTTAACCCAACTCCTCCTCCCGGGCACCATGTCCCAACCTCTAACATGCTAAACTTGGTGTTCTTTTGTGAGTGTTGTTGCGATTATTTATCTCATCTGTAGGGTCGATTCAATTGCAAAGTTAAAAAAAAATAATGATGACCAAAATAGCATTGGAGGGATGGTGCTCAGATGTTAGCCTCCTTTAATTTCTATATTAATTTTGGATTAAATTAAAAGTTTCCGAAATAGCAAACTAATGTATACGATATAAAAGTGATGAATTGCCAAAACAAAGCATAGATTACTAACACCATATTCCCATATCGGAAAATCGAAAGTCTACATGTTCACTGTAAGGTTATTGGTCAAACTTATTAATGCGAAAAATATGATATTTAAAGACTGATCATTCATGATAATCTATGTAAGCTGAACGCTACTCATAATCAATTTCGGGAAACATTCGTAAGTCTTACAGGTTTTCATGTTATCTTGAACTGGCCAAGAACTTTAAGATTGGGCATTATTTTTTATCTGATAGTGACAAGATATTTCAAATTTGTATTTCTATTGACAAGGACTTTACCGAGTATCAATGTTTTAACCTCATGACCTTGACCTGATTGTACAGGTAAATACTACATGTATGCAGGCAATATATTTGTATGTTCCTAAAAATCTCTAGTTGTTTACATGATTGATTCAATATCTTAAATCTGTATATGTTTTTATCCAAAGCTTTGTTTAAAATATTACGATATTGCTGTTATTTTTCATCTATATGTTGCTTCATTATGATATATAATTAGTATGGTCAATTTACTGCTTTTATTTGATTAATATCTTTGGATTCTTATCCTATTGTGCTTTCATAAAATACATGATGGATATGGAAAGGTCCTAACACTGAGGCAATTGTATTACCTTGGCATTTGTATTTTATTAATTGTATGTCAATTTGAGGACTAAAATATTAGTTCGCAAAGTTACCAATTCCTGTAAATTAGCTTCATATTTTCTTATTTATATGAGATAGAGACTTCATATTTGGCAATATGATCTATGTTGTAAGACCTTGAGATTGAGGTCGAGTTACAACCTTGACCTTGAACTTTGACCTAGTTTCAGCAAAGATGTGTAAAAATATATGCCTTCATGGGGTCAAAATAGCCCTCTACCGCATATATACATTGAATGCCGAGAAATTCCATTTGATAAATAATTCTCTCAGATATGCGCTTTATATCAAAAACCCATTTTTTTCTCTCCTAGACGTTGTATCGGTACTTATAACTGTTTCTTTATAAGAATAAATTTCTATTTTTTAGAAAAAAACAACTTGTAGGAGCTACCTCTCTTTGAAAATTGGGAATTTTTCAATTTGTTTAGTTTTGCTCATGAAGTTTTTATCTGGTACTTCTTAATTCACCTACAGTCTTTGGAATTTTACTGTACTGCAAATGGAATTTTTGTTGAGAAAATATGACAATTTCAGCTTGATTTTCACATGTATTAGGCTATTCTACCTATAGGTGGCGCTGCACGCCAACTCCGTACAAGAATTTGATTTTTTTTTTCATCATAAAAAATTTCTTTAAAAAAAACCAAAAAAAAGAAAAAAGAAAATGGGATCATCTCCAGCATGACCACCCTGCACTCACCAAGCGAAACAAACCCTAAGAAAGTAAATGACATCGGACAAAACTACAAACCACAAAAAATACACGAAAATAATTACTTGAACATCATACAAGACAATCGAAACAGACGTACAGAAACATCAAACATAAATGACAGCACATAAAAGGACGGAGACCATTGTGCGCCCGGCGCCGACTTTCGACGGACATCTGCTAATAGCAAATGGTGTGGTTATCCGGATTACGTGTGCACAACCCTCTTTGTACGCATGTTGTAGATATTTATGATGAAAGAAATGGAAATTGAAGACATTTCCTGTGTAGCTATTTGCATGGTTTTTTCATAGACTTGCACTTAATATATACATATTCATTGTATTTACATTCCCCTGAAGTAACACCCCCCTTTGGCACACAGTTTCTCATCAACGCGATAAAATATATCAAAACATGTAACATATGTTAGAGATCATGTATCTTTCTGTTGATCATCATTCACAATTTCACACCATTTGGACAAAATACAGATTTTTAATGATTTTTTAAATTATTTATTGCAAACAAAGCTATTTTTATCCTGAAAATGACCTTGACCTTTGATGATTGACCTTAAGTGACATTTGTCCGAAAGGATCTGTCCTAAATGAAATTTTTGTGAAATATGATTTAATTCTAATGAGGGGTTTGGGATATATGAGCTCGGAATGACGGACAGACAGACGGAAGGACACGACGTCGACTATATGCTCCCCCGAATTTTTTTCGGGGAACATACTGATGCAGAAAAGAAACAAAACTTTAATAAATTCAATGATGGAACTTAAGTATATTTAGATACTCAATTTAAATTCTCATAAATAGAATTTCATTTTTCCAAACGAAACCTTGCCAGAAGGGAGGGGATCTCCAACCAAACCCGGCTGCAGCCCCAACAACAAAAACACCAAAAACACCCGAAGCGAAAACACAGAGAAGACGAGCGCAGCAAAAGACCAAAAAGAGACGTTCGACAAAACACAAAAGACTACAAATAAACCAACGAGACCAATGGGCAACCGGTGCAGACTAAGGACGGTCATCTGCTACGCAAGTAAAAAATGGTGCGGTTATCCTGGATTACGTACGTGTGCACAACTCTCCCCAAGTGACCATCTTTATAGGAGATCTCTAACCATTACTACAGAAAGCGAATCAATCTTTTAGACTTCAACGGGGATGGATTCTGACAAATAATATCAACATTTTGTCATTTATGCCATTATTTAGACACAACTGTTGAGATGATGTCACAGTAGTATTGCCTGATATAAAGCACAGGTAAAAAGGATGTTATATTCCTTTAAAAGTGTACATGTACTTTTAATGAGAATTTGAAATATGACACGTGTTCCTGTAAATGCATGCATAACAAATAAAGAATTGCATGTATCTGTTTCACAGCTATACATCTAAATAACACTTAGTGCTCAGTGAAACCTGAAGAAAGAGGTCCTTGCAGTACGTCCATATTCATAGAATAGATTTGTCCACAATATTCATAGATGTTTTTTAAAGTCATCTTAAAGCACCGACTTTGACACGCGTTTATGCATTTTCGTCGCTTGTTTTTTACGCTCAATGGTTATGGCGGTCGACTTCTGATAACAAGGCCTTTTTGTTCTTGTTTTTGTTCTATAGGTTTTTTAGGGGGGGGGGGGGGCAATCTAGCACTTGTATTATGCAAAGTGTTCTTAATTCGGATAAAAACACTGTCAGCATGAATAACCGAATAGCCTTCAAAGATCGGGCCCGGGAACACATAATATTTAAATATATGTTCTGTAGTAAAAAATCAAATGCACCATGTGAGCCTTTCCCATATGTGATGCTCGATGCCAAAGAAGAGGAAATCCAAATGATAAAGAATCATGAAGAGCGAAACTCTATGTTTTGTGATTTGGTGTGTCTGCTTCGTAGTGTTGTGTATTTCAATATCCCTTATTTCTTTCTGTGTCTGATCATAGAAGGAAAGTCAAACACATTTCCCGAAATCAGATACCAAAATCATAAGGCTTACAAATTCTTGATTAAATACAAAAAAAAACTTTCTCAAGAGGGAAGAAAATTTGTACAAAGAGCCTAAGGCTATAACCCAGCTGTATAGAAACACGAAGTACGCATTTCTTCCAATGTACAATCTCCAGAGTCCAGTGAGAGTAGGGATGATTTTGTTGGCGGTGTTGTCTAAAACATGACGTGCTAATTCTTCTGAAATTAGGACCAATACAGGCAACAGAGTATATTACTTTGGGTATTTCACAACCTGCATTTTATGGTGACATTATTAACAAGATAAGAAGGATCAAAGATAGACAACATCACTATCGAAAATGCGTCAGAATCATCAAACGCCTTTTAAACCGTGGGTATGATCCTAATGTCACCAGACGGACACTAGGCTTGGTACTTTACCAATCTACAGTCTTGTACAAGCGCATTCTTGAACTTGCACTCTGACTGACTGTGACGACGGGACTCCATGACGGGCCCTGTCCAAACCTCTTTAGAGAAGACAGGGCCCCGACCACCTGTCCTCTCTGAATGTCAGTCGGACTCCTCGGGTGATAACATACATGAGCTCGCGGCGACAGAGCACGGATTGTATTACGTACGCCCTCTTTTTATATCCATTTACATATTCATCTGTGTTTCTTGGGCCCCTGCGTTTTGCGGTCTTGTTTGTGTGTGGTCATCTCACAGTGAGGAGGTTGTTTCACACCACAAATGTACGTTCTTCGAGACCTCTAGGTAATCGGAAAAGTGGGAGGGTTGTGCGCACGTAATCCAGGATAACCATACCTTCTGCTATTTCTGTGGCAGATGGCCGTCCTAAGTCGGTACCGGTTGCCCATTGGTCTCGTTGGTTTATGTGTAGTCCTTTGTGTTTGATGTTTCTGTGTTGTGCGTTGACGTTCCTTGTCCCTTACGCGTCTCTTTGTGCTTGTCTGCTTTGTGTTTTTGCATTGGGGGTTTTGGGGTTTTGCTGTGGATGCTACAACCTGGTGTTGTTGGAGACCCCCTCCTTTGTTTTAGAAACGTTTAAACATATTTGTTTATCATATTTTGTTCGTTATGTTAGGCATGTAGGGTTTTTTTAGCTCCGTTCTGTCTAAGCTTGTCTTGCTGGACATATTTTCCATATCCATTTGTTAATTTTAGAGGCATGTCCAAAAAATACAAGTTGACTTATGATTTTTAACAGTTCTAAAAACATAAAAATACGTATATTTGTGTATTAGAGATTTCATGCTACAATATGACACTACAATCAAACAATTCATTCGTACTTGCCACGATTAAGGACTGGAATTAATTATGAACAGCAACACCACTGATCAATTTGATAATGCTATCGCCGACTATATCGACTAATTATGTGTGAAGGTATTTGGGGGGGATGGGAAGGTGGGTGTGGTTTTTTTTGTGAACTCACCCTCCTGGATAGATATAGACTTTACTCAGAAGTGAGCTAATTTTCCAGTATTTACACAGATACATATCATGAGAGATAACTCCTAAATTCATACAAAACGTACAGGCAAAACAGTGCTTATAGTGTCCACAACTAGCGTTTATAGCCATATGAATTCAAAAACCATAAATGTAGAAAGTGTCAAGTTCATCTCAAAAAATTGATATCCATATTCTTGAAAGCTGTATCACCAAATTTTGAAAAAAAAATGTATTCTCTCTATTAGACGTGTGCGCATATGTAATACAAATGTTGCAGTACAATGAGTTTTTGTTCGATATAGTTATATATTATGATTTGTATTAAAACGTGTAAAGGTAATGTAAAAACGTCAATCTAATCCTAGTACAATAAACGCCATATGGGTCGGTTTTTGTAAAACCTTAGTGCATTCTAGGTATTAGATGTCACATCACATTTAGTTTACAAAAACATATGAACTAAGTACAAAAAAACTGAAATATTCCAATCATAAGTATCTAGTTATGTATCATGTTGGATTTTATTTACTAAATTCACGTGAATTTCATTTAAAAACATGAAATGAAAGTTTGACATGTGATTCAAGGTCTAGCGATTTTAAGGTTTTAAGATTTTGGTTTGGGTTTATGAGTTAAAGAAGATCCTGACGATGAGTTATGAAATATTTTCAAGTTCTTTGAATTTCTAGAAGCTTAAATTTTCTCCATTAATTTTGATACTTTTCATTACGAGTTCTTCGAATTTAAATTATTATCCTATCTTCATTAAGGATTATTGACCATCATTTAATAGTTATCGAGCAGTATGTGTTGAGATAAATAAACTGTATGATCTCATATCAATTCTAAATATTAAGAGCAATTCTCTGTAAGAACCAAAAAAATTCAATGACACGTTGGCACGGCATGTCATAGATTCTAGCAATTTTTGATTTGAAAGTTCAATATGGAGTCCTATGATGAAAATTATCTTTCATATGTAGAAAAGGGGTGTCGTTGCCATGGTAACCATCGCTTAAGTTTGAAGCATTAGGAAATTTAATAAGACAAAGCGTGTTTCTTACCTTTGTTGCCATGGAAACGGGTACATTTATGAATTGCAATAACCACAATTTTTTTTCTTTCAATCCTCTTTGTTATGAATATCTGAAATGTTTTTCACATTTTATCGCTATGCCTCTTGGAAAAGGAGTCAAAAAGAGTACCTAAATTAGGTTTTAAACTCTTCATTTTGTGGCTCAAAAGAGCCCTTATTTTGCTTGTTTTGTGTATTTTTACGGTGTAAAATTTCATAAAAGCAGAATGTTGTGGATTTTTTCTTTATATACTCAATGTGCATTGTACCTTAACTACAAGAAAATGTAAAAAGTTGGCTGGGATCTTCTATCTTTTTTGCTGGAAACTGCATTTAATATGGTTACCATGCCAACATTTAGGACAACGTTTTTTTTTTCTATAATGGGTAGTATGAGTCCATTTTGAATTGTCCATTAATGATATGAAAACAAAATTTGTTCATATATCTACTGGCGACAAATCAATGTAGAGATGACCTTGATACTTGTTCAAGGTCATGCGTTTTATTTTCAAGGTCACCGAATTGTAATTAGCAGATTTTACTAAAATTGTGATTTTTCGTAGAAAAAAAGGATCAAAATTAGAATAATGCTTTTGAGACAAATTAAAAAATTAAATCTACCTTTGATCCTTCTTATTTTGTTGATCATGTCACCATAAAATGCAAGTTCAGAAATACCTAAAGTAATATACTCTGTTGCTTGTTTTGGTCCGAATTTAAAAAGAAGCATTGACGGACCCTTAGCAAGCTAGAGATGGGACCAGGTGCCCGGGAGGAGTAAGCATCCCCTGTTTGGCTAGCCGCACCCGCCGTTTGATGTCCAAGCACGTACATTTAAAAAATATCTAAAATACATGCACTGTTTTAGGTCATGTCTATATAGAAAGTGCACACTTACTGTAAAACCCATCGCGGGGAATTGTTTTACGAGCTCCACATGGCAAAGGGCATAAGTTTGAGAGAGGCATTGGAGACGCACAATTAGTACCCATAGGGATCTCTACAACCTGCTTGTAGAGATTCTCACTAAATCCTACATAAAAGTTGTGTTCCTTTATCACCGTGAGTGCTGACATGAGATTTCTAGACAAAATTTGTAGTTGAGCAGTTACTAGAATTAGCAATGTATCGAAACTTGTAAGGAGACATGTGCAGTTTTGGTATGTTGTATAGTGCAGGAAGATCCAATGTAGAAATAGGATGTTGAATGAAGAAATTTCACTGTTGTGTTTGCTCAAAATATCAAGGATATTTTCATTGTTTTTGATGTAAGTATTTGTAGTTCCGAAACCAAAGTCGATATGTAGTTACGTTTTTAGTGCTTTGCGACATTTGATAAAATCTATCTTGAATGGGATTCTATACTTAGGTCCTTTTCTTAGAAAACTGCGGAGCTGCCCGTAGTGGATAATTGAAAGTCACTTATGTCACACAATATGGCCAGCTAGTTTATAAAGATTTTCGGACGTTGCACATTCTCAGGAGGCAGGACTTGATTCAAGTATTTTAGGATCTGATGTTACTTTATTGTAGTTAAATACGAAATTTCGAATTTTAGGTTTCATACTTGTAACAAATAAGAGGAGGTTCTAAATTCTCAAAATATTGAAACATGATAAACAAGAGTAAATTGTGCATTGAGCGAATGCCAAATAGAAATTTAAAGCGAGATAATATCGACTTCCTATCATTCACAGCTGACGAGTTCTGGCCTTTGACAGACAGACAGACAGACAGACGACAGAGTGTTCCCAAAGTGACGCTATGCTTCGCAGGCGACACATGACGTGGGTTTCGATAAATCGTTGCTTTACTCTGGTGTAAAAACAAAACAGGCTTCAAGACAAAATAAAGATGATTTTAAAAAAAAGTACTGTAAGCGTGGTTATATTCGCAGGGGGAAATTTCGCGATTATATCATCAAGACTTTTCGCGTGGGGGGATTCGCGAAAAAATGTCTTTCCAAATGTAAGAATGCAACGGGGATATCTTCCTGTGGGGGGAATTTTCGCGAAGTCTCTCTATTCGCGAAAATCGCGAAAATTACCCCCACGCGAAAAATTTCACGTTTACAGTTCATGTACACCTATTCGCTCTCTGTGTATTGTAATTTCATCAAATTTCTATCGACTTTGCTGATATACCTTCGTCTTATCCATCCCGTTAAGTACCTGACAATGAATGATTGTATACAAACGATAATGGACTGTCTGAGAACGGATTTGTCTATCACGGTTATGAAAGTATTATAGATGTTCACAATCACGAATGTTAAGGAGCGGAGACTTGATCGCTTGTTCTCTGTTTGATTTGCAAGTTTTACTTCTTATAGTTTAATTATGTATACAATAATTCTTATGGGGATGCATTGTGCGAAGTTGTCTTGCATAGTAGGACGACTCTATCTGATTATTTAAAAGTATAAAACTTTAGCTGTATAATTTTTTTATTTCAATGTTTAGTCGAAATGCACGTATATGGGTTGGCCTTGGACCAGATCATTTTATGTCTGTTTTATTCTCCAACGATCTGGCGTTGTTACAACATTCTCAAACTGATTTTACATTGAGTTATACAGGAGACACTGACTCTCCTCAGGCAGATGTTCTCACTTCGGAATACTATTCTATTTATTCCAGGGTTCGCAACTGTTCTCAGTAGAAATGCTAATGAATTTGCCTTGACATCTCGGCTTTGGGACTGAATTTCTTCGAGGTATTTATTGACTATAGCTTTAATCTGAGGAAGTCCTTAATGCGCATGATTTACAAACTCTTCTTATAACTAGAATAAATAGATAAATTGAAAAGATCCTCCAGTAAATAAAATTTTATTGTAAATCACTATTTGATGGCATAGAAATGACAAATCTGGATAATGACCATATCCCTGTATACAGCACAAAAGCGATAATTCAGAAAATCAGAAACCGAAGGCATACAAAATAAGGATAAAACAGGAACCAAAGCAAACAAACAAAAACCTCCACCGTATGAAAATAAGCGAACTCCCGATATGGGAGTGAGACCAGGTGCCCAAGAAGAGTAAGCATCACCTGCTTGCATGCAACACCCGCCGCTTCAATTCGGTAGAACTGTCACATCCGGTTACTTCCATTTCGGAAGACATAGAGTACAATCTTTGGTTAGATGGTTCAAATGGTCTATGACAGAATATCATCCACCATTCTGGATAGTGGGACATCATAGTGTACGATAAGTTCCCCAAATCGACCGTAGAACTTCTTCAGTGACGATGTTAGTCGGTCACAAACATATCCCTGACTGAGAAGCTTATCTGAAAGACGCCTAGCTCTCAGAACAAAATCTGAATATTTGGTACTTGCTCTGGCATAGCGTATCAACTAAGATATGAACACGCCATAAGTTGGATGTTGCTACTCAGAAAAGGAAAGTTTGTAATGCTGAAATTGAAGTCGTCACGTTTGTCATAGAGTGAGGTGTTCATGTGATCGTCAGTGTCGTAGGACAACATTATGTCCAAATAGGATGCTGAATTATTTGTCTCTTTAGTTTCTTTGACTTCAAGCTCTGAAGGATAGATACTGCTCAGATAATCCGTGAATTTTGGATTATTGATGGACAACACATCGTCTATGTATCTGTAAGTGAAGTTGAAGTCAGAAGCTAAGTATCTTTTCCCATCAGATACCAAAGATTGAATGAATTCTGCTTCGTACGAGTAAAGGAAAATGTCGGCAAGGAGTGGGGCACAATTGGTCCCCATTGGAATTCCGACAATTTGCTGGAAGACCGTTCCTCCAAACACCACAAAAATGTTGTCGATCAAAAAGTTTAACATCTGAATAATATCTGTTTCAGTGTACTTATTTTCAGAATCGGACTTTTCTTTTACAAAGTAGGTTTTGTCATAATTCACAGCAATAAATCTGTATTTGCGATTACCGTTCTTACTTGTATACGCATTACTTATAATTTTTGCGAGTCTTTCTTTCAATTTAGAATGTGGAATTGTAGTGTAAAGTGACGAAAAATCAAAGGCTTTGATCGAATGGACTCTAATTAAATGAGTGGATTTCAGATGTTCTAAAAGTTCCTTCGAATTCTTTAAAATCCACATCTGGTTGATACCACTGCGAGAATATACTGTCGAACAATATTTTTGAAGCCCAGATTTGATTTCAGATAAACTTTGGTGAGTAAGATCGATACAGATTTGGTAGAACATTTTGAGGAACCAGCGATGAAACGTTGTTTGTACGGAATCTTATGCGTTTTAGGTATACAGTATAAGTATGGTAAATCTAAATGTAAATTGTTAGTGTGGAAGCCAAAGGAAGCAAGAGCTGATTTGTGGTTGTCTATTATTTCAGAGACAGAAAGGTTTGTTCGGGTGTAAGTGGGATTTCCAGGTGTCGAATTTAAACCCAACTCTTTAACAGACTGTCGAAATAGTACTTTTTGCAAGTAAATGTGTAATTATTTGAAGCTTTGTCCGCTGGTGTGATGATATAATGTTCTTGGAGGTAGGTAAGCTCTGTTATAACATCAGGGTCTTTAAATATAGACTCGAATCTGGTGTTCACAGTTGATTTTAATCTTAATTAAGTTTATAGTTCATTCTAGATAAAAGTAACCCTCTGATAGATTTTATCCATTCGGAAAGGGTGTCGAGCTGTACATCCTCTTTCTTTGCCCAACGTCTTGCATATTCCTAACAAGAGTCCATGATAATTTTGAAATTTTTGTTCCATGTAAAGGACATACTTTCTCTGTATTTGGGACCCTTTTTTAGCTCACCTGAGCGAAGCTCAAGTGAGCTATTGTCATAGCGCGCCGTCCGTCGTCCCTCCGTCGTCCGTCGTCGTCCGTCGTCCGTCGTCCATCCGGCGTAAACTTTTAACATTTTCGACATCTCCTCTGAAACCGCTGCATGGAATTTCACCAAACAGTACAGGAAGCAAGTACTCAATGCCCTCTACTAAGTTTGTGTTTTTTGAGCCGATCTGAAATCAAAGATGGCCGGCACAGGCTCTGATTGGCTGACACATTTCGCCTTCTCCTCT
This sequence comes from Pinctada fucata, assembly GCA_028142955.1. Classification (NCBI taxonomy): domain Eukaryota; kingdom Metazoa; phylum Mollusca; class Bivalvia; order Pterioida; family Pteriidae; genus Pinctada; species Pinctada fucata. The sequence goes on from AP027106.1 coordinate 23,209,193, forward strand.
GAAACCGCTGCACAGAATTTCATGAAACTTCACAGGAAGCAACTACTCAGTGCCCTTTACCAAGTTTGTGTTTTTCTTGATTGTCATGATTGATTCGCGGCGCTTCACTGGCCATACCTTTAAACAATACTGCCTCCTGAATTACCTGTGACGATAACTCACTAAGCTTTTTGTTTACAAAACTTCATTCTTTAATAACTTCTAAATTTCATCAAAAAAGTTCAAAAAACGCTCCATCTATAATCCATATATCCATATCTATCCACAACATCGAAATTCATATATGCACGATAACATTTTCACTGAATAAATCCATCAAACAGCGGAGCGACCAAAAAGCGTCCTACTCCATTGATATATAGGTGTATCTATCAATCAAGGTAATCAGGACGGTAATCAAGACGGTCAGGGCGATCAAACACTTGTGAGTAGCCAAGATAATCAAGGAGATAACGGTGAAGCAGATTGGTCTGATTGTGATCAAGATAGAACAAAAATGAAGAAGGATGGAGGAAGAAAGAAGCTAAAGCAATTAAGTCTTTATCCAAGCAATGTATCAGTCAGCAGAAAAAGGAAAAAGAGACTAAGTAGCAATGGACAAAGTGATAGCGAATTATCAGAAATAAATGAGGAGCTGAAACAAATAAACATGCGGTTGAACGGATTGGTTACCAAGGACGAATTGAAAGCATTAGTCGACTCATCCGTTCAACTGATAGTTAATCAGTTGAAACCAGAAATTAGAAAAGAAATTAAGGCAGAAATGAAAAAAGAAATGAGAGAAAGCAAGGAGATCATACGAAAGGAGCTTCAAAAAGATGTTCAAAAAGAAGTAAAGAAAGAGGTGAAAAGTGTAGAACAGTTAGTGAATGAAAAACTAGGAAAGTTCAGTGACAGGTGTGATGGAATAGATCTTGATATTGAGAATATGAAGGAAAATATAGCAAAGCAGGCGAGACAGCTGAATGATATGCATGAGACCCTGAAAGGTGCCATGAATACGGCATTTGACGCCCTAAAGCTCGCAAACCACAATCAGCAGTATAGTCAGAAGAATAATATAAAAATTCTTAATTGGAGAGAGAAAAATGGCGAAAACAGCGAAAGTTTGCGAGTCGACTTCATCTCAGAGATGCAGAAAGTTGGTGTTACGGTAAGCGACAGCGACATCTTAGCAATACATCGAGTGCCGACGAAAAACACCAGATCGCCACGTCCGGTCATTTTGAAATTGATACGAAGTGATGTTAGACTAAATGTGATTCGCAAAAGGAAGGAAGTTGCAGGCACCTTCAAAATGATGGATCATGTCACTGAGAGGAATCTTGACTTGATGAATAGATTACGGGATAACGACAATCTGCACTCAGTGTGGTATTACAATTGTAACATTCACGCTATTGACATGGTAGGAGATCGTCACAGGTTTGACATAGGAGACAATAGTGAAAAGCTCAGGAGAATTGGAGCAGCATTAAGAAGAGCCGGCATCACAACTTAATCAAACAGCGGACCGAGGTATGACAAGCAGTACCTTACAATTTTTGACGCTTTTGTTTTGATTTTTCGTTAGCTTTCATTTTTTCAACTTTCTAGTATACATTCAATTTTTTTCTTTGTTTTTTTTTTAAAGAACGTATTTACGATATGTTTGAGAGAGTCATTTGTTCACTTATGTCCCACTTTGTAGCTTTACAATATTACAAATTGAATTATCTCTAATCAAGACAACTTAAAAATATGTTCCCTCAACTGTAGAGGGTTAGGCGACTTTCAAAAATTAAAAGATGTCCTTCACTATTTGAGAACAAAAAATAATTCTATCTACCTCCTTCAAGATACGCATTTGACGAATGATGATTTGAAAAAAGTCAGAGCTATTTGGGGGTACGAAATATATATGAGTTCTGGTACCTCAAACTCAAGAGGCACTCTGATTCTCCTTAATAATAATTTTGAGTACAAATTCGTCAGGTCGGAAACTGACTCGCAAGGAAACGTAATCGCGGTAGAAATGATGATTAATAATAAGTATACATTCTTACTCATTAATATATATGGTCCGAACAATGATAATCCGGATTTCTATAGAAAGATACGTGACTTAATAAATAACGCAAATACTGATTTTGTAATATTGGCTGGTGACTTTAACCTTGTAATCGATCCAGAAAAAGATTACTACAATTATAAACATATAAATAACCCAAATGCAAGAAAAGTCGTACTAGATCTTATGGAGGAATTTAATCTAACGGATGTTTGGCGTGTCCATAATAAAGAATCAAAGGGATACACTTGGTCTGTCCGTAACCCATATAAAAGGGCGAGACTTGATTTTTTTCTTGTCTCGGATGAACTCATGAATATTGTTGAAAGTAGTCAAATTAGCCCTGGTTACAGAACTGATCATTCATTGATAGAAATTTGTCTGAAATTCGAAAATCAGGAAAAAGGTCGCGGTTTCTGGAGATTTAATAACTCTTTGTTGAGAGATAAGAAATATATTGATAAAGTATAACAGGAAATCGAGAAAACAAAAAGGCAATACTCACTGGAATCAGAAGAAAGTAATATAGAAGATAACAATGAAACAGAGGAATCATTTTCTATTGACAACAAGCTTTTTTTAGACACTCTCCTTATGAATATAAGAGGAGTGACAATATCATACTCTTCTTACCTAAAGAAAAGCAAAACAGACAGAGAAAAAGTATTAGAAGCAGAGATAAATCGTATAGAGAAATTGATAAACACGACCGTTGAGTAGCAAAACTCTCTCGCGGAACTTAAAGAGGAACTAGAGAATTACAGAAAGGAGAAAATGAAAGGAGTAATGGTAAGAACAAGGGCACGCTGGATAGAAGAGGGCGAGAAACCCTCGAAATATTTTTGTAGTATGGAACGTAGAAATTATGTGAATAAAACCCTAACGAAGCTTTTGGATGATAACGATAGGGTAATTACGCATCAAACTGAGATTTTAGATACTATCAAATCATTTTACAAAGACTTATATTCCTCTAGAGATGAAATTTTGAATGATATTGATCTCAACTCAACTTTTTCTGACAGCAACATTCCGAAATTGAACGAAAACCAAAAACTAACATTAGAAGGTGATCTGACAATGAAAGAAGCCGGTGAAGTTTTGAGAAATATGAAGAATAATAAAACTCCAGGTCCAGACGGTTTTACAGCAGAATTTTTAAAATTCTTCTGGAAAGATCTGGGTCATTTCTTGTTACGAGCTTGGAATTCGGCTTTTGAAACCAATGAACTTGCTATATCTCAAAGACAGGGCATAATAACCATACTACCCAAAGGAAATAAATCAAGAGAAAGATTGAAAAACTGGCGCCCTATTTCTTTATTAAATGTTTCGTATAAAATTTTGTCAGGTATATTAGCTAAACGCACAAAATCTGTTCTTCCTCATCTCATTCATTCTGATCAGAAGGGTTTTATGGCAGGGCGATTTATAGGAGATAACACAAGAACAATATATGATATTCTTCAGCTTACAAAGGAAAAGCAAATTGCAGGAATGCTTTTACTCGTGGATTTCGAGAAAGCTTTTGATTCTATATCATGGAAATTTATGTATAATTGTTTATCTTTCTTCGGTTTTGGCGAAAATTACTTGAAATGGATAAAAATTTTATATAAAGACACCAGATTATGTGTTATTCAAAATGGATTTTTCTCGGAATTCTTCGAAATTGGTAGGGGCTGCAGGCAGGGGGATCCGATATCCCCATATTTATTTAATATCTGTGTAGAGATTTTGGGCATCTTGATTAGAGAAAATAAATCATTGAAAGGAATTTTTCTGGGATCAAAAGAATATCGTCTACTCCAATATGCAGACGACACTTGCTTATTCTTAGATGGAAGTGAAAAAAGCCTTAAAAGTGCACTAGACCTCTTATTTCAATTTTCAAAATTTTCAGGGCTAAAGCCAAACATCGAAAAAACTCAAGCAATATGGATAGGCAAAAAGATGGGATGCAAGCAGAGACTATGTAATAATTACCAACTAAATTGGAATAATACTACTTTCACTGCATTAGGAATAACTTTTTCAGCTGATGTATATAACATTGAAAATATTAATTTTGAAAACAAGTTCTGTATCATCAGATCAGAGATCACACAATGGTCGAAGCGAAATTTAACCACACTAGGAAAAATTACTGTTGTCAAATCATTACTTCTTCCAAAACTTACGCATTTGTTCTTTACTCTCCCATGTCCAAAACATTCCTTACTCAAAGAAATAAATGATGCTTTATTCAGGTATATTTGGAACAACAAAAGGGATAAGGTAAGCAGAAAACAAATGGTTAAAGACTACAATGAGGGTGGCTGTCGTATGATTGATATTTTTGCCTATGCAAAAGCAATAAAGGTATCGATATATAGACGTCTAATAAAAGGTGAGTGTGACTGGGAAGCTCTTTTTTCTATAGTCTGCAGAGCTGATACAGAAAAATTAGTTAAACTTGGAGATGATTACCCTTTAATGTGTGCTAAAAGGACGTCAAATATTTTTTGGAAAGAATCTTTGACCATACTTCGTGAGTTTATGCAAACTATTGACAAAAATAATGTAAACCATCTAAAGAAATACTTGCTTTATAATTCAGAGCTTCAAATAGATAACAGATCAATACATCTTAATGTACTACTCGAGAAAAGTATTACTTTTGTGTACGATCTCTTCGATTTACATGGAAATATACTCACCTTTGATGACTTCAGAGAAAGGTTTAATGTGAATATTTGCTTTACTACTTACCTTGGTATCAAAAGAGCAATATTTAAAAAATGGCCATCCTTGAAAGATGGATTTGAAATGGAACAATCACCCATCATACCTCATTACATACAATTTCTATTATACGATGATAGAGGAACCCGTTCTATCTATGACGCATTTATAAAAGAACATAAAGTATCGGAAACATATAGGGTAAAATGGGGACAAGATTTTAATATATCAGACATTGAATGGAAGAAAAAAAATCAAAATATTTTTTCTGGAACAGACAGTAAATATTTACAATGGTTACAATATAGAATTACTCATCGAATTTTGGCAACGAACAAACTCCTATATGCAATGAATATTAAGGATATCGCACTCTGCTCTTTTTGCAATGCTGAAAATGAAACAATCTTACATTTACTTTATGAATGTCCACATGTACAAGAACTGATATTAGAACTAAAACACTGGTTGGAACAAAATAATAGTATAACCATTGATGTAGACAGGAAACATTTTATTCTTGGTAAGTGTGATAACTATGCACTCAATGTAATATTTTTGTTAGCTAAGAAGTATATTTATGAAACAAGAACTAAGGCAGTTAGACTTCATTTTGATTCCATGAAAAGCAGAATACTAGATCATGTTCACCTCTTAAAGTTCATACATAGAAACAATGGAACCATGGATAAGTTTTATTCAAAATGGGACAGTTTCAATTCACTTTTTTGATTCGCAAAGATACTCATACAGGAAAAAACCGATGCCTCTCTCAGTCTCTCTAATTTATTTTCTTTTCTCATATGTTTCAATTATCATAGTACCTTTTTTTTTGTTCTTTTTGCTGTGTGTATTTTTTTTCCTATTAAAAAGGTCCTTATTCTCTTCCTTTGAATATTAGTGTTATATATTATGTTCAGTAGATATGGTAGAATATCTCTATACCTTAATGTATTATTATCATTATGTATTGTAATCATCGGCATGGCGCCATTCAGTATTTTTTATGAAGACAAATTATTCTGTAATACATAGTTATTTATTTACCCCGTGTGACCGGTTTTGCAGTCAGTGATAACTGTATCGCTATACTGAAACGGAACCGGCACACGGGTGGATTATATTAGAGAGCAATGCATATACTATATACTATACCCTTATAATCTCTACGATAAAGTTTTTTTTTAAGAATAAGATAGATGTCGCCATGTCGATGAGCCTACTTCTTCACCTGTAATTTATGTTCATGTAAATGCTGATCCGTCAACCACAATCAACAATATTATACCTTAGAATTAAAAGTCTGATTCCTAATCAACTTCAATTAATTTACTTAAATTTTTTACTAAATTCAATTAAACTCTTTTTGATTAATCTGAATTTAAAGACGCAAACACATACCTCGATAATGAATTTGAGTAAAGCTAACTCATTTTTAATTAGTTGTTGACGGTTCAGCATGAATAAAAGATATATCTTTCAATAAATGGTGGAGTCGGATGGCTAAAGGGGAGGATGGAGGCCATTAAAAAAAAAAAAAAAAAAAAAAAAAAAAAAAAAATTTGTGTTTTTCGAGCCGATCGGAAATCCAAGATGGCCGCCACAGGCTCTGATTGGCTGACACATTTTTGACTTCTCTTCTGAAACAGCTGCACAGAATTTCATGAGACTTCACAGGAAGCAACTACTCAATGCCCTCTACAAAGTTTGTGTTTTTCGAGCCGATCAGAAATCCAAGATGGCCGCCACAGGCTCTGATTGGCTGACACATTTTTGACTTCTCCTCTCAAACCGCTGCATAGAATTTCACAAAACATTACAGGATGCAAATACTGATTGCTCTCTACCAAGTTTGTGTTTTTCGAGCCGATTGGAAATCCAAGATGGCCGCCACAGGCTTTAATTGGCTGACACATTTTCGACTTTTCCTCTGAAACCGCTGCACAGAATCTCTCGAAAATTCACAGGAAGCAAGAACTAAATGCCCTCTACCAAGTTTGTGTTTTACACGCCGATCGGAAATCCAAGATGGCCACAACAGGCCTCGATTGGCTGACACATTTTCGACTTCTCCTCTGAAACCGCTGCACAGAATTTCATGAAACTTCACAGGAAGCAAGTACTAAATGCCCTCTACCATGTTTGTGCTTTTTGAGCCGATCCGAAATCAACGATGGCCGCCACAGGCTTTAATTGGCTGACACATTTTCGACTTCTCCTCTGAAACCGCAGTACAGAATATCTCGAAACTTCACAGGAAGCAAATACTTAATACCCTCTACCAAGTTTGTGTTTTTCGGGCAGATGGGAAATCCAAGATTGCTGCCACAAGCTCTGATTGGCTGACACATTTTCGACTTCTCCTCTGAAACCGCTGAACAGAATCTCTCGAAACTTCACAGGAAGCAAGAACTCAATGCCTTCTACTATGTTTGTTTTTTTCGAGCCTATTGGAAATCCAAGATGGCTGCCACAGGCTCTGATTGGCTGACGCATTTTCGACTTCTCTGAAACCGCTGCACAGAATTTCATGAAACTTCACAGGAAGCAAGCACTTAAAGCCCTCTACCAAGTTTGTGTTTTACGAGCCGATCGTAAATCCAAGATGGCCGCCATAGGCTCTGATTGGCTGACACATTTTCGACTTCTCCTCTGAAACCGCTGCACAGAATCTCTCGAAAATTCACAGGAAGCAAGAACTAAATGCCCTCTACCAAGTTTGTTTTTTACACGCCGATCGGAAATCCAAGATGGCCACAACAGGCCTCGATTGGCTGACACATTTTCGACTTCTCCTCTGAAACCGCTTCACAGTATTTCTTGAAACTTCATAGGAAGCAAGTACTCATTACCCTCTACCAAGTTTGAGTTTTTCGAGTGGATCGGAAATCCAAGATGTCCTCCATAGGCTCTATTTGGATGACACATTTTTGACTTATCCTCTTAAACTACTGCACAGAATGTCACAAAGCTTTACAGGAAGTAAGTACACATTGTCCTTCTCAAAGCTTCACTAAAAGCGATTTCCTTCAGGTCTTACACTGCCTTTGATTGAAAACATACATACAGTCTCCTCAGGTGAGCGATGAGGCCCCCTTGGGCCTCTTGTTAACAATTCTCTCAACTTGTCGTTCTTGACTATACTAAGGTCGCCAGTAATAAAGTGTCCACAAGGAGAGTAGTTGAAATCAGATGAAGAACATTCGCAAGGAAATGGATGTAGTGAGGGATAACTTAAATAAATACACTGCAAGAATCGTTTGTAATTGTAAATTTTAGATGCAACTGTTGGTGTGTAGCTATAGGAAATACAAGGAGTTTCTTTTCTTTTTGAAATATGGTGGGATTTTTATCTGTGACAGTTTTGTGATTAAAAATTTGACCAAGATTCAATTTGTCAATACCTTTGTTTGCAAATCTTACTTTAATGAAAGGACGGTTTGTTTTCTCCTCTGATTTATCTGATCTAACTGCTTGAAATAAACGAAAAGTAGAAATGTCAAAGATGACTCCTTGTAGTCTGTATTCTGGGGAACGTGTATCGGCATATGTGAGGTCCTTCGTATATTCGTAGATTTCGTGTAACTTCCGTAAAGGAACAGAATATAATTTGGTACGAATATAATGCAGGCCTAGAGGCTCATTCAAAAATGGAACCAAGTCATCGAAGGAGAAACTATGTATCTCAGGCCTATTATATTTACGAATGCCATGACTTCGAAGTCTTCTTTGTGGTCTGTTGAATAAGCTAGTCACATTTACCGATTGACAACCGGGACGTCTTAAGTTTCCCACGCTGCTGATATTATCGTTGCACCCATAGGGCGCTGCAGTGTTAAGATTTTTTTATCCAGAACTCTTCTCTGTTGCGACGGAAAGGTGTGCTCAAATTGGGATTGTTTGTGGGGTGACATATTTTCTCCGGGATTCTGACTCTCATAGATAAAACAGAATGATCGGCCTGGTCAAAATGTCGATAAAGGACTTGACTTCCTTTATTATTTATTTTTGACCGGTGTCCTGACATTCTGGTTCGGAGCTGACCTTTGGTTTCGCCCACATAAATCAATCCACAAAGTGAGCATTCTATTCCGTACACAACATTAGATGTCATACAGTTTAAGTTTTCAAAACCATGCGTGTTAAATGTTTGTTTTGTGAGATTACTTGAGAATGAAGTGTCTGTTACAAGTTTTGCAGTTCTTCGTGCCGCAGAAGTTGTCCATGGTGTTTCTATGGAGCTGAAAAATTGTCTCCTTAGTATTTCTATAGAGCTGAAAAGTTGTCTCCTTGATGTTTCTATGGAGCTGAAAAGTTGTCCTTGGTGTTTCTATGGAGATGAAAAGTTGTCTCCTTAGTGTTTCTATGGAACTGAAAAGTTGTCCTTGGTGTCTCTCTGGAGCTGTTTTTGAATTTGAAGACGTTTAACATTTGAACTACTTGGTGAGTGTCACTGGTGGTGGACCAAGAGTCCCCGAGGGCAGATGTAGCCAAGTTCGATAAACTTCGGTTGATCGTCTGTCTCTCTAACGCATTTGAAATTTTCTGTTACAAAATTTCTTGAAATTTCTAAAACGTGGGTCCTGTAGCATCATATCCCACCCATTCTGCTACTTCTTTTGGTACATTTTTGGACTTACTATTTTTCATACTTTTTGGTCATTTTACATTGTTTAGACTGAGGATCACTGACGAGGGTTTAGTACCTGAAACGTGCATGTCTGGTCCATGCTGTAAATTTATCAGGTCTTAAATGATGCTATTGAATTTGAAGACGTTTAACATCTAATCCCACCCATCCTGCTACGTCTTTCGGTACATTTTTTGATATAATAACTTTCACACTCTTTGGTTATATTACATTGTTTAGATTGAGGATGTCATGTCCATGCTGCAAATTTATCTGTTATGAATTTTTAGAGTTTAACATTTGATTCACTGACAATATCGAGACAAATAACTATAAGGATGCAACAAACAATAATAGCAGTCACATCAAGACATGAATTACTGTTCTGCAATAATATCAGTCACATAAAAACATGAATTACTGTGCTGCAACCTAGTGTTGTTGGAGATCCCCTCCTTGATTTAATATTACATAAAGGATTTAATTTATTTTTATTCCAACTCTCCATGTGTCAGTCCGCAAAGATTCATTTCATGGCAATTATTGATAATGATCATATCCCAATACACAGTACAAAATCGATAATTCAGAAAATCATAAACCGAAGGCATACAAAATCAGGATATAACAAGAACCAAAGCAAACAAAGAAAAACCTCCACTTTTTGTCAATGTCTTTCTCAGTATAATGATTACATACTTACTTAGCATTGAAAAACGCTTGCAGCTTCCCAAATAGTTACATAAGCTTATAGATGAAAGATTTATTAATTTTCGAATTGAATGAATAATCACGAATATAAAACCATCCGCTTTCTAAATATAAGATGTCTTTGAGTGGAGTGATCATTAGAAAGGGACGTGAACTAATTATTCAACAAATGTGAGCATAACATCACCTTCTCGACTTTGAGACTGAATAACTGATAGGTACTTCTTTGATGTTTATCTACGTTCATATTCTATGCCTTGAATAATTTCGCATGATAAACTTGCAAATCTTTACATTGTCTGTTCTTTTTTTTCAATTAGTGATTAAATAAGGTTAGGTCAGTTCGGATCGGCAAGGGAGAGAAACGAAGCTGAGTAATACATTTATCCAATGAACGATGAAATTGACTTAGCAGTTCATAAATGTTTCATACGGAATTGGCTTATCTCTTGTCTGGCGAATAAGTGTAATTATCCGTCGTCCACACCGATGGAAATCTTGATCAATATCACAAATTGAGGACACAAACTATAAATGGACCCTACTGTTAATGTCTATTGAATATAAGATGACCAACGTTTTATGCCTTTTTCATTCTTCATTATTTTGTGTTTGTTTGAATCGAAAGTATTGTAATATCTCAGTTTCCAAAATGATACTAAAAAGTCTGAACAATAGGATGAGTTGAAATTTACCTTTAATTTTGTAGGGAGCTAGATGAATGTCAAATGTATACATTGATTTGTCATTGCGACTTTCAGACACTATGGCAATTAAGTGCTAATAAGTTTTAAGCATTTTAAAGTTATGAGCTTTATAACAGAATCAACACTACATTGTGATGTCGATCTCAAAATCCCCAGAAAACTTATTGTTTGCACATGACATCATCACAAGAGTTCAATTTCAAACCTCCGTTTTCTTTTGTTGTTTCATTTTCCTAGGGCGTAAAACCTGTTATTTTGAAATAATAAAAATCCAACCCCACTGCTACCCTCTCACCTTTCCAATTTACATAATATTTCAAATTTAAGCTACATATCATTATCTTCCTCAGACAAAATTCTTTATTGTCGAAACCAACACCGTTTTATAATGTGTGCATTTTGCTGTAATTAAACATCCTGAAATCAAGTCGAAAAGTACAAGCTGTCGTTCGCGACAAGAATTAAATCTCACACAAGCTCTGCCGAAACAGAATGAATAATAGCGTAGAGCATGGGTTTCAATTCGATTGCAGGGTATTTGGTTAAATTGTAGTTATTCTATTTATGGAGAAATCGAAAATGTTTGTCAAGAAAAATTATCTGTAGAAAATAATGATATGCAGCCCAACCTTGAAATCATATTGAAAATGCAAGATTGAGAGGTTAGCAGTGAGTGGGTTTGGACAATATGTCATTTTGAACATGACAGCTGTTGTGCCCGGAAGATAGGAAAGACAAGAGAAAATGGCGGACTTTTAATTAGTTTTAGCCATTTATAGAAAGCTGGTGCCAGTGGATATAATATCTGTGTTAAATAATAAGGAGGATATAAGATATTATGAAAAATGTTAAATAAAAAAAAAGAAACCCGACAAGAGGTAAGAATGACGAGGATCAAACTTACGCAAAATTCATCTCTGATACGTCTTAAAACTATTTTGCGAAGGCTGCATTCTTGTGGCAGAGTTATAATACTCTCTTATTTCTTCTTACATGCTGCATGCAGACAGGAGACGCTGACTCTCTTCAGGCACCTGGTCTCAATTAGTAATGTTGTTCATTCCGGGGTTCGCAGCTGTTCCAATGGGAATTCTGATGATTTTGCCTTACCTTCTCGACTTTGAGACTGAATAACTGATAGAAACTTCTTTGATGTTAATTTGTTCATCATATCATTAATTATATAGCGAGGTTCGCAGCTGTTCCAATGGGAATTCTGATGATTTTGCCGTACCTTCTCGACTTTGAGACTGAATAACTGATAGAAACTTTTTTGATGTTTATTTGTTCATCTTATCATTAATTATATAGCGGAGTTTGTACAGTCATGGAAGGCCTCATCAAAAACAACACGAATGTATTTACTCTTAACCAATTATGTCTAGAAATATTATTTCAAAATGTCTTCTTGTTTCTTCTTCATAGAAGTAGGTCACAACTGGATGACACCGCTGTGTCGATGAGTAGCAGGACCTTCTCTGGAATTTAGAAATTATGCAGGAGAGCACCACATTAACAGTTTGTCTACTTTGAATCATTTTTGCTTAAATCATCACTGATTATGATTCCAAGCATTCGAAAATTTTTGTCATCAAATTTTCTGGAAATTTCTAAAAAGTGGGTCCTGTAGCATCACATCCCAACCATCCTGCTACGTCTTTAAGTCCATTTTGGGACATGATAACTTTCACACTCTTTTGCCATATTACATTGTTTAGATTGAGGATCACTGACTAGGGTTAAAACAAAGGACCCGAAACGTGCATGTCTGGTCCATGCTGCTAATTTACCCGTTCTTAACTGATGCTATTGAATACGAAGACGTTTATCATGCATGTCTGGTACTGCATATATTGAAACTTGGTCCAAGTAAGCTGTGCTCTAGATCTGGCAAGATAGCTGTGATTCTTCATTATTTGGTCGTCCTAAAACAATATAACATTTAAGTTATCTCTGTTACTTCGATGTAAAAGAAAGGACGAGATCTACAACAGGGGTCGGTTGCAGAAGCCACAGTAAAACGTCAGAAAACCCCAAGTATTCTCTAAGTGTTCGACTGTAGAAAATTCGTTACTTCGGTCTATGTATTCAACTGTAGAAGTAAATGATTAAGTGTTTCACATACACCATGTCTTGAATAATAATTTCTATCGAAGTATGGTAAAAGAAAGGAAAATCAATTAATGCAAATCGTCACCAATGATTGTATACAGTATCGCTAGTGGTGATTTAAGATATCTGAAGCACGAATGTCATGATCGAGCATTGTATCAGGCAATTTTTATCTCTAATACTACTATCTGGCAAACGAGTTGGGACTCTTTGTTTTTTTCATAGTATCTGCACTTTTTCCCCATTGCTTCTTGAAGAAAGCAACAACATTCTGTGTCTAATGAGTTAAAGAAGATCCTGACGATAATCTCAACAGCACTCACAATAGAGCACCAAATGGAGCATCGACAGACCCCTAGCAAGCTAGAAGTGGGACCAGGTGCCCGGGAGGAGTAAGCATCCCCTGTTGGCTAGCCGCACCCGCCGTCGATGTTCACGCAGGAAATTGAAAATATATTAAATACATGCACTGTTTGTGGATCTGTCTATATAGAAAGTGCTATGGCGACAATGTCAGGGAAAACTATTCAAAACACTTACTGTCAAACCCCTTGCGGGGAACTTTTTTACGAGCATCAAAAGGGATCAAAAGGGACAGTTTTTTAATGCCAGAGAGAACATCCTAAAATAAGGGCATAGTTTCTACCTTAAATCATTAGCTTAAACTACTTGATATGCATATACTGAGATACTGTCATTTCAATTTTACAACATGCTTGTAGGATTAATATTAAATCTCTACATCAATCCTTAACTGATTTTTGAAACTCATGAAATATTAAAACGTCTAATGTTGTTCATGATTTTATTAGAATTGTATCGAAACATCCGTGAAATTGTTCAAATGTTGGTTCACATTTGGAATCATATACATACAGATTTTACGCCCCAAAATAAATGTACAAATCGATTTGTCTATAGAATGCGTGGAATAATGTTCATATTTTCTTCTTGAATAGATGGATACTGTAGACGTACTTATTTTCGCTGGGGGAAAATTTAGCAATTATAACATCAATACGATTCGTGTGTGGGAAATATTCGCGATAAAAATGCAGCGGGAATATTTTCGCGTTTGGGAAAATATCGCGAAATTTCTCGATTCCTGAAAAATGCGAAACATTACCCCATGCGAAATATCCACGTTTACATTATCATAAACCTTTTGTGACTTTTAGAATTTTTATTTAACTCTTCAAGACCTTCACATCTCAGATTCTTAAAGGACCATTTTGTTGACACAAAATGCTCTTTAATGACAAACATGGATAATAAAACAATTATCAAGGAAACTAGGGAGTTGCTTGTCATTAGCTGTGACCTTCAATTTAAGATTTGGCGAGGATATATGTGACATGTTTACATTGAAGTGCTCTTTGAATTGCTCTCCTTAAACTCATCAGGAGGCATTAACGTCAGTGATACCTTCTTAGACGAAAATAGGCTTAAAGTGTTTATGAAGTACCAAGCGTGCTCAGTCATCTTAATCTTTTAACAGATAAGGAAGCCTTTGCTTAATGTTCACAATTTATCCCCCAACAACAGTGTTAATTATAAGTACAAATGAAGCTGATGAAAGGGAATTGCTTTTTGCGGAAGGTCTGTAATCCAAGTATCCTAACGCGCTCTTAGAACTGTTCATTAATCACAGGTTTCTTTGTGTTTCATGGATAATTGGAAAACGTAAATGGAAACAAGAAGGAATGAGGGATTAAAAAGGCATCATCAACACGACAGCAATAATTATGAAGCATCTAGTTTGTTTGATCTTTTAAAAAATACGTCTCCCCTCTTACTGGATGGAAATGAAAAATTATTTTTGACTAACCACATACGTCATACAATGTCAATCTTAATTCAATTTATTCCTTCGGGAGAGAAATTATTTCAATTACATGCACACAACACTTCAATTTATTTGGATTCCTTTGTTTTGCATATTTGCAAAGAATGTTCGATTTTGGTCATTCTTTACTTAATCAAAGGAGTGATACAACTTTATAACTTCGACTCGGGAAATATAAAATCCAAGGTATATCAGACCACATTACCTGTCTGGCACCGTAATAACATTTCTGTCATACTGCAAATCACTTATAGATTGTCATTTCAAAATGCCGTCGAAAGTAAAATTTCTTACTTATTTATTTGTTGATGAATTGCAAAAAAAATTCACCATCAAACAGATCGTACCCATTAATGGTTATTGAAAATAAAAAAAATTTTAGATAAATCCATTTTGACATATCTGACGCAAGAGGTAAATTCGAAACGTTTGAGTGGGTTTTTTTCTGGAAATGCTCGCTATGACGGCAAGAAACAATAGACTTTCGTGACGTCAAAATGTTTCGTTCATTTCAAATATGGCGTCGAGAGTCAAATCTTCTTACTTTTTTATTTGTTGATGGATTCTGTTATGGGTCAGAATACCCCAAAACGCCAGCAAAAATCAGACAAAGACAGAATATAAATTTACAAGTTTAATTATGTACAAAATATATATATTTGAAATGATTACAACTTACAATACAATGTCCGGATCAAAGTGTCCGTTACGGTCCACAAAGTCTATCGAATGTATGGTTTCCGGTAATCACAAACGTTCTCGAAAGATCGGTGTCCAAACGTTGTTAAATGGATTAAAGTCTCAACAAATAAAGTGTCCCAGTATATCAGAATAGATGAATGAATCGTGTCTACGAATGTGTACGAATGCCCCCTCAACACAGTTCCTCAGAGGTATTTATACTTAATACCAATGAATTAACCAGAAGCTTCTAGAACAATGACGTATTACAAATGATTAACAATAGAGTAAATTCTAGAAATCACAGTCATGTGATGATAATGATGTAACAAAGAACATACTGGAATATTCTATAATGAAATAAACATGGCATAGTAAAATCTAGAAAGAATTATTATGAAATCATTAAATAACATGATTAAGTACATGTGTACCTACACATAAAGTAAAACTAAAATAATACATGACCCACAACACCTCCCCCCTTAAAAAAAGTTTGAATGTCAATGAAAACTTAGGTGGTAAATTCTGCAAAAATCACTCATGAAACTCTCGATAGTGCATCTGCAATCACATTGTCTTTGCCCTTGATATGGTTTATAATGATATTGTACTCTTGCAACAATAAACTCCACCTTGTAAGTCTTTGATTCTTGTTTGACATTTTGTGCAAAAATGTGAGAGGGTTGTGGTCAGTAAACACAAGAATGGGATGTAAAGTAACATTCAAATAAACATCAAAATGTTGTAAAGCTAACAATAATGCAAGACAATCTTTTTCAATAGTAGAGTAATTCTTTTGACATTTTGTCAATTTCTTTGAAAAATAACAAACAACTCTATCTACACCATCATCATTTTCTTGACATAGACAGACAGTGCATGCATTTTATATACTGTTTTCTTTATCGTGCATTAACATCGACGGCGGGTGCGGCTAGCCAACAGGGGATACTTACTCCTCCCGGGCACCTGATCCCACCTCTAGCTTGCTAGGGGTCCGTCGTACTCAACATAGTGCTCTATTGTGAGTGCTGTTGAGATTATCGTCAGGATCTTCTTTAAGTCATTGAAACAAAGCAGCCCCGATTCCTACGTCACTGGCATCAACAGTAAGCTTAAATTGCTTATCAAAATTTGGAGCTGACAGGACAGGACTATTCATAAGAACACATTTGATTTTCTTAAAAGATTCGTCACAGTCATTGGTCCATGCAAAATTCACTCTCTTCTGTAACAGATTGGTAAGTGGACCAACAACTGACGAGAAATTTGGACAAAATTTTCTGTAAAATCCTGCCATTCCCAAAAATCTCATTATCTCTTTCTTATTGGTAGGAATCGGGAACTTTGAAATAGCTTCCACCTTGGCCATGATAGGAGTAACAAAACCTTGACCTACTTTGTGACCCAAATATTCTACAGTCGCATGACAAAATTCACTTTTCGCAAGGTTCACTGTGAGGTTTGCTTTCGCCAGTATGTCGAAGAAAGTACGCATGATTCGGAGATGATCATCCCAGGTGTTGCTGTAGATGATGACATCATCGATGTACGCCTCGCATCCTTCGAGATGGTTTAGGAGCGAATGAATCATCCTCTGGAATGTGGCTGGTGCGTTTTTCATACCAAAGGGCATTACTTTATATTGGTATAGCCCATCTGGAGTCGCAAATGCCGATATTTCTCTGGCTCTCTCGGTAAGCGGGACCTGCCAATAGCCTTTAAGCAAGTCAAATTTGCTGACAAATTTTGCACTGCCAATTTTATCGATACAGTCATCGATTCGTGGGATCGGATAAGAGTCAGTTTTGGTGACTGAATTGACTTTTCTAAAGTCCGTACACAATCGGTAAGTTCCGTCTGGCTTCGGAACAAGAATACATGGGGAACTCCAATCACTATTGCTGGGTTCAATAATGTCATTTTCGAGCATGTATTGAATTTCTTTCCGCATGTATTGAAGTTTTAGCGGGTTTAACCGATAAGGATGCTGTTTGATAGGTGACGCATCACCCACAATGACGTCATGATGAGATGCATTAGTCTTTTTTTGGAACGTCCGGAAAGATGGTCGTATATTCCCGCATTAATTGGTGCACTTCCTCTTTTTGATGCACGGTCAGATGTCCGAGTTTCACTTCCGGATTTGTCAAAATTTCAGAATTCTTCAAACGGACACTTTGAGCGAAGTCTTTTTCGACAGTCTCTTCATTACATTCAGGTTCAACACTATTTTCTAATGTATTTACATTGGCCAAAGTGGAAACTGGTTTTACAAAATTTCGGTCACTTCTATCAAAATACTCTTTCCTTTTCTGAGTAGCAACATCCCTTCATCGCCTGCTTATGGCGTGTTCATATCTCAGTTGATACGCTATGCCAGAGCAAGTACCAAATATACGGATTTTGTTCTGAGAGCTAGGCGTCTTTCAGATAAGCTTCTCAGTCAGGGATATGTTTGTGACCGACTAACATCGTCACTGAGGAAGTTCTACGGTCGATATGGGGAACTCGTCATACACTATGATGTCCCACTATCCAGAATGGTGGATGATATTCTGTCATAGACCATTTGAACCATCCAACCAAAGATTGTACTCTATATCTTCCAAAATGGAAGTAACCGGCTGTGACAATTCTACCGAATTGAAGCGACGGGTGTTGCATGCAAGCAGGAGATGCTTACTCTTCCTGGGCACCTGGTCTCACTCTCATATCGGGAGTTCGCTTCTTTTCATATGGTGGAGGTTTTTGTTTTTGTTTGCTTTGGTTCCTGTTTTGTCCTGATTTTGTATGCCTTCGGTTTCTGATTTTCTGTATTATCGATTTTGTACTGTAGACAGGGATATGGTCATTATCCATATTTGTCATTTTTACCACTGTTCATGTGTCACTGCTGGTGGACAAATTGTCCCCGAGGGCACTTGTCGAGCAGTCTTTTGCTTAAATGGATAGAACTCAAGAGACCTACAAAGTGGCTGGGGCGTCGCCTACTATAAAAAGGCCCCAACCTGTTGCGTCTACGGACACATACGCAACAGGTAACTTAGGTGTCCCTAGAATTAACTTACACGACATTAGAGATGAAACATTTGTAGTTAGTAACAACCATGAGTTTTGGTATAAACATGCAGATGGGTATATTAAAATCAAGCCCTGTAAGATTGAAGTGGTCGATATACTAAAAGAGCACCTATTTTCACCAAGCGATTGCTCAATTTCTAAGTGTGGCATGAAGAACTGCAAAACTTGTAACATCCTAATAACAGACACTTCATTCTCAAGTAATCTCACAAAACAAACATTTAACACGCATAGTTTTGAAAACCTTAACTGCATGACATCTAATGTTGTGTACGGAATAGAGTGCTCACTTTGTGGATTGATTTATGTGGGCGAAACCAAAGGCCAGCTCCGAAAAAGAATGTCAGGACACCGGTCAAAAATAAATAATAAAGGAAGTCAACTCCTTTACCGACATTTTGACCAGGCGGATCATTCTGTTTTATCTATGAGAGTCAGAATCCTGGAGAAAATATATCACCCCACAAACAATCCCAATTTGAGCACACCTCTCCGTCGCAACAGAGAAGAGTTCTGGATAAAAAATCTTAACACTGCAGCGCCCTATGGGTGCAACGACAACATCAGCACTATAGGAAACTTAACAAGTCCCGGTTGTCAATCGGTAAATGTGACTAGCTTATTCAACAGATCACAAAGAAGACCTCGAAGTCATGGCATTCGAAAATATAATAGGCCTGAGATACATAGTTTCTCCTTCGATGACTTGGTTCCATTTTTGAATGAGCCTCTAGGCCTGCATTATATTCGTACCAAATTATACTCTGTTCCTTTACGGAAGTTACACGAAATCTACGATTATACGAAGGACCTCGCATATACCGATACACGTTCCCCAGAATACAGACTACAAGGAGTCATCTTGGACATTTCTACTTTTCGTTTATTTCAAGCAGTTAGATCAGATAAATCAGAGGAGAAAACAAACCGCCCTTTCATTAAAGTAAGATTTGCAAACAAAGGTATTGATAACTTGAATCTTGGTCAAATTTTGAATCACAAAACTGTCACAGAAAAAATCCCACCATATTTCAAAAGAAAAGAAACTCCTTGTATTTCCTATAGCTACACACCAACAGTTGCATCTAAAATTTACAATTACAAACGATTCCTGCAGTGTATTGATTTAAGTAATCCCTCACTACATCCACTTCCCTGCGAATGTTCTTCATCGGATTTCAACTACTCTCCTTGTGGACACGTTATTACTGGTGACCTTAGTATAGTCAAGAACGACAAAATGAGAGAATTGTTAAAAAAGGGTCCCAAATACAGAGAAAGTATGTCCTTTACATGGAACCAAAATGTCAAAATTATCATGGACTCTTGTGAGGAATATGCAAGACGTTGGGCAAAGAAAGAGGATGTACAGCTCGACACCCTTTCCGAATGGATAAAATCAATCAGAGGGTTACTTTTATCTAGAATTAACCGATTAAAATCAACTGTGAACACCAGATTCGTGTCTATATTTAAAGACCCTGATGTTATCACAAAACTTACCTACCTCCAAGAACATTATGTCATCACACCAGCGGACAAAGCCTCAAATAATTACACATTTACTTGCAAAAAGTACTATTTCGACAGTCTAGTTAAAGAGTTGGGTTTAAATTCGACACCTGGAAATCCCACTTACACCCCAACAAACCTTTCTGCCTCTGAAATAATAGATAACCACAAATCAGCTCTTGCTTCCTTTGGCTTCGACACTACCAATTTAGATTTAGATTTACCATACTTATACTGCATACCTAAAATGCATAAGAATCCGTACAAACAACGTTTCATCGCTGGTTCCTCAAAATGTTCTACCAAATCTGTATCGATCTTACTCACCAAAGTTTTATCTGAAATCAAATCTGGGCTACAAAAATATTGTTCGACAGTATATTCTCGCAGTGGTATCAACCAGATGTGGATTTTAAAGAATTCGAAGGAACTTTTAGAACATCTGAAATCCACTCATTTTAGTAGAGTCCATTCGATCAAAGCCTTTGATTTTTCGACACTTTACACTACAATTCCACATTCTAAATTGAAAGAAAGACTCGCAAAAATTATAAGTAATGCGTTTACAAGTAAGAACGGTAATCGCAAATACAAATTTATTGTTGTTAACTATGACAAAACCTACTTTGTAAAAGAAAAGTCAGATTCTGAAAATAAGTACACTGAAACAGACATTATTCAGATGTTAAACTTTCTGATCGACAACATTTTTGTGGTGTTTGGAGGAAAGGTCTTCCAGCAAATTGTCGGAATTCCAATGGGTACCAATTGTGCCCCACTCCTTGCCGACATTTTCCTTTACTCGTACGAAGCTGAATTCATTCAATCTTTGGTCTCTGAAAGGAAAAGATACTTAGCTTCTGATTTCAACTTCACTTACAGATACATAGACGATGTGTTGTCCATCAATAATCCAAAATTCGCGGATTACCTGAGCAGTATCTATCCTTCGGAGCTTGAAGTCAAAGAAACTACAGAGACAAATAATTCAGCATCCTATTTGGACATAATGTTGTCCTACGACACTGATGGTCACATGAACACCTCACTCTATGACAAACGTGACGACTTCAATTTCAGCATTACGAACTTTCCTTTTCTGAGTAGCAACATCCCTTCATCGCCTGCTTATGGCGTGTTCATATCTCAGTTGATACGCTATGCCAGAGCAAGTACCAAATATACGGATTTTGTTCTGAGAGCTAGGCGTCTTTCAGATAAGCTTCTCAGTCAGGGATATGTTTGTGACCGACTAACATCGTCACTGAGGAAGTTCTACGGTCGATATGGGGAACTCGTCATACACTATGATGTCCCACTATCCAGAATGGTGGATGATATTCTGTCATAAACCATTTGAACCATCCAACTAAAGATTGTACTCTATATCTTCCAAAATGGAAGTAACCGGATGTGACAGTTCTACCGAATTGAAGCGACGGGTGTTGCATGCAAGCAGGAGATGCTTACTCTTCCTGGGCACCTGGTCTCACTCTCATATCGGGAGTTCGCTTCTTTTCATATGGTGGAGGTTTTTGTTTTTGTTTGCTTTGGTTCCTGTTTTGTCCTGATTTTGTATGCCTTCGGTTTCTGATTTTCTGTATTATCGATTTTGTACTGTAGACAGGGATATGGTCATTATCCATATTTGTCATTTTTACCACTGTTCATGTGTCACTGCTGGTGGACAAATTGTCCCCGAGGGCACTTGTCGAGCAGTCTTTTGCTTAAATGGATAGAACTCAAGAGACCTACAAAGTGGCTGGGGCGTCGCCCACTATAAAAAGGCCCCAACCTGTTGCGTCTACGGACACATACGCAACAGGTAACTTAGGTGTCCCTAGAATTAACTTACACGACATTAGAGATGAAACATTTGTAGTTAGTAACAACCATGAGTTTTGGTATAAACATGCAGATGGGTATATTAAAATCAAGCCCTGTAAGATTGAAGTGGTCGATATACTAAAAGAGCACCTATTTTCACCAAGCGATTGCTCAATTTCTAAGTGTGGCATGAAGAACTGCAAAACTTGTAACATCCTAATAACAGACACTTCATTCTCAAGTAATCTCACAAAACAAACATTTAACACGCATAGTTTTGAAAACCTTAACTGCATGACATCTAATGTTGTGTACGGAATAGAGTGCTCACTTTGTGGATTGATTTATGTGGGCGAAACCAAAGGCCAGCTCCGAAAAAGAATGTCAGGACACCGGTCAAAAATAAATAATAAAGGAAGTCAACTCCTTTACCGTCATTTTGACCAGGCGGATCATTCTGTTTTATCTATGAGAGTCAGAATCCTGGAGAAAATATATCACCCCACAAACAATCCCAATTTGAGCACACCTCTCCGTCGCAACAGAGAAGAGTTCTGGATAAAAAATCTTAACACTGCAGCGCCCTATGGGTGCAACGACAACATCAGCACTATAGGAAACTTAACAAGTCCCGGTTGTCAATCGGTAAATGTGACTAGCTTATTCAACAGATCACAAAGAAGACCTCGAAGTCATGGCATTCGAAAATATAATAGGCCTGAGATACATAGTTTCTCCTTCGATGACTTGGTTCCATTTTTGAATGAGCCTCTAGGCCTGCATTATATTCGTACCAAATTATACTCTGTTCCTTTACGGAAGTTACACGAAATCTACGATTATACGAAGGACCTCGCATATACCGATACACGTTCCCCAGAATACAGACTACAAGGAGTCATCTTGGACATTTCTACTTTTCGTTTATTTCAAGCAGTTAGATCAGATAAATCAGAGGAGAAAACAAACCGCCCTTTCATTAAAGTAAGATTTGCAAACAAAGGTATTGATAACTTGAATCTTGGTCAAATTTTGAATCACAAAACTGTCACAGAAAAAATCCCACCATATTTCAAAAGAAAAGAAACTCCTTGTATTTCCTATAGCTACACACCAACAGTTGCATCTAAAATTTACAATTACAAACGATTCCTGCAGTGTATTGATTTAAGTAATCCCTCACTACATCCACTTCCCTGCGAATGTTCTTCATCGGATTTCAACTACTCTCCTTGTGGACACGTTATTACTGGTGACCTTAGTATAGTCAAGAACGACAAAATGAGAGAATTGTTAAAAAAGGGTCCCAAATACAGAGAAAGTATGTCCTTTACATGGAACCAAAATGTCAAAATTATCATGGACTCTTGTGAGGAATATGCAAGACGTTGGGCAAAGAAAGAGGATGTACAGCTCGACACCCTTTCCGAATGGATAAAATCAATCAGAGGGTTACTTTTATCTAGAATTAACCGATTAAAATCAACTGTGAACACCAGATTCGTGTCTATATTTAAAGACCCTGATGTTATCACAAAACTTACCTACCTCCAAGAACATTATGTCATCACACCAGCGGACAAAGCCTCAAATAATTACACATTTACTTGCAAAAAGTACTATTTCGACAGTCTAGTTAAAGAGTTGGGTTTAAATTCGACACCTGGAAATCCCACTTACACCCCAACAAACCTTTCTGCCTCTGAAATAATAGATAACCACAAATCAGCTCTTGCTTCCTTTGGCTTCGACACTACCAATTTAGATTTAGATTTACCATACTTATACTGCATACCTAAAATGCATAAGAATCCGTACAAACAACGTTTCATCGCTGGTTCCTCAAAATGTTCTACCAAATCTGTATCGATCTTACTCACCAAAGTTTTATCTGAAATCAAATCTGGGCTACAAAAATATTGTTCGACAGTATATTCTCGCAGTGGTATCAACCAGATGTGGATTTTAAAGAATTCGAAGGAACTTTTAGAACATCTGAAATCCACTCATTTTAGTAGAGTCCATTCGATCAAAGCCTTTGATTTTTCGACACTTTACACTACAATTCCACATTCTAAATTGAAAGAAAGACTCGCAAAAATTATAAGTAATGCGTTTACAAGTAAGAACGGTAATCGCAAATACAAATTTATTGTTGTTAACTATGACAAAACCTACTTTGTAAAAGAAAAGTCAGATTCTGAAAATAAGTACACTGAAACAGACATTATTCAGATGTTAAACTTTCTGATCGACAACATTTTTGTGGTGTTTGGAGGAAAGGTCTTCCAGCAAATTGTCGGAATTCCAATGGGTACCAATTGTGCCCCACTCCTTGCCGACATTTTCCTTTACTCGTACGAAGCTGAATTCATTCAATCTTTGGTCTCTGAAAGGAAAAGATACTTAGCTTCTGATTTCAACTTCACTTACAGATACATAGACGATGTGTTGTCCATCAATAATCCAAAATTCGCGGATTACCTGAGCAGTATCTATCCTTCGGAGCTTGAAGTCAAAGAAACTACAGAGACAAATAATTCAGCATCCTATTTGGACATAATGTTGTCCTACGACACTGATGGTCACATGAACACCTCACTCTATGACAAACGTGACGACTTCAATTTCAGCATTACGAACTTTCCTTTTCTGAGTAGCAACATCCCTTCATCGCCTGCTTATGGCGTGTTCATATCTCAGTTGATACGCTATGCCAGAGCAAGTACCAAATATACGGATTTTGTTCTGAGAGCTAGGCGTCTTTCAGATAAGCTTCTCAGTCAGGGATATGTTTGTGACCGACTAACATCGTCACTGAGGAAGTTCTACGGTCGATATGGGGAACTCGTCATACACTATGATGTCCCACTATCCAGAATGGTGGATGATATTCTGTCATAAACCATTTGAACCATCCAACTAAAGATTGTACTCTATATCTTCCAAAATGGAAGTAACCGGATGTGACAGTTCTACCGAATTGAAGCGACGGGTGTTGCATGCAAGCAGGAGATGCTTACTCTTCCTGGGCACCTGGTCTCACTCTCATATCGGGAGTTCGCTTCTTTTCATATGGTGGAGGTTTTTGTTTTTGTTTGCTTTGGTTCCTGTTTTGTCCTGATTTTGTATGCCTTCGGTTTCTGATTTTCTGTATTATCGATTTTGTACTGTAGACAGGGATATGGTCATTATCCATATTTGTCATTTTTACCACTGTTCATGTGTCACTGCTGGTGGACAAATTGTCCCCGAGGGCACTTGTCGAGCAGTCTTTTGCTTAAATGGATAGAACTCAAGAGACCTACAAAGTGGCTGGGGCGTCGCCCACTATAAAAAGGCCCCAACCTGTTGCGTCTACGGACACATACGCAACAGGTAACTTAGGTGTCCCTAGAATTAACTTACACGACATTAGAGATGAAACATTTGTAGTTAGTAACAACCATGAGTTTTGGTATAAACATGCAGATGGGTATATTAAAATCAAGCCCTGTAAGATTGAAGTGGTCGATATACTAAAAGAGCACCTATTTTCACCAAGCGATTGCTCAATTTCTAAGTGTGGCATGAAGAACTGCAAAACTTGTAACATCCTAATAACAGACACTTCATTCTCAAGTAATCTCACAAAACAAACATTTAACACGCATAGTTTTGAAAACCTTAACTGCATGACATCTAATGTTGTGTACGGAATAGAGTGCTCACTTTGTGGATTGATTTATGTGGGCGAAACCAAAGGCCAGCTCCGAAAAAGAATGTCAGGACACCGGTCAAAAATAAATAATAAAGGAAGTCAACTCCTTTACCGTCATTTTGACCAGGCGGATCATTCTGTTTTATCTATGAGAGTCAGAATCCTGGAGAAAATATATCACCCCACAAACAATCCCAATTTGAGCACACCTCTCCGTCGCAACAGAGAAGAGTTCTGGATAAAAAATCTTAACACTGCAGCGCCCTATGGGTGCAACGACAACATCAGCACTATAGGAAACTTAACAAGTCCCGGTTGTCAATCGGTAAATGTGACTAGCTTATTCAACAGATCACAAAGAAGACCTCGAAGTCATGGCATTCGAAAATATAATAGGCCTGAGATACATAGTTTCTCCTTCGATGACTTGGTTCCATTTTTGAATGAGCCTCTAGGCCTGCATTATATTCGTACCAAATTATACTCTGTTCCTTTACGGAAGTTACACGAAATCTACGATTATACGAAGGACCTCGCATATACCGATACACGTTCCCCAGAATACAGACTACAAGGAGTCATCTTGGACATTTCTACTTTTCGTTTATTTCAAGCAGTTAGATCAGATAAATCAGAGGAGAAAACAAACCGCCCTTTCATTAAAGTAAGATTTGCAAACAAAGGTATTGATAACTTGAATCTTGGTCAAATTTTGAATCACAAAACTGTCACAGAAAAAATCCCACCATATTTCAAAAGAAAAGAAACTCCTTGTATTTCCTATAGCTACACACCAACAGTTGCATCTAAAATTTACAATTACAAACGATTCCTGCAGTGTATTGATTTAAGTAATCCCTCACTACATCCACTTCCCTGCGAATGTTCTTCATCGGATTTCAACTACTCTCCTTGTGGACACGTTATTACTGGTGACCTTAGTATAGTCAAGAACGACAAGTTGAGAGAATTGTTAAAAAAGGGTCCCAAATACAGAGAAAGTATGTCCTTTACATGGAACCAAAATGTCAAAATTATCATGGACTCTTGTGAGGAATATGCAAGACGTTGGGCAAAGAAAGAGGATGTACAGCTCGACACCCTTTCCGAATGGATAAAATCAATCAGAGGGTTACTTTTATCTAGAATTAACCGATTAAAATCAACTGTGAACACCAGATTCGTGTCTATATTTAAAGACCCTGATGTTATCACAAAACTTACCTACCTCCAAGAACATTATGTCATCACACCAGCGGACAAAGCCTCAAATAATTACACATTTACTTGCAAAAAGTACTATTTCGACAGTCTAGTTAAAGAGTTGGGTTTAAATTCGACACCTGGAAATCCCACTTACACCCCAACAAACCTTTCTGCCTCTGAAATAATAGATAACCACAAATCAGCTCTTGCTTCCTTTGGCTTCGACACTACCAATTTAGATTTAGATTTACCATACTTATACTGCATACCTAAAATGCATAAGAATCCGTACAAACAACGTTTCATCGCTGGTTCCTCAAAATGTTCTACCAAATCTGTATCGATCTTACTCACCAAAGTTTTATCTGAAATCAAATCTGGGCTACAAAAATATTGTTCGACAGTATATTCTCGCAGTGGTATCAACCAGATGTGGATTTTAAAGAATTCGAAGGAACTTTTAGAACATCTGAAATCCACTCATTTTAGTAGAGTCCATTCGATCAAAGCCTTTGATTTTTCGACACTTTACACTACAATTCCACATTCTAAATTGAAAGAAAGACTCGCAAAAATTATAAGTAATGCGTTTACAAGTAAGAACGGTAATCGCAAATACAAATTTATTGTTGTTAACTATGACAAAACCTACTTTGTAAAAGAAAAGTCAGATTCTGAAAATAAGTACACTGAAACAGACATTATTCAGATGTTAAACTTTCTGATCGACAACATTTTTGTGGTGTTTGGAGGAAAGGTCTTCCAGCAAATTGTCGGAATTCCAATGGGTACCAATTGTGCCCCACTCCTTGCCGACATTTTCCTTTACTCGTACGAAGCTGAATTCATTCAATCTTTGGTCTCTGAAAGGAAAAGATACTTAGCTTCTGATTTCAACTTCACTTACAGATACATAGACGATGTGTTGTCCATCAATAATCCAAAATTCGCGGATTACCTGAGCAGTATCTATCCTTCGGAGCTTGAAGTCAAAGAAACTACAGAGACAAATAATTCAGCATTCTATTTGGACATAATGTTGTCCTACGACACTGATGGTCACATGAACACCTCACTCTATGACAAACGTGACGACTTCAATTTCAGCATTACGAACTTTCCTTTTCTGAGTAGCAACATCCCTTCATCGCCTGCTTATGGCGTGTTCATATCTCAGTTGATACGCTATGCCAGAGCAAGTACCAAATATACGGATTTTGTTCTGAGAGCTAGGCGTCTTTCAGATAAGCTTCTCAGTCAGGGATATGTTTGTGACCGACTAACATCGTCACTGAGGAAGTTCTACGGTCGATATGGGGAACTCGTCATACACTATGATGTCCCACTATCCAGAATGGTGGATGATATTCTGTCATAGACCATTTGAACCATCCAACCAAAGATTGTACTCTATATCTTCCAAAATGGAAGTAACCAGATGTGACAGTTCTACCGAATTGAAGCGACGGGTGTTGCATGCAAGCAGGAGATGCTTACTCTTCCTGGGCACCTGGTCTCACTCTCATATCGGGAGTTCGCTTCTTTTCATATGGTTGAGGTTTTTGTTTTTGTTTGCTTTGGTTCCTGTTTTGTCCTGATTTTGTATGCCTTCGGTTTCTGATTTTCTGTATTATCGATTTTGTACTGTAGACAGGGATATGGTCATTATCCATATTTGTCATTTCAACATGTTAACATGACACACTCTTTTTTCTTTTCGCCGACTTTGTGTCTTAACCACATAGTTAACATCACTAATTTTACTCTCAATCTCATAAGGACCGAAATATCTAGCTTGCAAAGGATGACCAGGGATTGGCAAAAATACAAGAACTTTATCGCCTGGTTTAAAAACTCTGTTTCTAGCATCTTTGTCATACCATGATTTCATTTTCATTTGTGAGGTTTTGAGATTTTCTTGAGCTTATTTGCAAGCATTATATAATTTCTCTTTGAAATTAGACACGTAGTCTAAGAGATTCAAATCGCTAGTCTCAGTCAACCATTTTTCCTTCAACAACTTCAATGGCCCCCTGACCGTATGCCCAAAAACTAGCTCTAAGGGACTGAACCCCAGGGACTCCTGAACCGCTTCTCGTACCGCAAACAACACGAGGTGAACCCCTTCATCCCAGTCTTTTCCATACTGGTGGCAATATGTTTTCATCATAGTTTTTAGGGTTTGATGAAAGCGTTCAAGTGCCCCCTGGGACTCAGGATGGTACGCAGAAGACTTATACTGCCTGATACCTAGCTCATGCATAACCTGCTGAAACAACCCTGACATAAAATTCGAACCCTGATCTGACTGAATAGCCTTGGGAGCACCTACGAAACTGAAAAACTTTGTAAGGGCCTTAACTATGGTCTTTGCCTTAATATTCCTAAGAGGTATGGCTTCAGGAAACCTAGTCGAAGTACACATAATTGTCAGTAAGTACTGATTCCCTGACCTAGTCCTAGGCAAAGGACCTACACAATCAACTAACACCCTACTAAAAGGTTCCTCAAAGGCTGGAATGGGTTGGAGGGGAGCAGGTGGTATAACTTGATTGGGTTTACCTACCATCTGACAACTATGACAAGACTTACAAAACTCAGACACATCTTTTCTCAACTTGGGCCAGTAAAAGTGACTTAAAATCCTATTATAAGTCTTATTGACACCTAAATGACCTGCCATGGGTGTGTCGTGAGCTAAACTCATGATGTCCCCGCGATACGCTACTGGAACCACTATCTGGTGAACGACCCGCCACACGTCATTAGGGGGTGCATCGGGTGGTCTCCATTTCCGCATAAGGACGCCATCTTGTATGTAGAAGCACTCTCCGACTTTGTCCGCTTCTTCTCGGGGAAGGGCCATCTTGCTTAGTCGGATGATCTCCGGATCTTTAGTTTGCTCGGAGAGGAGCTGCTCACGGCTTAAGGCATCTGTATCTCTGTCTAATGGCGGATGGGAATCATCACCAGGTACTGTCGGAGACTTGTCAACATGAAGTGGTACTGACGTCTCAGGTACGCTGTCATCAATGGTAGACATGAATGTGTCAGAAAGGTCTATATTTTCGGAGGGATGGTCCTCGTTAAGTGCAGAAGTACTCTCAGCCTCTTTTAGTCTGTTCCTGGCCATCGCCCTGGTAACTGCGCAGGCTGGGTACAAGTCGTCGTCTTCATCATCGGACACGACATCGGACGTGATTTTCTCACAAACAATCGGATCGGCTACAACTTTGCCGCCAGCTAAATCGTTGCCAAGCAACAAGGAAACGCCTTGAACGAGAAGAGTAGGTCGAACACCTACGATAACAGGTCCAGTAATTAAGTCTGACTTCAAATAAATTTTATGAAGGGGAACATCAATGACGCCTAGCTCCACACCCTGTAATAAAACTGACCTACCAGTAAAAGTGTGCTCAGACAAAGGCAATGAACCCTCTAACAATAAAGTCTGGGCAGCTCCAGTATCTCTCAAAATCTGAACAGGCAACGGTTCGCTAGAATCACTGAGTGAAACAAATCCCTGTGACAAAAAGGGCTTATAATGATCCTCCACAAAATCATCAGAACTGGACTTAGAACCCTGAATCTCAGGAGTGTCAGAACAAATCGAATCTAAGGCTTTCCTATCATTTCTAACAGACGCACAGGCCTGTGACTTAAGTTCTTTTTTCTTCTTAAGCTTCAAACACTCACCAATAACGTGACCTTTTTTCTTACAATAATTACATTAGGAAGCGACCCCACCCCTGGGGATGCCTCAGAACGTTCGGACCTAGGACCGGACGTAGAACCACCTTGAGATGGTGACTGGGAACTAATGGAAGACTGAGACTCTTGTACATTTTTCTTTGAAACATCTGACGTTTTTGCGCTATCGCTAGATTGAGTTTTTGACACAAAATTTTTCTTATGAGTGAGAGCATACGTATCAGACAAAACAGCGGCTTCTTCAAGAGTTTTAACATTTTTGTCTTCCAAATGAGTTCTTAAATCTTGATGTACACACTCTTTGAACTCTTCTATCAGAATTATTTGACGCAAATTGTCAAATGAATTGGGAATTTTCTTAGATCGAAACCACTGATCAAATAAATCTTCTTTTTCTCGAGCGAATTCAACATATGTTTGATTTTAAAACTTTTTGTACTTTCTAAACTTTTGTCTGTACGCCTCAGGTACTAACTGATATGCTCTCAAAATCGTGTCCTTGACCTTGTCATAGTCTGAACTCTCAGCAATACTGAGCGCCGAGTACACTTCAGCCGCTTTGCCAATAAGTACGCTTTGTAACAAAGTTGGCCAAGAATCACGTGGCCACTTCAGATTGGCCGCGATTTTCTCAAAATGTGGAAAATATTTGTCCACGGACTTTTCTTGAAATTTTGGTACTAATCTGATGTTTTTGGCGGCATCGAATTCAGACTTGACAGGCGAAGGAACAGGATTTTCCTTAGTGCTTTTCCCTAACTTTAACTTTTCTAACTCAAACTGGAGTTCTTTCTCGTGCATACGTTCCTGTTTCTCTCTTTCTTCTTTTTCTCTTTCAAATTGTAAATGTCTTTCTTTTTCTTCTTTTTCAAATTGTAATTGTATTTTCATTTTCTCTAATTCAAACTCATATTTTGACATTTTGGTTTCGCTTGAAACAGGTTCAACAGGAAAATCGTATGACGAAAAGATTTCCTTAGCTAAAAGCTCTTTAGCCACAATATTTCTAATTTCTTGTTTTCTCATAGAAGATTTTACATCTAACTTCAGGTGAAGACCTAAACCAATCAAATCATCTTTTTTCAATGATTCGAACTCATCTACAGTCGGCGATTTCAAAAATTCAGTGACCGAAAATACCATGATTGATTTCTGCTGGCAAAAGTTTTGAGAATTTTACTTTTTTACAAAAAACGAACTTAACGTAAAATGCAATAAGCAGAGATTACGATCCCGGACGAGCCCCCAATTCTGTTATGGGTCAGAATACCCCAAAACGCCAGCAAAAATCAGACAAAGACAGAATATAAATTTACAAGTTTAATTATGTACAAAATATATATATTTGAAATGATAACTTACAATACAATGTCCGGATCAAAGTGTCCGTTACGGTCCACAAAGTCTATCGAATGTATGGTTTCCGGTAATCACAAACGTTCTCGAAAGATCGGTGTCCAAACGTTGTTAAATGGATTAAAGTCTCAACAAATAAAGTGTCCCAGTATATCAGAATAGATGAATGAATCGTGTCTACGAATGTGTACGAATGCCCCCTCAACACAGTTCCTCAGAGGTATTTATACTTAATACCAATGAATTAACCAGAAGCTTCTAGAACAATGACGTATTACAAATGATTAACAATAGAGTAAATTCTAGAAATCACAGTCATGTGATGATAATGATGTAACAAAGAACATACTGGAATATTCTATAATGAAATAAACATGACATAGTACAATCTAGAAAGAATTATTATGAAATCATTAAATAACATGATTAAGTACATGTGTACCTACACATAAAGTAAAACTAAAATAATACATGACCCACAACAATTCCAAAAAAGAATTTCACCATGAAAAAGACTGATTACTGGTTTATTCAAAATAAATAAACCACGATTAAAAATCATTTTAGCAGAAAAACTAAATTAAAGGACCTGAAGAGAGAGGAAAAATCGAAACGTTTGAATGTTTTACTAGAAATGTGCGCTATGACGTCAAGAAACAATAGGTTTCGTGACTTCACTGAAGCATCACTGATGAGAATTTAATATTCGAAACATGTGTCAGGTGCATGAAAATTGGCATGAAATTTTCTTTAATAAGGTATTGAGTTGGAACACTTCCGTATTATTCACAAAGTTCAATATCTACGGCTGTAGACAGGTAAATTAGTCTCATAATTACGGATAAACAACCAATGAGATTCATAGAAATGTCTTTGCAGTGTGACAATATATCTATCAACCATATGTTGCCATGTGGGATGAGCTCACCCGAGGTGTCTGGTTTCTGGTCAGTGACGAGGCTTGTCGAGTTTCCTGCCCAGAAACCAGACCCCAAGGGAGGGGTTTTCTCATCCCACATGACAAACATATGCTTGATCGTTTTTCTCCCATTTCGAGGGGCCTTTCTTGTAATTCCATGAAATCATGAAATCGTCAACTTTATCGAATTTGAAAAATACTTTTAAATGGAATATTCGTTTTCAGCGCCCTCAAAAATGGTTTATTCTAAAAGAATAAACCCGAGTCATTAGCCGTAATCGGTTTAATAAGAATTAGAATGCAAAAGGAGTTTTAAAACGACATTTTTGTTGAGAGGTTGCCGCTTTAGGTGCAAAAACATGACGTCACAATGGATAATAACGACGTAACAATATACGACCTATTGGGCAGACGTCAAATGTCACGCAAGGTGCGTGTGGGATACAGTGACCCTACATGACGCGTCACTATGGGCAATCTCTATCCCACTTTGGGGAAAATGAGAGAATATACGTTATTACGGTTCCATGCAGGTAATATGGTCTGATATATCTTGTCTGGAATTGATATTTCCCGAGCCGGGGGAATATAAATTCCAGACAAGGTATATCAGACCATATTACCTTTTTGGAACCGTAATAACATTTTTGTCATTCTGCAAATCATTTATAAATTGTCAATAACAAATGGCGTCAACAGTAAAAAAAATATTTGTTGATGGATTGTAAAACTTTTTCACCATTAAATATCATACCCATAAATGGTTTATTCAGAATGAATTAACCACGAATGAAACTCATTTTAACAGAAAAATAAACTTAAATGATCTAAAGCGAGAGGAATTTTCAAAACGTTCTAACGTTTTTACGGGAAATTCTCCCTATGGTGTCAAGAAACAATAACGTATCTGTGACGCCACAAAGTTCCATATTTACGGTTGCACAGGGTAACAAGGTGAGATTCCATAGAAATTTATTTGCAGTGTGACAAAAACTCGTTTTACTGGTAGGGGGCTTCATCTTACTTGCAGTACAAACAATGTCGTCACAATGTTACAACAGTTCTAGAGATTAAGGTATTGAGCAAGCATCTTTGAGGATGCTGATTTGTGTCATCTTAAACCGCGTGTAGAATATACCTTTTGGACGCACACTATGAAAAAACTCATTTTTCACAAGGATATATTTGGTAGGAAAAAAGGATACTTTGGGTTAGAACCATTAAAAGCTCCTTGAAACATGCACTTCATTCAACTTTTCTGGAGGACTAAATTGACATGTGTTACTGGCAAGCAGGACATTCCTACTCTCTCCGGGCGCATGATCATATCTTAGGATTCCTGTTTACTCCTTTGGGGATATTATCAGTTGTTAACTTCTGATTTCTATTTTTAAGTGTTTTATTTGACCATTTATTGGGATTTTTTCTTATTCTGATTATGAGCTTTCCGTTTGACTTTCATTTATTTTTATTTCAAATGTAGAATAAAGAAGTATGAATAAACTGAGGTATTTGTACAAAATCTTCTGTGTAACGATCTTAAGATAACTAAGCATAACACTGAAGCAGGGAGTAATAAAAAGAATCATTAGAATCATTTAATTCGTATTATTAAATTGAAAACAAAATTTATCAGTATGATTAGAGGAGCTCTCTCTCGTATAAATTGATTTTATATGGGATCTTCAAAGACATTGAAGCGGCGTATCGATCAACGTCAGATGTCCCTGGATACTATCAATAGATATAACTCCCTGCATGCGACCTTACCAGAGGTGAATGTTATTTCATATGACGTCCCTCTGCTTTGTTCTCTGTCGTGTTTGTACCAAGGTACAGAGACTTAATTACAGACCCTGAACACTGCTTATTGACTTTTTTCATGCAAGCTAGAAAATACCATCAGATGCGGATATCGGCATCCTTTGACTGTTTACATAGAGTCGTGACACTCGTTGACTCCGGGAATCGGATTTTATTTACCCTTGGTGCGTCGCTTTGAATATTAATACCAGAATTGTTTGGTAATGAATAAATGAAGAAAATTTAAATAGAAGAACAAAATGAGTGCTGTTTCAAAACAGAACAATCTATTAAGTTCTCCTTATCCTATCAGAAAGAAAAAGAAGAATAACGTGAAACTTTCTTGGAATAAGAATTGTACTCTGGGAAATACTGATGCCGAGCAAATTGATGCTTTTGTTGCGGATATCATTGCAAAAGCCTCTGAAGATTATTTAAAGGAGTGCCGGGATTGTAAAACAGAAGGTATTATTATTATTTTAATATTGATTCTATTACCTACTGTAAACAGGTTTTTTTTTTGTAGAATCGGGAGGGAATCTCTATCATTTTTTTCGTTGCTTACAACACGAGATTGACACCAAAGTATGGGACTTGTGGTATCAAACGTTCATAGATTTCTGAAAAAAGTTGTTATTTTCACAAAAGCGAAATCAATGAATGTGATATCGAAAATAATCATACTAAAAATTTGCATATATCAAAGCATCTGTTGTGCAAACGAATTTATTATATAGTGTAGTTCTACTCCCTCTCTCATTGGCTGAGCACTGTCACGTGAAGAGTCATTGACACATCATATTGACCTGTGAGGGGCCATCGTTTGCACTACATATGCTTTGATATATTCATGAACAGCATCAAGGACGCTGAATCTGTATCTTTTATTTAAAACCATTTTTTTTCAGTTTAAGACGGATTTTTTAAAATGCGGAATTCATTTTTATTTGATTCATTGAATGATTTCTATTATGTTTAGAATGATTCAGCAACAACTTATGCTTATGATAAGTCTTGAAATATTTCTGTTTAAAAAGAAAAGTTGATGCCAGCCATTTTCGAAAAGGTATCTTTATAAGTACTAATTAAGTCCTCTATATAATAAAATAATTGTGGACTTTTCACTCGGTGTATATGGTGTAATATCTTTTAAATTTGAAAAATAGCACACCATATTCACCTCGTAAAAAGTTCATTATTGTATATTATTTTTATGGATCTTATCAAATTTTTTCTTTAACATCTCACTTTTCAAAATATATAGTAAATGCAAAATTTAGAACAGATTTGGGATCAATTTGATTTAAGGAATCATTGTAATATTTTTTTTGGTTGATCTAGGTATCAACACCAAAACTTGAGGGAAAACGCAAGATGAATATTTTTCCCTCAAGTTTTGGTGTTGATACATGTACCTCAATCAATCAATCTTCGAATCAAACTCCGCGATTTGTTATTTCGGATTAAATGCTATGTGCTTATTTAAGTTGGATTCATCTGTAAGCAATTAGAGTTGTTTCGAGTGCGCTGATTCAAGACTACGGTAAACGCTTTACCTTTAATCGATTATAACGAAAAATGAGTGAGGAGCGCTAGCTAATTCTTGATCACGCTAATATGTCAATTCGCCCAATGACGTCAAAGTGCATGACGTTTTGCTGTGGGTGTTGCAATAAACATCAAGAAGTACCTATCATTTATTCAGTCTCAAAGTCGAGAAGGCAAGTCAAATTCATCAGAATTCCCATCGGAACAGCTACGAACCCCGGAATAAACAACATTCCGAAGTTAGACCAATTGCCCGGGGAGAGTCTGCATGCAACACCCAACGCAACAGACCTAAGAAAACTTTGGTGATTGTCTCAATTTACATATTGATAAAGATGTATTGTTTGGTGATGATGACAGGCATGCAGTCGCAATCCAGAATGTAACTGATAATTCTGGAAAGAGGGTTCTGATCTGTTTTCATAAGATCCTCGTAGCGACCGAAGAACTTCCTCAATGATGATTTCAGCCGTTGTGTTATATCACCCTGAAAAAGTAGCTTACTTGCAAGTTGTCTGGTTCTAACGATGAAATCGTCATATTTGGATTATGCCTGGCGTTCCGGATTAGCTGAGAAACAAAATCTCCATAAGGAGGAGACGGAATGTTGTTACTTATTAGAAGGAGTCTTGTTGTAGATTATTTCCTTTTCTTCGGTATGTTTCTGTTTCAAAAGTCTTTTATTTCCCTGGTATGTACTTGCGTTTCACTGTTTCATTACACTAAATGTGAAAGCTACATAACAGATGTAACAAAAATATTAAATATTCTAAAATCCCGAACCGAAGGACACAGAACGTCGAATGTGGAAAATCAAGCTACAGATTATATTGATGTCCGGGAATTTTTTACAACTGACCTATCTCAAAAAATAAGCCTCCCTCTATTTCGGCCTCAGACAGCACTGATGAGGCATTTATGTTGAAATGCGCATATGGTACACTTAAATTATTATATATTTCAATATTGATAACGGTGTACTATGTGCTTTGTTTCACAGTATTTCACAGATATTTGCTCTTCATTATTTTCATATCTTATCTTAATAGTTCTCCTATATCGGCATCGACCATTACTGACGAGACATTACTGATTGACATATTCTTGATATATTACCACAGGACATATTATTCAATATCGAGAAATCTTTAAGACAAACAATACGATGTCTTCGTGTTCTTCTTTCAAATCAAAGAATTTTACAAGAGGAAGTATGATTGCAATGATTTTAATATATCCTCAGTAATGCAAAATGATTTTTAACCTCCTAAGGGTCTTTGAATATATATGAACTAGTGTTTTGAACAAAAGATCCAAACTGGCCTAATTAAACCCATACTTAGACGATGTATCTGTTTTCAACAGAAGTGATCTTCGTCAAATCGCCCATAGCAAATTGTGAGGTTGCATTTCAATGCAATTGTAAGTAGTCGATCAATACAGCTGAGTAGCGGTATGGAATTGATATCCATAATAACTAACTTCCCTCAGAAAATTGCTTGTTTCTTGTTCTAATCAATTACGGATTTCTCTGGTGTAATTACAATATCAATTATAGATATGTGATATGTTTGATTGCCATCATATAGAACTTTTCAGAGCCATTTCTATCATTGTGGTCCCTTTAATCATGTCCTGCTACAAGATAAGAAAAATTTATTTTTATCATCACAAGAGGAATAATCATATACTTTCTCCTTTCCCCCTTTTTCCTTCTGTTGTATTTTTTCTTCTTCGTCACAGTATAAAAGTAGCCCTTGTTCCTAGATTATTCTTATACAAAGGAATCAAAGAAGCGAAGTCCAGTATTTGAAATCCATAATGTCTGTAATTGACGTAATTCCATAGCAAAGCTATTTTATAACAATGTAGAAAGATAACGATAATGGCAAACACATAATATGCTATGCATATGTCGAAACTGTGATAACGATAAAAGGCTGAAACTGAGATCTCTGTCGAGTGTTTCGATCATTCATTTCAATACATATATTTTTTTTCTGCTGATCTTTAGAATATTCTTTGATCATGGCATTCTTAGCTTGCAAATTTAAAAATGTTTTTATAAAGAACTGATAATGTCAGGACAGTTTGAAGCAAGTAGCAAACTTCAAAATTTTCGCGTGGGTGTTCTCTTCGCGTTTTTCATGAATCATGGGGTTTCGTTATTATTTTCCTCACGTGAAAATAATCCTGCTTCATTCTTACAAAGGCAGAAACGTTTATGTCGCGAAATTACAAAGACAATTTGAAGGGTGAGCGCATCTATTCCCCTTTCTGTCTACCCTTATAAGCATGACTCAGACTCAAGTATTTGAGATATTCATGTTATTAATTACTTAAGTCAGTGATTGAAAGATAAACAAAACCTGAATTCAGATTCCATACACCACATCTTTATGCTTACAAAATAATGCAAAAATTTAAACAGAACTTTCTCACGAGAAAAGAAAAATCAGAAAATAGCACATCTCAATAGAAACACGAAGGACAAGTCCATCTAATGAAAAAAATATCCGAAATCCAGTACAAGTAAATCATTATAGGTGTTGATGATAAAAGTGTGAATTGTGAATATTATGAAAAATTCACAAATTCAATTCTGAATATTATGAAAAATTCACAAATTCCATCAGTGCTAGCCGTAATTTTTTTCCGATTCCTTGAGCAACAGAGATGTTCAGGCGAAGAACAGATAAACTTAAGACGGTGCTCAGATGCTCAAATGTGAACTAATTGATTTCATGTATATATCACATTCCCTAATAGGCTTTCCATTCAAGACATGATTGAATCAGCTGTAATTTGAGCTAGAAAGCGTCTTAGCATGGATCGATCTTGCATAATGATAGACTTCTTATGTGTGCGACTCATCTACACCAAATTTGATTCTGAAACTTGGCTGAACTCTTAGTTATGGTGAAAGTATTTGGAAATACGATATTTTCAGTGAAATCCATATTGCATACTCGTCAAAGTGTTCACTTAATCTCCTTGCTAAGAGCTTCTTTGGAGACGGTTGGAGTATCCTTACTTAACACTTTTAAATTTCTAATAGTGGTTTATTTCATAGGCGTTCATAGGTTGGCGGA
Organism: Pinctada fucata; assembly: GCA_028142955.1. Classification (NCBI taxonomy): domain Eukaryota; kingdom Metazoa; phylum Mollusca; class Bivalvia; order Pterioida; family Pteriidae; genus Pinctada; species Pinctada fucata. The sequence goes on from AP027106.1 coordinate 23,248,415, forward strand.
TAATCATAATATTATATATGCTTATACGGTATAAACTGTTCTTTTTGGATGTTTCATTACCGATTTTCAACTTGCTGCCATATGAAATGGGAATATGATTTTTCTAGGCTAAATAAATCTTTATATTCCCCTCACTGTCGTGCAATAAATGTACATTCTGATCTTGTAAAGGAGTGTCATTGGTCACGATTTAGGACCATTCTTGAGCATCTCCGATTTAGGCACCCATTGAAATTGAATTGTATAGATATTTCAATGTATCATTTCTGTCCTTATTGAAGACTTTGATTCATTACATATAAATGTACCTAAAAGCGGATAATTTTTAAAATTTTACCTAAACTGAATGAAGTTTCCGTAAAAATTGTTTCGTGGTAATTTCTATAAAAATTTAGATGAAGATATTCTTTTGCACAGTTCGGATTCCTCTTGCATAAGTAATAACTCATCAATCGGTTTACGCATGGAATATTATATACTTAACCTGTTTTGTAAGTTAGAGCTGAGTGATACCAAAAAGTTATAAATTGTTCAAATTCCAACCAAATTTAGGCATATTTTACCGCGTTGACACTTTTTGAAGAAAACCACGAAATGACACTATTCTTAAGCTTTTGTACTCTCTTATTCCAACACGGAATATGCTTTTTTTTCAATATTTTGATAATTCTTTCTTAGGAGAACATTTTTCTGTGTGTTTGATGAAATCGGTGATATTCAGTATTTTTGATATTTTGACCTAAACTTAGATGATTTTCGTAATTTTTGTGTAAAATGGAGAAAATTTTAAATGATCGGTGAATCAGGTACCTACGGTGAAACTTTATCAAAATTTAATTTTATACCAAGTTTTGAATCTGTTTTATTGTATGTTAACAAAGAAAACTTAAATTAAAATCAAATGTTTTAATTTTCGTTGCTATCTTTAGCGACAAATTTCCAGTATTTCGTACCCTGTTTTCTAAATAAGCAGTCTTGATTCTCATCACTGACCTATTAATGTTTCTTCATAAAATGATTAATTGACCTAATCCTATGATTAAATATGGTTTTTATAAAATGAAACATGAAATTCCTAAGTAAAGAAATGACATGCCTTCTTTGTGACGTAACAATAAAAAGCGTGCACAAGGTTCCTATATTTCGTCATTTTTATCCACTATAGATTGCTCAAGGCAAACTTGTGTCGAATTACTTATGCGATTTTATTCTAGTCTAGAATATCATGAGCAATACTGGACAACGACATGTCATTTTATAGAGAATGTTATGGTACCTGACGGGGTTGTTATGTGATGGTCATGGGTACGTCTTTAGAGTATACTGTGTTCAGCTCTGTTACGTCTAATTTTTATTATTTATTTTTTTTTTTAATTATTTTTTTTTTTTTTTTTTTTGGTAGGCTAAGCGGGGGTAGTTCATTTCACGAACAGATACAAAATTGTATTAAACATTTTCAGACTGCTATTATGTTGAATCTATAGATATATCTACAGAAAAATATTGAATTTTTTATCCTACAGTAACCCTATTTGATCTTGTTTTGATAATACGGCATGGTTTTGTATTGGACCGAAAGATGAAACCTCCTGAATGTATAGGTTAATAGATTGGAAAAGATCAAATACATTGGTGGTTGTATAAAATCAAAAAGTAAAACGATGAAAGCACCGGCAAGGGAGTTAGAATCATTCAGACATATCACGATACGATAATTCAGTTACATTGATTCATTTTAAGTTGTATTGAGTATTTCTTGTACCAATGACCTTATCCATCTTTTGAAAACAGAAATACTTACTTACAAACATTGGTTTGTTTCAATTTCATCCCTTCCTCTTTATTTGGTTGTAACGAAATCATCCTGAAAGTACAATATATGTATGTTGACAAATTATGCATGCCACCAAGGTTTCTTGAAGAAGAAACAAAATTGGCACCGATTGTTCATTGGCCTCGTTAGTTTGTGTTAAGTTGTATTTTTGGTGTTTTTTAGTGTTTTGATGTCTTATGTGGTGCACTTCTGTGACTCTTTTGTGCCTGTCTACTTTGACATGGGGCTGCTTCGATGTTTTGTAATGGGTTCTACAACCAAATCTTATTGTAGAAAAGGTCAGGATCTCCAGCATGACCACCGTGCCCAGCATCACCCAACGAAACAAACCCACAAGAAAATGACACATAAATGACATCAAACAAAATTACAAATCGCAAAAAGAAACAACTATATTCACTTGAACATTATACAAAACAATCGAAACAGATATACAGAAACATCAAACATTAATGAAAACACATAAAAGGAAGAGGGCCAATGTGCATCCGGCGCCGACTTTGGATGACCATCTGCTATAAGCAAATGGTGTGGTTATCCGGATTACGTGCGCACAACCGTCCCACTTATCCGCATACACAGTTCTCCATAGACGCACAATTATTGTATAAACATAAACCTTCTCACACTAAGGTGACATCACAAACAAGATAGTATTGTAGGAGACGCCCTCCTTTCTTTTTTCTCTTTTTTGACATCTCTTCTCACTCGTATTACATCGTTAAATAGAATTTAAGGAGGTCCAGGACAGCAAGACTTAAATAAAGATTCATTTAATTTTCCTAAAAATTGAAACATACTTTTTCTACATGCAGAGTTTCATCAATTTTTGCCCTTAGTTTTGAAGCTACCAACCTATATATACCCATTTAAAGCCCCAAAATGGGTGACGTTAAATGAATGAATGTGACGTTAAAATTAACACACTTTAGGCAATGAAAAATAGTTACAAATCTTCTGTTAAAATTAACAAGTTCTGTATTTTTCATTTAGATATGATGTGTGCAATCGGATATGTACAGAATTATGAATGATCACTAATAGTACTATATGACTTTTTAAAGAAATTGTTGAAAGGAGATAAATTTATGTATATTTTCAGAGCATCCCTGAATTGTTAATTTTTAATAATAAAGTCCGTTTATCTAATACCCTATCATTTATTTTCCGTTAAAACTTATATTATCTTCTTCATATGCCAAGTTAAACAACGATACGTTCCTTCTGAAATTTGACAGTCAGTTTTTAATTTATAATTATTTTGTTACCTTCCCCCCCCCCCCTTAATTTTACGTGACCTAATGCTGACGTTCTTGCGTAAAACGCGCCAATGTCGCCGCTTCTATTACGACATCATAATTGATCTAGAGCTTTCCGATGGGGCGTTTTCGGATACTGTTCTGGACCCCCTTATTTACCGTTTTTCAAGAAATGTACGCTACAGTATGCCCTTGTATGACTAATGTCATATATTGTTAACCAAATAAGGACATGGACGTCAAAATTTGACGTGACACAACTTTAATAATACGGAAGTGTTCCAACTCTTTACCTATTTGAAGAAAATGTCAAACCAATTTCAATTCATCTTTATGCTAGGTTTACACTTAGCCACGATCGCCACAATTGCCCCGATTGAGGTTAATCGTAAAGATCGTAAGAGAGCGTGGGGTTGAATCGTGACGATCGTAAGAGAGCGTGGTGGAATCGTGATGATCGTAGGTGGTCGCAGAGATCATGGCAAAATTTTTGATTCTCAAAAAAATTGCTACGATTGTCCCGATTGATCCTTACATCGTGAGAGAGCGTAGTGGAGCGTTTAGAACGTGATAGAGCGTAGTAGAGCGTAACAGATCTTTACAAAGCGCAACAGATCGTAATATGCAATCGTAGGAGATCTTGATGAAACACGTTCTCCTACGATCCACTACGATTTCACTCACGCTCTTTGACGATTTGTTACGGTTTCCACGATTCAGTCCACGATCTACAAGATTCGTTGCGATTCCAATATTCCTATAATGAAAATTATAATAAGACAACCCGTTTTTTATGGATTACAAGAGTTTGTAACATCCGCAACAATTTCTAACATATAAAGAAGACTACGAAAAGAAGTCTTGATAACCGGTGAGGTGCTGCATTAATTGTCTTCGAACGAGTTAAATACATGCAATCAAAAATTTGAATTGCGCAACCAAAAAATGTTACCTTTAATAATCGAAAAAAGAAAGATCAAATAAGGTTCTTCAATGCCATTTCCAGCGTTTTGCGATATAAAATCTTCATCTCCTGGATATTAAGCTTAATCTTGTTCGGATATTGCAAGTGGTATTGAAACTGGTTGTCTATTTCATATCAAATCGTGTTAAATCGCGGCAAATCTTAGTCCTGTATCGTAACAGGTCGCAACAAAACTTGATAAGCGTACGGAATCTTGATTGAGCGTGGCAAAGCGTAATAGCTCATCGTGGTAATCGTACGGGAACGTAACGAAGCTTGAGAGAACGGGATGCAAATCGTAACAGATCTTATCTACAATTGTAACAAATCGCTACAGCGCGTATCAGATTGTGATGGAGCGTCGGAGAGCGTGTGAAGACCAATTTTATTCATAGAATCGTGGAGCTCGACGACTTTGCTCAATCGTGGACATCGTAGGACATCGTGGCTAGTGTAAACCTAGCATTATAAGTGATTAAGGAGCTGATAAGATAAGACGTAAACTTTGCCCTAAAAAGTGGAATTTTAAAAAATTGAAATTTTAAGAAAAATCGATCGTTAAATTAATACAAATTCAGTATCCCATCAAACTCTGAAGATATTTTAGATCTATTATGCATAATATTGCTAATATTTGGGTCAAAACTTGTCTTTTTCCTAAAGAAATCAATAGAAAACGGAAAAGTTTTTTTGAACATTGTTCCCCCCGGAGATACAGAACGCCACTTATACTGGAGGTGTATATCCATGATACAAATTTTCTGGAAAAGTGGGGTTCTGTATCTCCGGGGGAACACTACCCCAGAGACGAAAAACCAAAAAAAGGAAATTTGACTATTTTTCCTCCTTAATCCATCAAAAAATGTATTCTGAATACGATCGAATGAAATATACAACAATTAGGAATAAGCAGTAGCGATGTGGATTTCTCCGCTACTGTGTATTTCGCGCTAAAAAAAAGCTTCTATTATAGCTATTACATACAAAATAAGACTGTATTTGGAGTTCCGGATTTCATTATTTAAGGATTGTTTTTCAGCTTTTGCGCTTTATCGGTGTGTATTGGCAGTAGGGAATGGAAACAAAATATGTAAAGCACGAAGTGCTTTTCATGAATTTTGTTTATATCCCTACTGCCAATACACACCGATAAAGCGCAAAAGCTGAAAAACAATCCTTATATTTGCATTATACATGTTAACTAAGTTATTTCTGCCCATTTTTCAGCCAGTTTCTTTACATTTGAAATATCATTGCGGAGGGAGAACGCCATTTGACGTAAGAGCAAACGAACGTTCGACGTTTTTCGCTTGATTCGAAGTAGTACGTTCTGTACGGAAACGTTGTTGACAAATGAGAAACTGAATTTTGTCCTCTTGCTGTATTTTGAACATTTCAATTAAAACTGAAGAAAATTGAATCGTGAAAATTCGTGACTTTTGTCCAACATAATTCAGACATGGCGGAGAGTTAAACTGGAGAAATTTCACAGAACTGAAGGGAAAACTTTTGAAAACTCTTTTTAACACACTGTTAAACTGCTTAGACATTTGAAATCAATCGGTATTATTGTATACAAACTTCTGTTAATACCATATTTCATCTGAAAGTAATTAGAATAATGCATAAGTCGAGTACAGCCGTCGAAAACGCGAAAACTTTCGGTATTTTCATGACTTACCTCAACATCATGGCTAAAGATTCGCTGATACTCGAAGTATTTCTGATATTATGAATCCGTAATTCACTGTTGATAATGACACAAGTGAATCAAATCCTCATCCTAAATACTGAATATTTGATCCACTTATGCCTGAATATTCGCTCATCAAAACACGGCATCTTTCTGCAGACAACAATGCAGTTCGTCCTTGAACTTCATCTACTGACGCGTGATCGACTTACTACGTCACACTTCTTGGTAGTGTACATGTGGTTGACCTAGATTTTGACACATTTAATCACTGGGGGTAGACGGCGTCGTTTGATAATGGATACATGTTTTGAATCTGTATTAAAGCAATAAATAAAATGGGCATTTTATCAGAAATTAATCCGCGTAAGTTCTAAAGTCACGTGATAGGCTCTTGCGATTATCGAGAAATAAAGCAACAGTTGGTTTGGTACCTTTATATTAGGGAAACGCAGTAGGAATGTAAATATTTACTGATAAGAGGAAATAGAACTTTCCAAATGTATTCCTGATATACCATGTAGATGTATTTGATATCTTTTAGTTCATATTTATCCATTTCAGGCAAAAATATTCTTAAATTTCTACGTTTATGGTCGATATTATCAGTTTTATTAACCGAGTACCCCCACCCCTTTGGACCTTCATTTTAGAATCGTGGGAGTATTTCATCGAAAAATAAAACATACAAAAAGCCTTCAAATACATTTATTTGAGTAATGATTATCTTTTGTCTGTATATGTACCGTCATATGGAAGAAATACGACACGAGATTTAGGGCAAAAAACGGTCCTTATCTTATCAGCTCCTTTCAGTGTTATTTTTGGATGAAATGACAAGTTTTCAAAATAGCAAAATATTATATATGATGTCAAATTGAAAAAGGGCCAAAACATTATACGTTATTACGGTTCCAGACGGGTAATATATGGTCTGATATATCTTGTCTGGAATTTGTGAATAAAAATGCCAGACAAGGTATATCAGACCATATTACTTGTCTGGAACCGTAATAACATTTTTGTCATACCGAAAATCACTTATAAATTGTCACTTAAAAATGGTGCCAAGAGTAAACTTTCTAAATTTCTTTATTTGATGATGGATTGTAAAATTTTCTTCAAGGATCTGAAGCGCAAGGAAAATTCAAAATTTGTGAATGTTTTACGGAAAATGATCTCCATGACGTCAACAATAAGGAATCCCTGACATCACAAGGTTTCATATTTACGGCTGCAGACGGGTAACATTGTCTCATAATTACAGCTTAAAAAACCAATTAGAAATCAATTTGCAGTATGACAAAGCTTCTTTCAGGCGACAGAGCTGGAAAGAAGTAATTATTACACTTCAAACATCAAGTCACGGGGAACGAGTTTAACTGCTCCACACTGCAACAAGAAATAAGTGTTTATTATTATAAGAATACATGTTTGTTCCAACAACTCTTTACCTTCTTGAGGAAAAATATCAAACCATGCAATTTTAATGAATTAGACACATGTTTCGGATAGTAAAATAGTCATCAGTGATGCTTCCAGGAAAAGGGATTTTCAGACAATGTTTAATATTGGAACTCACAAGTGTTAACATTATTTCAAAGATGTTTGAGCTTTGTTAAATTTCAAACTATTTGGTTGTTTTGCAGAAATTGACCGATAAGTGCAAATCCGTGAATGTTCTAACACGATTACAAAATCATAGTTCTACTACTTTTGATACTAATTTCACCATTGCCATCAACTTTCTGTTTTAATGAAACGTTGGTATTTCATTGAATTGTTGAGCTTTCAGTGTATTTCTAGAATGTAGATCACACAAAAAGTGCGTATCTGATTTGACGCCGTATAAATTAAAGAATTCATTGCATATGCATGACTACCAACAGATGTCATTTTGATCTCTATTTACTTCCCCAATTGAAAAGGCTAGTGAATGCTTATTAATGTTTGATTGATGTATGATACGGAATGGATATCCATAAAGAACTCCTTCCTCGATGCAGTGGACAAAATGGATCACACACACAAGCTCGATTGCAACAAGAAAATCTTTAACAACATTTCAAACCAATTGTCATGCACCAGACACGTGTTTCAGATAGCAAGTCTTCTCTATTGAGACTTCAAGCCAAAGAAACAGACACACACAGTTGCCCTGATATGCTTTTTTCGGAACAATATGTTTCTATTCCCGCCATCATTGTCTACAATTATGTTTTTTTCGCTCCTGCCCCATCAATTTTTCTTCCAATTTCGATAATTCTTATAATTTATTTACAGAGGAAACATGGCCATATCCGGATGACAACTTACCAGGCATGATGGAGAACGATAGACTCTTACAGGTAGACAGGAACAAATATATCAAATACACAGGAGCTCGATGTCATGGATCCACACTCTTAAATGAAAGTATACTGAAGAGAAGTGGCGTATATAATTCAGGGTTGATTGCGCCGAGCTCCTATGATCAAATATACCTAAGCAACCTTTTGTTAATGAAGTTCTGTGTTTGAATTATTGCTAACTTCGTCAGAGTCTTTCGGGAATAATGTAGAAATTTGCATAAGAGTAAATATTAGCATCGCTATTTCCCAAGTGAGACAAAGATTAGCATAGTCGATAAAGAAAAAAAATTTGCTATCATCGAATCATGTATTCTATTCCTTAACATTTCGAATCCGCTAGCTCCTTTTGTATAAAATGGTTGAATACTAAAACAAAGTCGAAGTATGAAGCATGAATAACTTATACGTAATAACAAGATGCTGATTATGTGGGATTTTTAACTTCAATTTCTAATCATCACAGTATTACGATATTCATGGGTGAGATACTGTTATCTTACACTAGAGTATTCACATGGGCTATAATCGTAGTGTAATAGACCGTGTGCTCCGACGATGCAATCTAGCCATAAAGAGTATGTTTTGTGAATGAAGCTTTATTGCCGATCCTTTGTTTCCAATATTCATTCTTTGTTATCTGCGACTTTCAATACTCGTATGTTGTCATTTAGGACTTTCCTAAATGAAAGAACACCCTGAAATAGCAGGAATCTACTCTCTCCGCAATTTTGGTCTTGCTTCTTGATAGAATGTCATAAAACATTAAGTTTCTTTTAATTCCACTACCAAAACATTCCAAAAACATGTTTTTTTGTTTTTTGTTGTTGTCTTTTAATCTGGTTTGGGCTTCATTCTCTGTAACAGTATCAGCTTTATTGATGGTACCTTGTATTTAGTTCTTTATATTGATATCTAAAAGTATTTAATTTTACGGATGGAAAATCTCTATTCAGCAATTGTTCATTTCCTTCGATTTTGAGACACGACGTTGTAATGAACTTTCACTCAACACAAATTTTTCACTTTTTTCAGTTTACTACATTTACAATTAATTTCGTTTCAGCTTTCATCCGAAGCCGACTGTGGGGAGATGGATCATTTCAAAGAGAATACAAGTCTGAACCATAATGGTAAATATCAACTTTCTCTTTAAACATCTGATACCAGAAGTGATTCATATACCATTTCATTCTTTATGTAGATATCATTGCTATTTTGACATTAGGCATAAATGAGTCATAATTGAACGGAATAACCAAATCAATTATTTCGGGAGAATGTCAGGGAATACTATAAGTGGAAAATGTTAGATATCTAAATAGATATAGTGCACTGGAGTTAGTAAGCACTTCTGCAAAGTTGCTTTAACATTCTGGCAGCAAGTGATTTAAAGTATATGAATCCATGGATACTTTCACGAACATGATCAAGACATTCAGTATTTTATCTTCATTTATATGTATTGATTACAGAGCAAAACAAACAAGTCTCGTTTGGGTTTCGAACATGATACCTTCCATTTGAGAACATTACGCTCTTACTGACTGAACTAACGGGAAAGATATATCAATACTTTTACGCTTCAATTTAAGTTTTTAAACTCTTCAGTGTTTGAGGCAACAGTGCTCAAAGTGTCATCCAGGTCTGTGTTTAAGATTGAGCCTTCTTTATACTCTAGATTTCTCAATGTCTTTTTTTTCAAACATATCGTTCGAAAGAAGAATATTTAAACGTTCGTAAGATTTCCCCTTGATTAGAACTTGGCCATAATTACCTATTACTGAGTTGTGCATGGTTTGTATTGCGTTCTTTTTTCGACATGTTAGAGGCTGATATCTCCACTCACAATGTAAAACTCATTTTTAAACTTCATAATGCATTATAACCTTGGTAACGAATGTGATCTAAGTTTACATACCAGAGTCGCATAAAACTCTAAGTTGTTTATTTAATATGTGCCATTTGATTTTCAATCAAAAGTGTAAGGTATTTAATGTAGAGTATCCCTCTGGTCAGAATTGCTTGTACTTTTCTGTCTGGATACCCTATTTTTTCTCTTCAGAATATTGTTCAGATTATCAAACTAATATGGTTTGGTGAAGAGAAACTTCTTTAGTTATATTTTTAAATTACCTCCAAAAAGGGATTTTTCTTACTTTCCTCATAGGGTCCAACGTTAAAGTTCAAACGGCTTAAGTTCTCGGTATAATCAAAAAATTATATTTTGTTTGTATATCAGATTTAACATAAGCTTTGAATATATGGAAATGAAAATATTTTAAAAGTTGTTATTTAGGAAAATGAGCATCTGAGACCTGAGGGATATTCTGCCTTAATTCGAAGACGTCTAACATATGTACTTGGTGGATCTCACTGATGGTGGACCAGAAATCCCCGAGGGCACGTGTAGCCAAGGTCGATAAACTTCGGTTGATCGACTCTTCAAACGCATTCGAAAATTTCTCTTATCAAAATTTCTTGAAATTTCTAAAACGTAGGTCCTGTAGCAAATCGTATCCCAACCATCCTGCTACGTCTTTCGGTTCTTTTTTGGACATGACGTTATGCTGCATATCTGTCTGTTCTTAAATGATGCTATTGAATTTGAAGACGTTTAACATTCACACTCTTTAGTCATATTTCCTTTTTGGATTAAGTACCCGAATGTCTGGCCCATGCTGCCAATTTTTCTCTTTTTAAATGATGCATATGAATTTGAAGACGTTTAATATTTAACAATTCTATAAGTATTTTGCACGAGTAGCCATATGTCTATTTAAGTAATAATGCTTCTGGAAATAGCATATTTATTAGAAAATTTTGAGCTGCTCACTCTCATCGTGGCGTATCACGTGATGTGCATATAGTCTCTTACAAGGGAATCCCCTTCAATTAAACAAGGTAAATACTGTCTAAATCTACTTTATATGAAACTAGTTTACGCCTATCATATGAGCATCATTATCATAAATATGATAGTAATCTTTTCTGGTCAAGAATAGAGGAATATTTAGAGAACACTTAAACATCTATTTTGTTTACATGTTATGATATGGTGCAAGTAAATAAACAAAACTTTCTGTTCAAGTGTTTTCCAGGCATACCTCTATTCTTGACCAGAATAGATAACCATCATATAATTTATAACGATGATCGTATGATAGGCCTGGAATAAATTCATATAATGTAGATTTAGACAGCATTTACCTTGTTAATCGAAGGGGATTCCCATGCAAGAGATTATTTTCATATCACGTGATACGCTACGGTGACTCTAGTAAAAAAGAAACACGAAGTATCAAATTCTGTTAATAGAAAACCTGTACTAGACATGAATTTCTGGGTGCGTTGCACTGGACATGCATTTTATTTTTGGACGATGAATCTTCATCAGTAGTACTTTAACAAAATGATTTAATGTAGAAAAATGTTTTAGCTCAAAAGAGCTGCTTGAATTTAGGAATTCGTCCTGGCACTATTTTATTTCAACATAAAAGAATAAAGAGGAAATGATGAAGTTCAATTAACAACCACTGATGGTAATTGAAGTTTTCAAAATATGCATGCCTGGTGTTCAGTTAATGATACTATTTGTACAGATGGACATGATGGAAGCGTTCTTTAACGGCAGAGTTCAAAAGTGTGTCTTTTGTTGATGATGCAGCCATACATAAAGCTGGTTTTTACAGTAATTACTTGCAGTAGTATTAACTTGTCAATTATACATGTATATGTTTCTCTCATGACATTGCATTGTAGTTATATTTTCAGTTAATTGATATGTTTGAATTCTTTCAGCCAGTATTCTCCATAGTAACTCTAGTGACAGTAGGCGCCAGCGGCACAGGAACTTAAGGATGACGTTCAGACGTATTCTCCTACAGTTCGCGTGTTGTCATTGTGATTGCTTTAAAAACATGTATGAGCTAACATGAAAGACAATTTGAATTAATAACCACCACCTTTGTTTCATTGTATTTGTTTATGTTTGTGGGTTGTGTAATGTTTACTTAATTAAATTTTCTCTACTGGCACTGTTTTTGTTTTTCTTTAAATTAATTTTCATTCGTCCAGATGGCTGAAATATTTGGATATATTTTGATGGATAGTTTATATAAAAGGCGTTGTATCTAAAATTTTCAAATCTCCGTAGCTTAAGTCTTGTAACCAGAACTACCCAATTTTGAGCTAACCAAAGACGACCGTATGGTGGCCCACAGTTCTTTGTCCGTTTTAACAGTGCCTTCATATAATCAAAATGAGGCCAGTGGAGTATGTAATACTTCTTCAAACTTCTTCGGCTCAGAACGTCTAACGTTTAAAACAACTAGCCCACAGAAAAACTCTACTTGCTAATTGTAAAGTTTGTAAGACAATTATTACTAGCCTAGTAAAATTTCTAGTAGCCTCAGACTAGTGAGTTTTCAGGAAGACTGTACATAAGATTCATCAAGGAGATCATGGATCAAGCATATATCGACAATAATAGCTTTTTATGAGTTAAGAAGAAGTATGTAGAACTAATAACCAAAGTAACGTAAATCACTATGAAATGAAAATAAGTTTGGTGTTCATGGAAGAATAATTCAGTACGAATTAGCGCAGTTGTATCGCACTTGCTTCTAACCTCAGCATCTTTGTTCGGCAAAGGGGTCTTATGTAGGAGGGTATGGCGGTCGCCCACTCAGTCCTGTGAGGTTTCGCCCGGGTACTACTGTTTCCTCCATCTTTAGGACCCCCTCATGGCAACACCTAAGACATCGTGAGACATTATCATAAGTTTGTAATTTGCTTGTTTAACGTTGAAAACATGTTTAATTTTAAAATAAATAATATAATTTTGCTTGGCCTTATGCCAATGAAGTATGAAGTCGATTATCAGAAAATGTGCAGGTGGCCAACCAGAAACACTAAAAATAAGACCGTTATCGCTTATATTTAGTACATTCTTTCGTCGAAATCACAGGCCGTAATTTTAAGCCCCTGGTGTGCGTGCGCATGTGTACGACCTGTGTATTGTACGCACTTTTACGACCTGTGGTTGAAATGCGCTTATGGTTCACCAAATTATTACGATAGAATATATATGATAATAAATCGATGCCGTAACAATTATAACTGTAAGTTGACATTACAAACAAAACAGTAATACGTAGGGGTAACATGAAATCTATGTAAAATCTAAAGAAAAGTAATTTGCATACGAAAAACAGCCCCTGCAAACTCTACTAGGTGAAGCGAACTCATAATAGCTAGATCATCAGAAAAGACCAACCAACCAGTTTTTTTTTCCGAAAAAAGGGGTCTTATGTAGGAGGGTATGGCAGTCGCCCACTCAGTCCTGTGAGGTTCCCCCGGGTACTTAACTGTTTCCTCCATCTTTAGGACCCCTCATGGCAACACCTGAGACATCGTAAGACAATAACATAAGCTTGTAACTTGCTTGTTGAGCGTTGAAAACACGTTTAATTTTAAAATAAATAATATAATTTTGGTTGGTCATATGCCAATCCCATAAATTATGAAGCCGATTATCAGAAAACTTACAGGTGGCCAACCAGAATTACACACCTTTGAAAACTAAAAATAAGACCGTTATCGCTTATATTTACATTCTTTCGTCGAAATCAAAGGCCGTAAAAGCGCCTGGTATGCGTGCGTATGTGTACGACCTGTGTATTGTACGCAGGTCGTACACATACACACGCATACCAGGCGCTTTTACGGCCCGTGGCTAAAATGCGCTTATGGTGCACCAAATTATTACGATAGAATATATACTTCAATATGATAATAAACCAATGCCATAACAAGTATTGCCCTATAGGGGGATCGGATTGGTCAAAGGAAATAGACTACCCGGCACTGACCACTGCAGAATACACCCGCAGGATGAAAAAACAACGAGCATCAGAACCGAACAACCGGGTACAATAAAACAAACAGCAACACTAACATGAAAAAGTTCAACAATCAAAGCAGAATTACTAAAACATGAATGACAAATTAAATTGATGCATAAACTGGGGAAGACCAAATGCATTTTCGCCGACTATGGATTGTTTTTCACTTTATCATGGCAAATGGTGTCGTTATCCTGATTACAGTCACACCACCCCTACCCGGATACACATATATTTACCAAGACGTGTATTCGGTGTATAACATTAAGTTGACATCACAAACAAAACAGTAATAGGTAGGGGTAACATCAAATCTATGTAAAATCTAAAGAAAAGTAATTTGCATACGAAGAACAGCCCCAGCAAACTCTACTAGGTGAATCGAACTCATAATCGATCATCTGAAAAGACCAACCAACCAGTTTTCTCCGAAGAAATTTGAACAGGGGGTCCGTCATGGAGTCTCGTCGTCATGGTTTATTGGTGTATTATTAATGCTAGAATGACGCTGGTACAAAATTGTGGGTGGGTTAAGAACCTTCGTTAACGATTGTCGAATAATTCCCATAATTTATTAAAAATTTCATTTCCGAAAGTTTATTATCCTTGGCCTAAAGGTTTATATTCTTATCGTGCCAGTCCGACACATGAGGTTACGCTCTGGCGTTTCTGGAGAGTTGGAAAATGCAAATACCGTATGATGGTAATCTTGGAACAAGCCGAGAAAAGTTAACCATGTTAAAGCCAACCTCATTTCTCTTAGCAGATACATGTACCTTTATGTGAATTTCTTGCAAACAGTGATAACATTGTATGTATTGGTATTATGATATAAATCATAGACACATTATTAAATGACGATAGCAATTATAATATAAATACTAAATGATAAATAGTTCTGTATTCGTTTATTATGTTTCGATGTAATACTATTCGTTTTCAAATCCTTTACAGAGGATGGCGATATTTATAAAAAAAAAAAATAAGAAATAAAGTGCACTGATTCGTCTTGCTTTTCGTCTAATTTAAACAATCCCAACATGTACTTTGCGATCATTGAATTCATTTGTAGAAAATTTGATTGTGATTGTCATTTTACATTCCGCACTTACACTTCCTTCATTAGATGAGGTCTATGGAGTTGTGTTATTGTCTCCGTCTGTTTGTCCTCGTTTCTATGGAGCTGTGTTATTGTCTCCGTCTGTTTGTCCTTCTCGTTTCTATGGAGCTGTGTTAGTGTCTCCGTCTGTTTGTCCTTCTCGTTTCTATGGAGCTGTGTTATTGTCTCCGTCTGTTTGTCCTTCTCGTTTCTATGGAGCTGTGTTATTGTCTCCGTCTGTTTGTCCTCCTCGTTTCTATGGAGCTGTGTTAGTGTCTCCGTCTGTTTGTCCTTCGTGTTTCTATGGAGTTGTGTCATTGTCTCCGTCTGTTTGTCCTTCACGTTTCTATGGAGTTGTGTTATTGTCTCCGTCTGTTTGTCCTTCTCGTTTCTATGGAGCTGTGTTATTGTCTCCGTCTGTTTGTCCTTCGTGTTTCTATGGAGTTGTGTCATTGTCTCCTTCTGTTTGTCCTTCGTGTTTCTATGGAGTTGTGTTATTGTCTCCGTCTGTTTGTCCTTCGTGTTTCTATGGAGTTGTGTCATTGTCTCCGTCTGTTTGTCCTTCGTGTTTCTATGGAGCTGTGTTATTGTCTCCGTCTGTTTGTCCTTCGTGTTTCTATGGAGTTGTGTCATTGTCTCCGTCTGTTTGTCCTTCTCGTTTCTATGGAGCTGTGTTATTGTCTCCGTCTGTTTGTCCTTCTCGTTTCTATGGAGCTGTGTTATTGTCTCCGTCTGTTTGTCCTCCTCGTTTCTATGAAGCTGTGTCATTGTCTCCGTCTGTTTGTCCTTCGTGTTTCTATGGAGTTGTGTCATTGTCTCCGTCTGTTTGTCCTTCTCGTTTATGGAGCTGTGTTATTGTCTCCGTCTGTTTGTCCTTCTCGTTTATGGAGCTGTGTTATTGTCTCCGTCTGTTTGTCCTTCGTGTTTCTATGGAGCTGTGTTATTGTCTCCGTCTGTTTGTCCTTTTTTTTCTTTTCGCGTGAGGAAGTTCTGTTTTATAATTTTTCAAGGAAGTGTGTACACGCCAATAGTGAGTTTTTTTCAAAATCTGATTTCGTCTTTTGTGTTTGACTTTCATTCACTGACTGATGAATAATACCAATGTCGACTGGAAAAAAGCGTGATTTTAGAATAAGCCTTTTTCACGTAACTGCGTTACTAGCATTTTGTGGACGGCAAGTACCGGCTCTCGTTACGTCACAGTTAAAAATTGATTGTCCTTGACGTCATATTACGGGAAAAGTACTTATTTTGCCGTCCAAAACAACTGGACCGCAGCTATGTGAAAAAGGCTAATAGGCTAGGGGTCCGTCGATGCTTAATTCTGTGCTCTATTGTGAGTGCTGTTGAGATTATCGTCAGGATCTTCTTTAACTCATTTGTGTCACACTTATGCCCTTTACCGTGTGGAGCTCGTAGAAAAGTTCCTAGCGAGGGGTTTGACAGTAAGTGTTTTGAGCATATTTCCCTGTCATTGTCGCCACAGCACTTTCTCTATAGACATAACGTCAGACAGTGCATGAATTGTATATATTGTTTTCATTTTCGCGCTTAAACATCGACGGCGGGTGCGGCTAGCCAACAGGGGATGATTACTCCTCCCGGGCACCTGCTCCCACCTCTAGCTTGCTAGGGGTCCGTCGATGCTTAATTTTGTGCTCTATTGTGAGTGCTGTTGAGATTATCGTCATGATCTTCTTTAATTCTTTAGATCATACTAGGGCAACAAATCTTGTTCTTTTGAAAAACCGTCTTAATCCTCTGAAATAAGCAACATCGATTTATATACAGGTAATGGAGCAGAATCGATCCGTTTCATTCCTACGACGTATATGATAGAACTACTACGGTTAAGACCATTTCCTCTATATAATCAAGGATTATCCGTAATAAATAAGCTATCAAAAATGTTTAATGATAGACTAAACTGTTAACTGGACGCAATAAAAACGTCTATGTTTACTCTTGCTTTTTTGCAGAAAAATCAATAGTTTCCTTCCTCTTGTCATAGGCAATTAGTATATGAACTTGGGTAAAGTTCATTGTGTCCTTTAGGTTGTATACAAGGATTTTCAAAGATTTCCAATCAATGACTTTGATCTTTAACCTGCGGCTTTGAACACTAATAGAATTCTTCCTTATGTCGCAAGCAATTAGTGTATCAAGATGGGTAAAGATCCAATGAAGATAAAGCCTAGGCAACGCAAAGCGTAGCATCCCATCGCATGGCATGTAAATCAATGACTACTCAATCAGGGTTCTATATAAGGAGTTTTACTATTTCAAATCAACGACCTTGACATTTGACCTTTTTAAATAAAGATCAAACCAAAACTTACCCTCTCTAGCTTGTATGTACAATGATTTAAACTATTTAGAATATGTGACCTTGACCTTTGACCTACGATATGACCTTGAAAATCAACAGGGTTCTTTCTCGTGCCCAATGAAGAAGTGTATGATGTTTGGTCAAGATCAAATCAAAAATGTGCCCTCTGTACTGTAAACAAGGATTTTAGCAATTTCCAATCTGTGACCTTGACCTTTGTCCTATGACCTTAAAAATCAATAGGGTTCGTCCTCTTTACCATGATGAATAAGTGTATGAGTCTGGTGAAGATACAATCGAAACTGTGTCCTTGATCTAGGTTGTGTAAAAGGACTTTAGCCATTTCCCATCTGTGACCTGGACCTTTGACCTTGTAATTCAATAAGGTTCTTTCTCGTGCTATAAGGAAAACGTGTGTAAAAATTGGTCAAGATCCTATCAAAACTGTGTCCTCTAGGCTGTATACAAAAGTGTGACGTACGCACGCACCCACTAACTCACACACGAACGACGGCGTTACTACGTCCCCCTGCAACTATATTGCGAGGAGATAAATATGCCCTCTATAATGAATACAGGGATTTATTTATAACATTTACAATCTGTGATCTTGAACATTGAAAAACAATAGTGTTCTTTTTCTCATGATAAGCAATAAGTGTATGAAGTTTTAAAATGAAATCAAAACAGTATCCTCTTGGTCTGTATCCTTGACCTTGAAAAATCGATGATTCTTCCTCTTTTCATAGGCAGTAAGTGTATGACGTTTGTTAAAGACTAAAGATCCTATCAAAATTGAACCCTCCACCTGTATACAATGATTTGAAACGTTTTCAATCTGTGACTTTGACCTTTGACAATGAAAATAAAAATACCTAGGCAACGCAAAGCGTAGCATCCCCTCACACTGCAAGTAAATCAATGTGCCGTCTAGGCTGTCTGTTTTCAAGGAAAATCAATAAGGTTCATCCTCTAGTCATAAACAATAAAGGCATATAGTTTAGTTTAGATCCAATCAAAACTGTACCATCTAGACTGCATACAAGGGTTTTGTCCATTTCCAATCCGTGACCTTGACCTTTGACATATTACCTTGAAAATCATTAGGGTTCCACAATTAGTGTATGAATGTTAAACGTGATGCAGTTTGATTAAGATTCAATGAAGTTTGATTAAGGTTGAATGAAGTTTCATTAAGATTCAATAAAAATGCACCCTCTAGGCTGTATACAATGATCTTGACCATTTCTAATATGTGACCTTGACCTTGAAAATCAATAGGGTACTTCCTCTTGTCATAAGCAATCCGTTTATGAAGTTTGGTAAAGATCCAACCAAAACTGCACTCCCTAGGCTGTTAACAAGAATTTTGACCTTTTCCTATCTGTGACCTTGAAGTCAAACCTATGGCAATGACAATCTATCAGGTTCTTCCTTATGTCATAAGCAATCAGTGTATGACATTTGGTTAAGATTTTAAAATCAAAACTACATACTCTAGGCTGTATACAGGGATTTTGACATTTTCCAACCTCTTGTCATATGCTATCAGTGTATGGAGTTTGATTAAAATCCAATCAAAACTGCCAAGCTCTATACTGCATACAAGGATTTTGACCTTTTCCAATCTGTGACCTTGTCCTTTGACCTTGAAAATCAATAGGGTTCTTCATCTTGTCATAGGCTATCAGTGTTTAAAGTTTGGTTAAAATCCAATCAAAACTATGTGCTCTAGGTTGTATAAAATGATTTTGACCTTTTCCAATCTGTGACCTTGACATTTGACCTATGACCTCGAAAATCAGTAGGGTTCCTCCTCTTGTCAAAAGCAATCAGTGTATGAAATTTGATTTAGATTCAATCAAAACTGCACATCCTAAGCTGTATACAAGGATTTTGACCTTTTCCAATCTGTGACCTTGACCTTTGACCTTAAAAATCAATAGGGTTCTTCCTCTTGTCATAGGCTATCAGTGTGATGAGTTTGGTAAAAATTCAATCAAAACTGCACACTCTAGCCTACATACAAGGACTTTGACCTTTTCCAATCAGTGACCTTGTCCTTGAAAATCAAGAGATCTTCTTCTTGTCATATGCTATTAGTGTATGAAATTTGGAATATGGAATTGGTTAAAATCCAATCAAAATTGCACCCTCTAGGCTGTATACAAGGATTTTGACCTTTTCTAATCGGTGAACTTGACCTTTGACGACCTTAAACATTAATAGGGTTCCTCCTCTTGTCATAAGCTATCAGTGTTTGAAGTTTGGTTAAAGTCCAATCTAAACTACATGCTCTAGGCTGTATACATGGATTTTGACCTTTTCAATTCTGTGACCTTGACCTTTGACCTTGAAAATCAATAGGGTTCCTCTTCTTGTCATATGCTATCAGTGTATGAAGTTTGCTTATGATCCAATCAAAACTGCACCCTCAAGGCTGTACACAAGGATTTTGTGATGCACACACGTACACGCTCACCCTCCCTTACACACAAACGACGGTGTTACTATATTTCAAGGGGATAATAATTAATAGGGTTCCTTCTCTTTTCATAAGCAATAAGTGCATGAAGTTCAGAAATCAAATCAAAACTGTGTCCTCTCGGTTTGTGGCAATGACATTCGACATTGAAAAATTGATAGGATTCTTCCTATTGTCATAAGCAATACATGTATGAAGTTTGGTAAAGATCAAATCAAAACTGCGTCCTCTAGGCTGTATACAAAGAATCCTAAAATTTCAATTTGTGACATTTGCCCTCTTGTCCGAGTAATAAGTGTATTTAATTTCTGAAAGATTCCATCAACAATGCAATGGACAGTTTGTCAAGGAGTTCCACGCAATATATGTAACATTGATAGAGGGCTGCAGGGTGCCCAAGCAGAGAGAAAAGAATGCACCCTCTACCTGTAGGCTGTATACAATGATTTAAAATGTTTCCAATCTGTGACCTTGACCTTTGACCATGAAAATCAATATGGTTCTTCCTCTCGTCATAAACAATAAGTGTATATTAAGTCTACTAAAGATCCAATCACAACTGCACCTTCTAAGCTGTGTACAAAAGAGTGATGCACAAACTCACACACACTTTACTGTATCATTCCTGCAACTGATTTGAGAGGATAATTACATAATTTTTTCTATCTGAAAGGATCTTTTTTTTTTTTTGGAATGGATAAAAATCAAAATCACTATTACATCAAGAGTCCTTCTTGATTTACATTTGCATTTTTTATATATCTTAACTCCATAACTGTTACAGTTCTTCTATCAGATGGCATATCTGCAGCTGTACAAGGTCTATAGGCCTTAGGTGACAAAAGAGGGGAATGAAATGTTGTATGAACTGATGATGAGGCAAGTTTGTGAGTAGTGTTTCAGATTCTGTCCAGTGCAGAATCTTTTAACAATGTGCAGAAATCTTCAAACAAATACTGAAATCAAGTGGAACAAATTACAACCTTGGTAATATTCTTTATAAACACTGACCACTATGTTTTAAATGTGATAAAACAATCACAAAAGAAGGTTCTCATTTTGTTAAATTTATTGAAAATATGAGTCCAACTCATTTCAAACAGATGGCATGCTCTATCATTATGGAGGAACCAAGTCAAAACATCAGCCAACAGCAACTTGTTTGGAAGTTTTAGCTGCAGGCTTCACACGGACTTCTTCCTCTATAATGTTAGACTTACACATCTGTAAAAAGTGACTACATCTACATCTCACCATCACTCTGCCTTTTGAGGTAGTGTTAGTGAGAAAAACATTACACATACACATAAATCGTATAATATATGTTAGAAAATAATTAAAACAAATTCTTAACTTAATGCACCACAAACAACAAATAGTATTGTACCATAAAACTGGAATGATGCGGACATGTAGCTTCTTAACCTACCTTGGTTTTGTTGCAGCATTTAAGATAACAAGATGAATTCTTAATAGTATAATCATAGATTAACCAATAATGTTACAAAATTTGATATATATTAACTTCAAGAAAATATATCCTCTTTTTTTTTTTTTTTACATATTTCTAAGTCAAAAATGTACTTCATTTAGTACACAAAACGTATATACATATGAAATATATGTGTCAAACTTCATTCATTTTCTTATTTCTTTAAGTAAAAATGCTTTTTCTCCCAACAAATCTAGATTTAGGTGTCTATGATATCAACTAGGGGATGCTACATTGTGACAAATTTGCTAAAAGACAAACAATAAGCTTTAGTATACGAGATTTTCTCCTCCCTGTGACGAGCAACATAAATCTACATGTAACTTCAACACCAAGGTAAGCCAAGTCTCTATATGTGGTGCATGTTCTTCTTGAGCAGAATGAATGGTGGCATATATATCATTTGCATTACACCGAGTAATTAAATTCAAGATTGCACAATACCATAAACGTTAAAAAAAATTGAAAGATTACATGCATGTATATAATAAATATAAAATGGTGGTTTTAATTCGATGCCGCTACTGAATAAATTTTTTCGTTCATATATCACCTAAATTTTCAATTTGATATTCTCCTAACATTCATAAAATATATGTTGAATAGAATTTAAAGAAAATAATGTCGAAAATCTTCCATATATTCATCAAATACAACACTTAAAAATCATAAATCATTACCGGTATATTCCCCTTGCAACTTTGTTGATAGGGCTATAAAATAAAACTTTTTTCATAAACAATGGCTATCTGACCAAAAAAAACCTGATACAAATAAAATTTGATCCAATTATTTTAAGACTTTATCTAAAGTAGTAAAAAATAAATACATAAATAAAACATGATTTATAGGTCTTCTTTATCTGAGTTGCTGGTTATAGTAGGTTTAGTAGGTACATAAGGGCCTTCTTTGTATTCATCTGGTACTGGGTCATCGGCTTTCTCTTTCTTATAAAATCCTTTGCTCTTTAAAAGGTCATTACATTGCTCCCTGGATTTGTTTTCTAAATTTATTCTCTGTAAGAACAAGAAGTCATTGTTAAAATATGTTTTACCATACATGTGTAGAAAACACTTTCTACTTTAGATCAAGAAAATGTTGGTGTTAAGAAGTCATTGTTAAAATATATTTTACTATACATGAGTAGAAAACACTTTCTACTTTAGATCAAGAAAATGTTGGTGTTAAGAAGTCATTGTTAAAATATATTTTACTATACATGAGTAGAAAACACTTTCTACTTTAGATCAAGAAAATGTTGGTGTTAAGAAGTCATTGTTAAAATATATTTTACTATACATGAGTAGAAAACACTTTCTACTTTAGATCAAGAAAATGTTGGTGTTAAGAAGTCATTGTTAAAATATATTTTACTATACATGAGTAGAAAACACTTTCTACTTTAGATCAAGAAAATGTTGGTGTTAAGAAGTCATTGTTAAAATATATTTTACTATACATGAGTAGAAAACACTTTCTACTTTAGATCAAGAAAATGTTGGTGTTAAGAAGTCATTGTTAAAATATATTTTACTATACATGTGTAGAAAACACTTTCTACTTTAGATCAAGAAAATGTTGGTGTTAAGAAGTCATTGTTAAAATATATTTTACTATACATGAGTAGAAAACACTTTCTACTTTAGATCAAGAAAATGTTGGTGTTAAGAAGTCATTGTTAAAATATATTTTACTATACATGAGTAGAAAACACTTTCTACTTTAGATCAAGAAAATGTTGGTGTTAAGAAGTCATTGTTAAAATATATTTTACTATACATGTGTAGAAAACACTTTCTACTTTAGATCAAGAAAATGTTGGTGTTAAGAAGTCATTGTTAAAATATATTTTACTATACATGAGTAGAAAACACTTTCTACTTTAGATCAAGAAAATGTTGGTGTTAAGAAGTCATTGTTAAAATATATTTTACTATACATGAGTAGAAAACACTTTCTACTTTAGATCAAGAAAATGTTGGTGTTAAGAAGTCATTGTTAAAATATATTTTACTATACATGAGTAGAAAACACTTTCTACTTTAGATCAAGAAAATGTTGGTGTTAAGAAGTCATTGTTAAAATATATTTTACTATACATGAGTAGAAAACACTTTCTACTTTAGATCAAGAAAATGTTGGTGTTAAGAAGTCATTGTTAAAATATATTTTACTATACATGAGTAGAAAACACTTTCTACTTTAGATCAAGAAAATGTTGGTACTAAGAAGTCATTGTTAAAATATATTTTACTATACATGTGTAGAAAACACTTTTTATTTTTGATCCAGAAAACGTTGATGTCATTAAGAACTAACAAAATTAGGATCTGAAGACATTTGTTTCAATGAGAAACCTATAAAGCTTCAATTTGTCAATTATGATATAAAGCATCATTATGATATATTGAGTCTTTGCGGAATACAGAGTAGACGGTATTTGACGTAAGACCATTCAATGTGACGTCATGAAAATGGTATGATAACATTGATTTTATACTGTAATTTCCCAGACTTTTAGGATTATTGCCACAGAATTTGATGACGTCATAATCAGTCTACGTCAGATACCGTCTCAAATGGGAAGTAACTCTGGTTTTCGAAAATAGCGAATATTGCCTAGTCATGAACTGCATGTTAAGTCTGAGCAAAACAAATTAATTAGCAGAGATACTGAAAAGTGTCAGCCCGACAGAAATTCATTTGGACTGACAAGCCCTCTTGGTACATTTCATAGTTCAGTCCAACAATTTTGCTAAAATGTCTGACAACTTTGAAATAGATTTCAACATCTCTGAATAAGCCATGTGTTATTTCTAATTCAAAGGTATAAAAGAAAATACTAATAAGTGAGTTTTGAATGATACATTGGTTACACACTCAGGGTCCAAGAATAAAGCAAAAAGCTCAGCAAGTCTCAGGTTTCATATGATTTTGACAACTCACAGATGATGCCAGTGTATCTTTTATGGACCATAAAAGAGTCTTATATTAATCTTAGGTTTTTCTATGCTAAATTATAAACAATAAACTCACCTCAACAATTTCATCATTTTCATCTAAAAGTAAGAGATCTGGTGGTGCACCTCCAATCTGTTTGAATACTACGTTATGACTATTGAAGTGTTAAGGTATAAAATGTCTGTCCATTGTAAAATAATAGCGCCTTACTCATGGGGAAGAATTGTAGAACAAAATGTAAATTCTTATAACAGTGAAATGGTAAAGTAATTATTTTAATATATAGCAACTACCTAGCTATGGTTTATCATAAGGTAAATCAGGCTAGACACTCAGATCTAATGCAGGCAACTCAGAGTATGACATGTGTGTTGAATAATGACTAAAATAGCAAGTAGAAGGAGAACATTTCATTTCAAAGTAGTTGGGCTGGATCACAATCCAGCAATAACATGAATAATACTTCCTTTAGTTTGTTGATATAACATATTGGCTACATTTTGAACAAATATCTGTACATAATATCATTCACAAGAGTGGTACAGTACACATGGAATAAAAGGATACTAGAGGCCAGCCTTAACATCCTGAAAGATGAAGTTCTTGACCTCTGGATAACGATTTAACTTTCATCCACCACAACTCTGAAAAAAAGAAATACATAAAGAGACATGAATAATCATTAGTGTCTAACTTTTGCTATCTGAATAATTGTTTTCCATCAAGATATACAATTTTTCGGTACTTATTACTTTCACAGTGCCTTTCATATACATGTATACTCTACACAATCAAGAGAAAAATCATGCTGGACAAGAAATTCTTTCTTTTCTCTCCAGCACGATTTTACTATTGCATGCAGGGAGCAAAATTGGCTGCAGGACTAATGGGGCCAGCTGGGCCCCTAGAAAATGAAATTTTGGGGCCCAGCTAAAAAATTGGGGGCCCAACTTTTGTTTTAGGGTGTATTCATTTAAGTAAAAATTGAAAAAGATTCTTAAAAAAGGCAAATTCCAGTGGGAGTCCGGTCCCATCCCTCCCCACTCACCTGAAACATAGGTAATCACAGATTACGAAGCTCACCTCGTGACAGCAAAATTCAATTCAAACATATTTCTTAGTACATGTATATTGGCTTTTAAAGGCAAAACCACTCAAGCAGAAAAAGTAGGTCAAGGTCATTTTATGAAAGTTTGATCAAAGATACATCCAATATGCAAGTTTTGGTACATGTAGCAGTTATACTTTGCTCAATATTGGCTTTATAGAGCAAAATCACTCAAGCGGAAAAAGTAGGTCAAGGTCATTTTATGAAAGATTGATCAAAGATACATCCAATATGCAAGTTTGGTACATGTATCACTTATACTTTGCTCAATATTGGCTTTTAAAGGCAAAATCACTCAAGCAGAAAAAGTAGGTCGATGTCATTTTATGAAAGTTTGATCAAAGATACATCTAATATGCAAGTTTTGAACATCTAGCACTTATACTTTGCTCAATATTGGCTTTTAAAGGCAAAATCACTCAAGTGGAAAAAGTAGGTCAAGGTCATTTTATGAAAGTTTGATCAAAGATACATCCAATATGCAAGTTTGGTACATGTAGCACTTATACTTTCCTCAATATTGGCTTTTAAAAGCTAAATCACTCAAGTGGAAAATGTAGGTCAGATGCTGCATCCAATGCATGGGTCCATCTCGGCATCCAAAGATGAATCACTTGTGCAAGTTTGGTTACTGTAGCATTAGTACTTTGTCAGATACTGAGCTACCCCAAACTTCTTATCCAAATCACTCAAACGGAAAATGTAGGTCAGATGCTGCATCCAATGCATGGGTTCGCCTCAGCATCCAAAGATGGATCACTTGTGCCAGTTTGGTTACTGTAGCATTAGTACTTTGTCAGATACTGAGCTACCCCAAACTTCTTAACCAAGTCACTGAAGCAGAAAATGTAGGTCAGATGCTGCATCCGATGCATGGGTTCACCTCAGCTTCCAAAGATGAATCACTTGTGCAAGTTTGGTTACTGTAGCATCAGTACTTTGTCAGATACTGAGCTACCCCAAACTTCTTAACCAAGTCACTCAAGCGGAAAATGTAGGTCAGATGCTGCATACGATGCATGGGTTCACCTCAGCATCCAAAGATGAATCACTTATGCCAGTTTGGTTACTGTAGCATTAGAACTTTGTCAGATACTGAGCTACCCCAAACTTCTTAACCAAGTCACTCAAGCGGAAAATGTAGGTCAGATGCTGCATTCGATGCATGGGTTCACCTCAGCATCCAAAGATGAATCACTCGTGCAAGTTTGGTTACTGTAGCATTAGTACTTTGTCAGATACTGAGCTACCCCAAACTTCTTAACCAAGTCACTCAAGCGGAAAATGTAGGTCAGATGCTGCATTCGATGCATGGGTTCACCTCAGCATCCAAAGATGAATCACTCGTGCAAGTTTGGTTACTGTAGCATTAGTACTTTGTCAGATACTGAGCTACCCCAAACTTCTTAACCAAGTCACTCAAGCGGAAAATGTAGGTCAGATGCTGCATCCGATGCATGGGTTCACCTCAGCATCCAAAGATGAATCACTTGTGCAAGTTTGGTTACTGTAGCATTAGTACTTTGTCAGATACTGAGCTACCCCAAACTTCTTAACCAAGTCACTCAAGCGGAAAATGTAGGTCAGATGCTGCATTCGATGCATGGGTTCACCTCAGCATCCAAAGATGGATCACTTGTGCAAGTTTGGTTACTGTAGCATTAGTACTTTGTCAGATACTGAGCTACCCCAAACTTCTTAACCAAGTCACTCAAGCGGAAAATGTAGGTCAGATGCTGCATCTGATGCATGGGTTCACCTCAGCATCCAAAGATGAATCACTTGTGCAAGTTTGGTTACTGTAGCATTAGTACTTTGTCAGATACTGAGCTACCCCAAACTTCTTAACCAAGTCACTCAAGCGGAAAATGTAGGTCAGATGCTGCATCCGATGCATGGGTTCACCTCAGCATCCAAACATGAATCACTTGTGCAAGTTTGGTTACTGTAGCATTAGTACTTTGTCAGATACTGAGCTACCCCAAACTTCTTAACCAAGTCACTCAACCGGAAAATGTAGGTCAGATGCTGCATACGATGCATGGGTTCACCTCAGCATCCAAAGATGAATCACTTGTGCCAGTTTGGTTACTGTAGCATTAGTACTTTGTCAGATACTGAGCTACCCCAAACTTCTTAACCAAGTCACTCAAGCGGAAAATGTAGGTCAGATGCTGCATTCGATGCATGGGTTCACCTCAGCATCCAAAGATGAATCACTCGTGCAAGTTTGGTTACTGTAGCATTAGTACTTTGTCAGATACTGAGCTACCCCAAACTTCTTAACCAAGTCACTCAAGCGGAAAATGTAGGTCAGATGCTGCATTCGATGCATGGGTTCACCTCAGCATCCAAAGATGAATCACTCGTGCAAGTTTGGTTACTGTAGCATTAGTACTTTGTCAGATACTGAGCTACCCCACGGACGCGGACGCGTGGGGTTATAGCATAAGCTCACTCAACTTCGTCGAGGTGAGCTAAAAATAAGGATTGTGGCCAAATTCCAAGGGTTCTACTCCTCCTCCTCCACCCGGAAAATTTTTGGCAATTCGAAGGGAGACCCAATCCCGTGAATTCGCACTTGATCGCATTTGGTTCGAAGAAAATGTGTAGGATAAAATATGGTTGCTGACTGCTATTTACCTAATGAAGTTGTAAATCCTTTGTTGAACAAATGTCTGATGTCTTATTTTTCTTTTTTTTTAAATATTCAAAGAGTCTTTTTAAATTGTCTGCTATCGATCCCCTTATCATACATGATCACTTTAATCCCATTGTTGGCAACTCAAGGACTCCCCACTTTAGCCAGTCATGCGAAACGGATTTAAATCTACATAGCAAGGCCTTGCGGTCAGTAAGTGTGAATAAGTACTCACTCAACAGAATATAGAGAGAAGTGTTATGTAATTGGAAAACCGACATTTACGATTCTCTACTCGCCATCTGGGCGACTGATGGTCAAAGTTTTAGTCTCCCAGTCGTGAAAATGGTCGCCAATGGCGACTGGGCTTGACGACTGGGTGAGAGCTAATTTTATTCCCTGGTATGTGCACATGAAAGGCCCGGTGATTAATTTGGGTTAAAAGGGTCAACATGGTAAATCATAAAATGTCAAAAAAAAATTGTTTTCATTTAAATTCATGATGTTGACATATGTGGTTTATTATTATACATGTTATATATACATGTACCAATGTATTATGTTTACTACAAGTTCTTTACATCATTCTTATCATCAACAACATAAATGTCATGCTTAGTGATACCAATATGGATCTCAATAAGCCCTTTTCACATAACTGCGGTCCAGTTGTTTTGGACTGCAAAACGAGTACTTTTCCCGCAATATGACGTAAAGGACAATCAATTTTTAACTATGACGTAATGTGAGTCGGTACTTGCCGTCCACAAAGTGCTAGTCACGCAGTTACCTGAAAAAGGCTTATTACTTGGTTATTGCAAATAATACATGATGTACACCAACTCAATATAATACACTTGAAAACTATGTATGAAGTACAACAAAGTTATTAGACTAATGCCCTGTATGGATGAATGCACAAAGTCAAATAAATCTGCCAATAAGTAAAGACTAAAAGAGAATGGATACCATCCCCTAAAAGAATATGAGTGCCTTCTACAGGGAGAAGGGGGTTAGATACAGTTGCAACATAGGTAGTGATGGATTCAGGGGGGTACAGAGGGGGTATCTTTCCCCCCCCCCCGGCAATGGCCCAACATTTAACAATAAAGCCTACGCTCACGCAGCAAGATACGCCCGTTGGGATTTTTTTCACAACACCAAAATATCTAAGTCCCAATACTCTATAAGGACAAATCGGATGTACCTGAAAATCGAAAGGCGGCTTCCTCTTCAAAGTCTGATCACAATGTACAAATATCATGAAAATCTGTTGACGCAAATTCAAGTTATTGCGTTCCATGCACCTATATTTTGCCCTAAGCTTAACATGTATGTGCATATAACCCCCCCCCCCCCCCCCAATTACACATAATTTCTGGATAATGTGACAAAAAATTTAAGAATCTGTTATATATCTGAAAGAACATCCTTTCTACTTGAAGTAAACAAAATTTCAAAACATTTTGACCAGAAATACATTTTTAAAGAATTTTTAACTATTTTAGTAAATTTTACATTGTATCTAAAATATCTAAGTCCCATAACTCCGTAACGAGAAATCCGATGAACCTGAAAATCGAAAGGCGGCTTCTTCTTCAAAGTCTGATCACAATGTAGAACTATCATGTAAATCCGTTGACGCATATTCAAGTTATTGCGTTCCATGCGCCTATATTTTGCCCTTAGCTTAAACATGTTTGTGTATATAACCCCCCCCCTCCCATTACAAATATCTCAGTTATGCAACCAAAAAATTAAAAACCCGTTACATATGTCAAAGAGCATCCTTTCTACCTTAAGTATACAAAATTTCAAAACATTTCGATCAAAAATAGATTTTTAAATAGTTTTTAACTATTTTAGTATATTTTCAATGTATTTTAAAATATCTAAGTCCCATAACTCTGTAACGACAAATTGAATGAACCTGAAAATCGAAAGGCGGCTTCCTCTCCACAATCCAAACATAATGTATGAATATCATGAAAATCTGTTGACGCATATTCAAGTTATTGCATTCCATGCGCCTATATTTTGCCCTTAGCTTAACATGTATGTGCATATACCCCACCCCCCTTCCCATTACAAATATCTCGGTTTTGCGACAAAAAAATTAAAAACCCGTTACATATGTCAAAGAACATCCTTTCTACTTGAAGTATACCAAATTTCAAAACATTTCGATCAAAAATAGATTTTTAAATAATTTTTAACTATTTTAGTATATTTTCACTGTATTTTAAAATATCTAAGTCCCATAACTCTGTAACGACAAATCGAATGAACCTGAAAATCGAAAGGCGGCTTCCTCTCCACAGTCCAAACATGATGTATGAATATCATGAAAATCTGTTGACGCATATTCAAGTTATTGCGTTCCATGCGCCTATATTTTGCCCTTAGCTTAACATGTATGTGCATATAACCCACCCCCCCTTCCCATTACACACAATATCTCGATTATGCGACAAAAAAATTAAAAACCCGTTACATATGTCAAAGAACATCCTTCCTACTTGAAGTATACCAAATTTCAAAACATTTCGACCAGAAATAGATTTTTAAATAATTTTTAACTATTTTGGTATATTTTCACTGTATTTTAAAAATCTAAGTCCCATAACTCTGTAACAACAAATCGGATGAACCTGAAAATCGAAAGGCGGCTTCCTCTTTACAGTCCAATCATAATGTATAAATTTCGTGAAAATCCGTTGACGTATAATCAAGTTATTGCGTTCCATAGGCGGACGGACAGACGGACGGACTTCGCCATACCATAATACGACCCGTCAAATGACGGGCGTATAAAAACAGTAAAAAAAAAAATCAGCCAAATTCACCCTCGCCCCTTGGCAAAGGGGGCGCTGGATCCACTACTGATAGGAATGATTTTTTGCTTTGTCTCCTCTTAAGCAAAATAGCGCTCTCCGTAGCAGCACAGTGGGTGTGGGGGGAGGGGCAATCTCCTACGCATGCGTCCGATTTCAGTTCCGCTTTTCTTCACTTTGAAATCTACCTCTGCCGTCATCACCTATTGTTTGTCTGCAAGATTCTTGCAGACTGGAACTGGGGTTTCATATTTGTAAATTAAGTATTGGTCTTGGACACCCCACCCACCTAAATTATGGCAACAATGCTCAGTCACGTTTTTCTATACTTCTTTTCTAAATCAAGGGCTTCAACACTACCAATCCCTCCTCCTTCATTTGCACTGCAAAGTTGCATATGATATTGATGCATAGTACGACTCGTCATACCCAAATATGTCATGTAGTCGTACTAACTGATGCACCGATGCATGCAAACTTAGTTTTTACCTCTACTCGTGCTCTCATGACTTGTCTTTGTTGATCCTCTGTGAGGACAGTCAGTGACAACGTCACAAGCGTCAAAAGACGCAACCAAGCCATCCTTAAACGTGTCAACTCGACTATATCTAGTTCTTTGTGACTTGCAAAGGTAAACGTGTCGTGTAGGAAAACGGTCACCGTATTACACTTCGATCTCGAAATTTGAATTTCAGTTTGACAGTTTCTCAAAATCTGATATATTTATTAATTGCAGTTATTTGTGCATTTCAAAAAACTAACACTACATCTATAGAGTTACTGTATTTTATATCTATAATTAATATTAAGAAACTGCATAATTTTTATTATTATGTCATTACAGCATAAACGGGCACCTGTTACATGGGAAAAGGAGCGGGGGGCGGAGAATTGGATTTTTTTGTAACTTCTATACTAACTTATCTATACAATGAAATTAAAAAATAAATATTGGGTTTTCATGTTCTGTATGCATAAATTTTAACATTTCTGGTGCAATTCTAAATTTTAAGTACATGAATAAATGGCTGGCGAGCAGTAGCGAGCCAGGAATTTTTATAAGCAAAATATTGACTAATCAGAAAATACTGTCTGTGTCCTTTATCATTAACATATACATGTAATGATATTCAATATAGTTTGAGTTAAAGGTATTTTGCAGTTTTTTTATATCTGTATGACCAAAAA
This sequence comes from Pinctada fucata, assembly GCA_028142955.1. Lineage (NCBI taxonomy): Eukaryota > Metazoa > Mollusca > Bivalvia > Pterioida > Pteriidae > Pinctada > Pinctada fucata. Next base: position 23,280,556 of record AP027106.1, read on the forward strand.
TTACGTCAAAAAGTGGGGGGGGGGGGCACAAACATACTTATGCCCCCCCACTTTCAAAAGTGGCGGGGGGGGGGCACGTGTCCCCCCCCTGCCCCCCCCCCCCCCCCCCCCCCCTTGTCCTACGCCAGTGCTATACTAACTTGTTGAACATGTAAAATTGAAAAGATGATGAACTTTAATATGAATTCTCTGTAAAAATAATAAATTAAACAGCTGTCCACGTCATATGTCATGGATTTTGATGAAACTTTCTGTCATTATCATACAGTAAAAACACTGAAAACAAACTATATTGATATATTTGAACAATCGTTGCCAAGGTAACGGGGTCCATCTATTTGACACCCTTGAGAAATAAGACATATTGCGGCAATCTGTTGCCATGGAAACCATAGTCAAAACTTATTTTGTATATACAATAATTTTTTTGTAAGTTCAGCTCTAAAAAGAATAACTTCAAATGGTGTGTGTGTGTGTGGGGGGGGGGGGGGGGGGGGGGGGGTAGGTAGGTGTTGATATTAAGTCAAAATATGCGAAAATTAAGCAAAAATTAGGTTTATTTTTAGGGCCATTTTTGGTGTGTTTTTGACTATTTTGAAGGTTGAAAAAACAAAATTTGGCACATGTTTTAGGTATTCAATGTCACTTTGACAAAATTAATTACCATTGCTGTAAAAAATCAAGAAATAAAATTTATGGAGAAATGCACCATTTTTCCATGAATACTAATCAAATACTTTTGCTATAGTAACTTGGAATGAATATTTCCGTATACCGCAAATTTAAAAACATTGTTTCCCCCATTTTTGTGCCCTATGATTATGAAATAGTATACCTGTATACAAATTACATTTATCATTATATCCCTTGACCTTCAAATCATTTCAAGGTCATCTGTCCAAAGCTCAAGGTAATTTCCTTTAGACTCAAAACTCAGGATTTCAAATTATTTTGAATTGATTTTTCTAATTTGTTTCTTTAGATATTCTGATTTTATAAATATTTACAGTTGGACTACCTATCAATAGACGTAGAATTCATCACGGTTTTGTTAACTGAATGTATGACATACTTTCAATGAGAGCATAAGATTGAGATTTTCTAAATTTGTATCGTAAATTATATGTCATTTATTTGGGTCTTCAATCGGTTCCTGATAATTCTTGCTCCATCAGACTTTCATCTATTCCCAAAAACTGAAAGCGGCGAACTTTCAGTCCGAAGATGACGTCATATTTGCAGTGGATGTCTCGCTGAACAGTTAAGATGAGGCCGGGTTTTTTTTTACCGAGTGGTAATTAATATGCACACTTGAGTTATCTTAGCTTGGTAGGCGTGATAAACGCGGCGTCTGCTGACCACTCGCAAGCGGCGTGTGACATCAAAGGTATACTGATTATGCTAATTAGATATACCTCAATTTTACCTATTTGAAGTTGTCAATCAAAAATTAAGAGGGTTATAAAGGAAACATAGGACCAATCAGATTGCAATTCGCCTATCGCCAATTCCCAGATAAGCTCCGCCCATATTACCAAATACGCTGGATCCCGCTAGCTCAGACAAAAACCAGCTAAGGCGGATGTAAACGGTACATGTTCTATAGGAAAATCGGCAACAAAATATGCAATTTCAACTGATTTTCGTAATCATTTTTGCATGAAATATATTATGTGTAATGACTTTTATGTACTGTGAAAGTTATTTCGAGTGCGTCCAACACATTGTTTCAGGATGCGAAATGAAAAGTCGGGTCTGGTAGGGGTTAAATATGAAACACCGTCGGCGGGTACAGCCCGGGGGTGTAAGCATTTTTTTTATAACACGTGAATATATATTATTACGATAATTGATTTTATTGATTTCGGGGGGGGGGGGGGTCATTTATAATATTTGATATTAACTAAGATTTAAATTGCGAGTGTAATAAGCCTGACAATTCAGGAAATTAATGCATAAGTGTATAGGATCACTGATAACATAAAATCAAAATTTTATTTTTTCATTTAAAAAAAAGAAGAAGAAAAACGGGAGTGATGCGAACCGGATTTTTTTTTAATATTCATTTTTTTTTCTAAATTTCTAGGGAATGACATGTTCAAATATTTTGAGCATAATCGAAAACCGTAACTTTCTTCTTTACTTCTAGGCCTTAATTCATTTCTTTTTTTATTCCCTTTGCTTTAACATCATTTTGTGCTTATGCTATCATTGATCTTTCTAGGGTACAACCAAAGGAGTGGGGGGCAACCCTCTATCCATCTAGCTGGATTCTCCTATATGGGCTTTATGCTATATATAAATGATTCTTTTTGATTTTACAATAAAAGTACTTAAGAATAATAGTATGAAATGAATTAATGTCAAGATAATATCAATATGATTTATTCATTCACCCCCCCCCCCCCCTCTTTTGCCTATTCTTTACTCTTTCGCCGGCAAGATCGACTTTTATACAGCTTCTTATGGGTTTTAATTTGAATATTCATGTATGTTTGAACTTCTCAAAATCGGTTTTTATTAGATGTGCATATAATATATTTGATCAAGTGTATACGCAAATTATGTATTTCGTGTTATCCGTTGATGACCGTGCCGATTTTTGTCTATTTTAAGCACTTTTTATGTATTTGATCTGAGAAAAATATTACCCCGATATCTGTCATCATCTCTACTACTTGTATTATGTGCACATCTTTCAACCATTTTAATAAATCAAGAAAATGATGAAAATCTATGTGCTAAATGCTCATGTTATCTTGCATTTATATACTAAAGTTATGAGGATAACGCGTTAGTTTGTCTGAGCTCCCAGCACGTGCAGTGCAGAGGCTATTATTAGCATGCCTGTAACGATATGAGATAATATCATTGGTATTGCGGCAGCAGGGGGAGGAGTTGGCGATAGGTCAATTAGAGATGTTAACCCTACAGCGGTCAGCGAGGAAATGACAGGAAATTTACCTGTCTTCTTTCATAGTCCCCACCCCACCAATAGGTTTTGAAAGAAATTATGCCAAAAACATTGACATTAAGTGTATTCATCACTTTAAAATATTTTTCTGTGTGAGGTCATGTTTATGAGTTATCTCCCCTTGATGAAAATAGCGAAAAAAATTAATTGCTGAAAAAATAATTGGTGAACTTTGGATTCTTCAGCGAAGTTTGATAATATATATTTATTTATTCAAAATAAGTATTTGTAACATAATACAATACAATATAAATAAGGATCTGGAAAAAAGCTATTAGCTTATGTCAATCCATTTCCTTAAAGAGTGCAAGTGAGACAAACAGGCATACTTAGAACAATAGTACAAGTACTTCAAGATAAACTCTAATATATGATATACTATGATGACAACAAGGTAGTAAAAAAAAACGAAAAAAAAAAAAAAAATGAAAGAAGAAAGAAAGAAAAAAAAAGGTACTAAGTAATTATTCTTATCATGCTTATATGAGTTACCTAAGTGAACATGTACAGTACTGTATATGATGTATATGATGTGCCAAAGCATGCATATTGTATATTGCATACATACAAAAAGATGAAGTTAGTTTAGTAATATAATAGTTGAATAAAAATATCTAAGAAAATCTTAGTTTGAATGCTATACTTTTGAACAGAATCGAAGAGGTCAATGTTGTATTGGTACGGTTTCATCGTTTATATTTTTAAGAATTTTTTACCAATTGCTATTTGATGCCCCACGATGGCATCATTCTGTTGAATTTTTTTAGAAAAAAAAGCAAATTTTTCCCATAGGGTTCAACGTAAACTCTAAGGGTGCATAACTCTTTATGTCAATTTGTCAAAATTTTTCAATTATTTTTTACATCATAACTATGCAGTACGTGATTTTAGGTGTCAGAATTCCATAAATGGATGGCGCAATTACTTCTCATTACCCATTGAATACCTGAAACACCGGCGGCAAAAAGTGCATAGATACTAAAGGGGATTATGTAGAAAAAGAATGCAAAATATCTGATAAAATTCAAATCCTTCGATACGAGGCTCACAACATAGCAGTCAGCCCTGGTATTTCCAATGACCTTGAAAATTGAGCAAATGACATTGACATTTTTCCATGTCACGATAGCATCAAACTACATCTATATACCAAGTTTTTTTTTAACGATAGCAGGCATACATCTTTAGAAATTAGCTTTTAACTTACAACAGGCATTTACACCTTCGTGCCAAATGTTGCCATAGTAACCATTCAAATGCATATTAGCAGAACCCTTATTTCTACATCCTTCGATTCCCATGAAATCCTAGGATATGGTGCTATTCAAGAAATAGGCAACAATAATTTAAATCTTGAGCGAAATACATTAAATTTACTCATGTCAAAAGTAAGAAATATATCTGTTAGGTAAGATAAAGCCTAAAGGTCGAGAAGGGCACATTTTGAATACTAGTGAGCATTTTTTTCTTGAAATTGAAGATATACTGTAAGAAGGAGCATTTCAGAAAATTACATACCAATCCAACTTTCGTTAATTAAGTCACTTGAACTGCCTCCCCGGCAGGCTAGCTTTATCGGGAATGCGGTTATAAGTGCGCTTGACTTTAGACCCCTTCTCCCCCGTCGCTTTACGTTACAATTTGATAGCAGCGAAGTGGCTTTGGGATCCGCGGCAGGCCCTCTGGGTGAGTCATTAGTGACTCGATCGGTGGTCCTCGTGGCAAGGTTTTGGACCAAAGTGCCCGAAGGTACTTCTGCTCAGTCAGTACGGACTGGTGGACTGTCGTCATTGTTGGGTTGAAAGGATACCGCCAGCAGAAGTAGCAGCTGAAACATGCATGCTTTGACAGAGGAAAGCCGCGGATATCCCAAAGAGAACTCACGCAAATGAGTAAGCTTCGGGGGCGAAGCTTCCCCGAGAATGGGGAAGTGTAACGAATAGTGAGCTTAGGAATTAATATATCGATCACTTGAACAGCCCCCCCCCCCCCCCCCCCCCCCCCACCGGCAGGCTAGCTTTATCGGGAATGCGGTTAAGTGCGCTTGACTTTGAACAGACCCCTTCTTCAGGCTCCCCCGTCGCTTCACGTTACACATGACTGTGTGTATAACGGTGATCACGGCGGAACACACTCACACGAAAGGACTGGGGAAAAGGAGATAAGCCACCATGTTAACAAACAGACTCGCACTATATATACAGTATTCTAATATGACTTGATTCTTTTTCCCTATTAAGACAACAGACGCGAGCCGGGCTCTATTCTCCAATATAGGCCCTATAGCGATAAGCCACGCCTACCCATTTTCTGAAAGCAGATAAACCGGCAGGAACTGGTTTTTACCAAGAATCGATTTTTGTCAAAAGGTCTAAGTTTGATCATCATTAGAATAGACGCGGCTCGGTAATAAATGTGATTGGCTGAGGACGCTCGGGCATTATGAGATAATAGAGCCCGGCTTGTCATATTTTATTTCTTAAATAAGAGAAAAGGATCTATACATTTTTTTTCAATCACATTCCCACACTCCTAGCTGATTATTATTTGATCGATCGATAAGACTCATCGAAATCTATTTGAAATAGACAACGAAACAAATACAAGAGGCAAAGATACATTGCAGAGGAACATGGTCATCAACATTTGGAAAAGAAAAAGGAAAAGTCACTTGCATGTTTGTAGTTTATAGTATCTTAATATTTAAATTGATTATTGTGATAATATATTATATATGTCTAGTCGGTAAATAGCTCAAATTTAAGAGCTAATGTTGTATTGTTGACATGTCCGACTCTAAATAAATATTATTTGATTTGATTTGATTTGATTTGAAAAGAGAATGCAAACGAAAGCAATTACTAAATCGTTTAAAAACAACATATAGAGATACGGTATAATAAAATACCTACTCAGGATAAGCAGGGACGTATATAAATTTATATATGCGTACGTCCCTGGGATAAGACTGTTTTTCAACATTGCAACTTAATGGACGAAGTTAATTTTTTTAATCTTTAAAAAAATCGGTACAGAAAGCAATTTGAACCAACAAAATCAAGCTTAGGGTTTTAAAAAATCCTTGACAAAACTAACAAGGAAAAAAGAAAGAAAGAAAGAATTAAAGAAAGAAAGAAAGAAAGAAAGAGAAAGAAGCATATGGTTTATTTAACATTGTATGTATTTCTCTTTTGAAAAAAGCGGTATAAATTAATTGAATTTGTCCCTTATTTGAGCATTATAAAAAAATACATTACAAAGCATTCAGAAAAAAAGTCTTTATCTTTCGGGATCCGATTTTGAAAAATTCCAAAGGATATCCGAATGTCAACACGTGCACTTGAGCCAATCAAATTGCCTGATAGTAATTTTGAGGTCAAGGTGTAGATGTATCAGCGAATCCCATTGGTGAAATCTTCGAGAGCAGTAAAATTCACGTGATTTTTGACGTCACTAGGAATCCCTCGCCGAAATTACGTTGTCGATGAGGAGTGAAACTTTCCAAACATATTTCAACTCAAGTTTGTGTAAAAAGTAAGATCAGATGCCGTGAAATGGCGGGAGTGTTTGATCTAGAACTTCATGACACCCCGGACGGGGAGGAAGAGATCTCGGATGACGAGTATTTCGAGCCAGACATTCAGGTAAAAAATATGTGGGGGTGATTCCCAAATATTTCATCACCAGTGAGACATTGATGCCATTGTGTCTGTTGGTATGGATGATTAATCATTGTAGATATAGTGATGTCTTAGGTCTCCCCACAATAAATTGATCTCTCTCTACCTTCAGATCACATACAATAAAACTTGAATTTTGAAAGATGAGAAAATAAATGCCCACAGCTAGAAATTACAAATCAGTTTCTGCTTTTAGAGTTTTATCATCAGTCTTTAATTTAAAAGAATTAAGAATGTTCAAAGAATCAACAAAGTGAGTCAATGTAATGACTCTTTTTGAAATTTGAAATAACAGGAACCTTGGTGTGGTAAGATTACATGTAGGTGTAAAGAAGAAAGGCCTTTGTTCAGTTTAGGGGACCGGGACTATACTGTATAGGTAAAAAATCAACTATTTTAATGGTGAAAAAATCCTACCTTAGTCCCGTTCCTATATCTAACTGTCTTGCGTCGCAGACCCTCCGGAAAGAGGGAGGGCTTTGATATAAAAGGGAAAATTGGGGTTGTACACTGTAACTCAACGTAAAAATATTGCCATTTTTTTTTTGAATTTGACCGTCACTTTGTGCGGAAATCTTGACGTCACAATGCAATTTTCGTACGGGAAAAATGATGCTGAATTTCAACAATTACTTTTACGTCATACAACCGTCGTTTTGTACGGGAAATCAGTGAATCAACTACAAAGATGAGTTTGAAAGGGGAAAATGTACGAAGCCAAGCAACATTTGAGCGTATTTAACGGGGGTTTGGGGGCGGTAGCCCCTGATAAAAGTGAGTTAAAATAGTGATTTAATGTTCCTTTAGTTACAGAAAAGAAATATATCTTAAAAATGTTCATGTATTTCATTTATTTAGTTGTGGTATCCTAAAGACAATCAAGAGCAATTTTAACATGTTTAAGGAGTAAAAATAGTTATTATAATCCACAGTACAAATGAAAAATGCAACACTATTAAACAGTACAAAATACTCTATTCTCAGAAAAAAATTCTGGTTGAAAATTTAGTCTTAAAATCGTCTTTTTTTTGCCTATATAGTCCCAGTCCCCTAAACTGAACAAAGGCCAGAAGAAATTGATTACCAGTCCAATTTTCACAAAAGCTCACTAGATAGCCCAATACCGGGGACTGTTCAAAACTTTATACGTCAGGTAGATTTTATTCTGTCTTTTCGATATACAGAATTATTTCCCTTTTGGGACGGCATCTGATATAAACGCATTATAACGTAATGAAATTCCTATAGACACATCGTATTTGAAGCATGTTTTTCCTGAATTTCATGCTTGTTACCATTATAGAGTTTGATGACGTCACAATTACTTTACATCAGATACTGTCCCGAATTGGAAGGGAACGAAAAGACCGAATAGTCTGTTAGACAATTTCTAAGAGGGTGTGTAGTAGAAATTGTCTTACAAACTACTTTAACCATATGATCGTCCAAAAAAATTTGTCTTTGGGCTAGGGTTTCAAAAGACTATGCTGATGAGTTTATATAAGATTTAATAAAATTGAGAGAAAGATATGGTAATGATATTTATTTCAATTTGGACATGGGTATAAGCAGTAGCATAATATAAGTATGTCATTCATTTTGAAACTTGAAGGCTCATGATAATACTTAATTGCATCACATATTCTACATTTACCATTTTACATTTTAGGAGAATCTGTCCAGAAGTCAAGATGGAGGGTATGTCTTCATAATTTTAAGACTGAAATCATGTAGATTTGAGTAATAAGTATATTTGAAAGAGGAATAATCTACCGGGGTATTCTTTTGAATTTAACATTGTTTAAAGATATAAAGTTTAAAGAAAGATGTAAACTACCTGTTTAAAGATATAAAGTTTAAAGAAAGATGTAAACTACCTGTATCAAAATGATAAAAAAAATTGTTTCCATGGTAACAGTGAGGATGGCATGGAAATGCTGGAGCTTACAGAGAACACAGTTAATCCCGGACAGCTCAAAGTTGGTCCACAGGACTTTGAACTACTGAAAGTCCTAGGAAAAGGGGGGTATGGAAAGGTCTGTACTCAGCTTACATACATGTACCTTGTAGTTGTTCATTTATTAGTTGGATATATATGTATAATATAGGAGTAATTAATAATGACAATAATTTCCTTTATTTTAACAGGATAAACACAATTAGTCCTGGGACTAGTTTACATTGTGATCCTGTATTATCATGATTATATACATACATGTATGTACAAATAAATAATAAGAAAGTTAACATAAATAAAAACATATACATGCATAGTAATTTTTCATAAATTTGAGATGTTGAATACTGTATCTAAAAAGAAAATATGTAGTAAAATGTCCTCGTCTTAAAACTTTGCATCACAGACAATGTTCATGTATTAAAACTATTAAAACTATCTATGAAAATACTCTTCTAGATACATCTTTTTAAAACTGTCTAATGTTGTACAATTTCTAAGATTTGGTGTTAAATCATTCCAAAGTGCAAGATATAACAAATGATCGTCTAAAATATTCAGTGCGCGCTCTGGGAATAAAAAGTAATGTTCTATCTATACTCTGTCTGGTTACTTTTCTATTCACCTCATGTCCATATTTAAAAACATCAAGATATTCTGGTGTCATATTATGTAAAACTTTAAAAGTCAAAATCAATTTTCTAAACACATAATAATCAGACAGGGGCATCCAATTTAACTGTGTTAAAAGAGAACTAGTAGGTGTTAAAATATCTCTCACCCCAAGAATAGTTCGAGCTGCAGTTTTTTGTAATTTAAAAAGTCTATCAATGTAATCTTTCAAGGCATTAATATAAAGTATAAGCATAGTAAGGAATGGACAAAAAAATATATTGAGACTTGTAAGAATTCAGTTACTCAATTTTAATGGATGAAAAAGAGAGTGAATTAGTATTAGCAATTGATGTTATTAATTATAATAAAACAGGTCACATTGTGTATGAGCTTGATGAGTAATTTCATTTGTTTGGTATTACCATGATTACATGTAAAAGAATTTACAAAGCTTATTTCTGTCATTTCTCTCATTATGAAAATAAGATTAAAGAAATAACATTACTGTCATCTATACAGGGGTCTAGAAATAGTAGAATTCCCATTTCCCGTTGCTCAGAGCAAGTAAAATGTTAGGTCGGGAAAGTACAAAGCAGGTGTTTACTTGCCCATGGGCAAGTAGACTTGCTGAATGTTTTTTCCTCTTCATTCAGACTTCTTTCTTTTCGTATTCTACAGAAAGAATTTTAATTTGATATTCTTAAGAATCAAGAACTCAATTTACGAAATATGCCACATTTCAACAAGATTCAGTATAAGACCCATCCTTGGGGCAAGTGATTTTTGAGGTCGGGCTTGTAAATTTTAAGCCTTGAGTTGCCCATTGCAAGTAGATTTTGAAAAATATTCTAGACCCCTGACTATACACACTAACCATGATTGTAATACCAGTAAATATTATACATGAATTTACCATGTTTATTGTATGAATGTATAAAGTCTAAACATGCTAAATTATCTAATATTTTCCTCGCAGGTTTTTCAAGTGAGAAAAATAACTGGATCTGACAGTAGCAAAATTTTTGCCATGAAAGTTTTGAAAAAGGTTTGTATGATACGTTAGAAGTAAGTCTAAGAAAATAGATTTGATGTCATATGTTATATGTACTTGCACATCTCTTTAACATATTGAAATAACAATATTTATAACCTCATGGTATCAAAATGAATTTCAAAGCCAGATGAAAATTGCATGATTTTCTTTAGTTTGTAAACAACAAAAGTCAAAATCCATTAAATAATCTTATTTTTTCTCAATCATACCTGAATTTCAATTGATTATGTAATATTTGTATTTAATGATAACACTCAATATATGCATAATGTTTGCTTCAGATAGGCTTAAAATTGTAATACTTTTGAATTCCTATCCAAGTTATATACATTTAGATGAGTTGATTATAATTATCTACAGGCCACAATAGCTAGAAATGCCAAAGATACAGCTCACACCAAGGCAGAGAGAAATATTCTGGAAGGTGTTAAGGTATTCATATTTCATATACATTAAGTGCATGTACAAGATTCAAGATTATTATTTCCAAATCAGGGCCCATATAGGGCATAACACTTTTAAACATGAAATACGAAAATTTTAGACAATACAGTAGCTTATCATCACAGTACATGAGTTAAAGAAGATCCTGACAATAATCTCAACAGCACTCACATTAGAGCACAAAATGAAGCATTGACCCCTAGCAAGCTAGAGGTGGGACCAGGTGCCCGGGAGGAGTGAGCATCCCCTGTTGGCTAGCTGCACCCACCGCTGATGTTTAAATGTATTAAATGATTATCTCTCTGTGACATCATCCCATTTACGTTTTCAATCATTGATCTATAAAGAATTCATATCATTATGTAGTCATTAGATTCAAATACAGTAATTATGTTAAAGACAATATCCCTTATTAATTTTAAATGTATAAATACATGTAAATCCTGAATAATAAATATTGATCTAAATTATCGTCAGTCAGTGCTATTGTGGCATCACAGTGAAAAGTTTTATCACCTTGTGTACTCAAAAAGAACTATGTTCAAAACCAGGATATAGTCTATACCTGTATATTGATACATAAGCTCATTAAGTTAGTTACTCTCTCTTAGTGTTCTGTGTGCCTCTGCCCGTAGGTCATTGTTATACATGAACTTCTTTTCAAGCTTGTTTATTTTCAGCTCATGATTTTGTCTCTATTTTTCAGCATCCATTCATTGTTGATTTGATATATGCATTCCAAACGGGGGGTAAGCTTTACTTAATACTGGAGTATCTCCCTGGGGGCGAGCTTTTTATGCAGCTTGAGAGGGAAGGAATTTTCATGGAGGACACAGCATGGTAGGGATATAATATAAACATGATAAATGATATTCTAATTTGATTCATAAACTTTTAAATTATAGATTTTACATGTACTTTTAAAGTTACCGTACATAGATGTGAAAAGACTGTACATTTTCAAGACTAGTTGATGTGAAGTGCATTATTTTCTTGACCTTATACACATATTTCTATTATCAAGGTCACGGTCACCTGCAAAGTCAAGATCACACATGTGAACGATGACATGTCTATTCTTGAACATTTCTATTTAGTAAAGTTCACATACTTTTTATGGGAGTAATTTTTTTGTACATATATATACATGCGTGTTATAAAACTAAAATTATGAAGTAAATTATCTACATGTGAATTTATTGTACTCTTTCAGTTTCTACTTAGCAGAAATCACAATGGCAATAGAACATTTACACTCACAGGGAATTATTTACAGAGATCTGAAACCGGAAAATATCCTCCTAGATAACTCAGGTAGTATTATAACAATATGTGCTTTGTGTAGAATAGAATCATTTACAGTATAACCAAGAATTTCTGCAGGTATCAAAGGGTTTCACGATTTTATGGCTAAGCTGGGCATATTTATTTTTGCAAGTATATTAATTAAAAACAAATATATATACATGTACATGTACTAATGATGTTACTGTTTGTACCTTTCATTATTGATGTTTAGCTCTACTGGTCTCAGACCAGTCAAGCTTATGCGATACCACGTCGTCCGGCATCCGTCCGTCTGTCCGTCCGTCCGTAAACAATTCTTGTGCTCGCAACTCCTCTGAAACCATAGGAGATAGAAAGTTAATTCTTTTTGCATCCTACTTGGTATGTGGTCTAGTTGTGCACCTGACATTTGGTTTCAGCCCCTTACCCCCAGGGTCTTAGAAAATGGGCTCGGTCATGAAAATCTATGTAATCTTGTGCTCGCAACTCCTCTGACACTATAAATGATGGAGACTTAATTCTTTTTGCAATATGATGGGTCTGTGGTCTAGTTGTGCACCTGATATTTTGTTTGAGCCCCTGACCCCCAGGGTCTTAGAAAATGGGTGTGGTCATTTTCACCTATATAACTTTATGTAATCTTGTGCTCGCAACTCCTCTGACACTATTAATGATGGAGACTTAATTCTTTTTGCAATATGATGGGTCTGTGGTCTAGTTGTGCACCTGATATTTTGTTTGAGCCCCTGACCCCAGGGTCTTAGAAAATGGGTGTGGTCATTTTCACCTATATAACTCTATGTAATCTTGTGCTCGCAACTCCTCTGACACTATAAATGATGGAGACTTAATTCTTTTTGCAGTATGATGGGTCTGTGGTCTAGTTGTGATTCTGATATTTTATTTGAGCCCCTGACCTCCAGGTTCTTAGAAAATGGGTGTGGTCATTTTCTCCTATTTAACTCTATGTAATCTTGTGCTCGCAACTCCTCTGACACTATAAATGATGGAGACTTAATTCTTTTTGCAATATGATGGGTCTGTGGTCTAGTTGTGCACCTGATATGTTGTTTGAGCCCCTGACCCCCAGGGTCTTAGAAAATGGGTGTGGTCATTTTCACCTATATAACTCTATGTAATCTTGTGCTCGCAACTCCTCTGACACTATAAATGACAGAGACTTAATTCTTTTTGCAATATGATGGGTCTGTGGTCTAGTTGTGCTCCTGATATTTTGTTTGAGCCTCTGACCCCCAGGGTCTTAGAAAATGGGTATGGTCATTTTCACCTATATAACTCTATGTAATCTTGTGCTCGCATCTCCTCTGACACTATAAATGATGGAGACTTAATTCTTTTTGCAATATGATGGGTCTGTGGTCTAGTTGTGCACCTGATATTTTGTTTGAGCCCCTGACCCCCAGGGTCTTAGAAAATGGGTATGGTCATTTTCACCTATATAACTCTATGTAATCTTGTGCTCGCATCTCCTCTGACACTATAAATGATGGAGACTTAATTCTTTTTGCAATATGATGGGTCTGTGGTCTAGTTGTGATTCTGATATTTTATTTGAGCTCCTGACCCCCAGGGTCTTAGAAAATGGGTGTGGTCATTTTCACCTAATATATATAACTCTGACATGTATGTAATCTTGTGCTCGCAACTCCTCTGACACTATAAATAATGGAGACTTAATTCTTTTTGCAATATGATGGGTCTATGGTCTAGTTGTGATTCTGATATCTTATTTGAGCTCCTGACCCCCAGGGTCTTAGAAAATGGATGTGGTCATTTTCTTCTATATAACTCTTTGAATCTTATTTTTTGTGTCATTGAGCTAGCAGCCCCTGGCCACTAGGATATTGAAAAATGGTCATAGCATTCTTTTTTGAAATATCTTATCTGGGATATTATGAATTCCATGAGTGATATTCTAGTTGCAGTTTAATGGATATGTTGTTTTGTTGTGCAATGCTCCTTATAATTTGTTAAAGCGCCTGCTTCCTTATAATGGTCTTAGGTTTAAAAGAAAGGAAATTGATCTTTTAAAACAAAACAACCAGGAGAGCTACAGTCTTGTCAGAGACTTCTGGTTTAGTTCGTCCTTTTACATGAATACGCTCAATTCATTTCACTTTATGTTTTATTAGGAAAAGTGAAGAATGGCACATGTACAATAAGAGCAAAATGTAATTGACATACCAATTTATGTTAAACCTTGCCAAACACAATTTTCGTGTGAATAATTTTTCGCAATTCCAAATTACTCGCGAATATAGCAAAAAGGAATATAACACAAAATTTTGATTATACTATATTATTTCAAAATTTGAGCCCATTAAGGGCATACAAGAACAATGAAACAAAAGGACATTTGAAAGTGATAGTTACTGTATAAGTTTCAATAAATGTAATGTTCCTTTTAGAGTTAACATTGACAAGATTGGTTTATATTTTATGAAAATTACATGTTTCACCTCATTAATAAACGCATGTCTTGAAGGTATTTTTAAATACAGGAATTACTATTGTACAGGTAGTATATTAAAACATTTTCTAAAACTTGCTTGATTTTGTGTTTTAGGTCATGTGAAGTTAACAGACTTCGGTTTATGTAAGGAATCCATTAGTGAAGGGGGACTGACACATACTTTCTGTGGTACTATAGAATACATGTGAGTAATATGTGTATGATGCAAAGCTATACAATGTACTTTGGTGATCACATCATATGGAGACATTGGTTCATGTTTAGTAACATAAATACATGTAAATACATATCAATCTTATAAATATTTTAAAATATTTAAGTTAAGTGTAGCATCTGATTCTTAAAAAGGCAGAATTTGATATGTATGTATGGGTCTGTAGGTTATGAATTCATGTACATGATACACAAGAATCGATTTTTCTCAGTCATAACTGATGATCATTATTATATCAAATTACTTCAATACCAGGGCCCCTGAAATTTTGACGAGGAGTGGTCACGGTAAAGCAGTAGACTGGTGGAGTTTGGGAGCATTGATGTACGATATGTTAACGGGAGCTGTGAGTAATTTATAACTAGGATTTTGGTTTTCATCAAAATAATGAGTGTCTTATTAGTGGTATTCATTGGTGTATAATTCTGGTTGGGCATGTGCAAATTCTGTGAATCTTGTAGGGATTTTTTGAAAATTTGGATGTGTCCAACCTGAATTACATGTATACGCCCATAGAAATACAGTTATTACTTACATGTATTTCATTTGTATTAAACCATTTGATTTTGCATTAATAATAAGCATATTGAATATCATATTCTATACAAGAGAATCTGAACATTTGTAAATTCTCCTTTTAAAACCAAAGCGTGACATCTCAATAGGCAACCATATTTTAGGATGTTAATCCCTTTGCCTGAGGAGCATTTAGCACGGGATTATTCTGCAATGGAAATATTCTTATAAATTCTTCTTGGGATTTTTATTGTACGAAATAACTTGAGGTTTTCTTACTATTTTTTCTGTTTGTATCTTGTAGCCACCATTCACAGCTGAGAACAGAAAGAAAACAATTGACAAAGTAGGTCAAAACAATTTTCATGTAAACATCAAAATTTACTCAAAAACTATACCCAAGTGGATTTAAAGTACATCTCATAATCAAAAAAATAAATTCAACAATGCTTTAATTGGTTATTTGATTACGACATACATTAATAATGTACATGTATCAGCCTGCCAACAGTGGCATTGTGGGATATTTGGCTGTCCCTGTATTATGATAATTACAAAGTATCAGAATGTACAGTTCATATGGAAATGTAAATTACTTTTGTAAATGTAAGTTTTGTGTTTCACAGATATTAAAAGCCAAACTTAGTTTACCTCCATATTTGACCAACGAAGCCAGAGGACTTATCAAAAAGGTTTGTGTTTGTACTGCTTTCGGATTTCATGCATATTTATTTGCTTATAGGGTATTGCAATTCACAAATGTAATTAAATTCAACAACATACATGTCATGTACATGTACATGTAACTTAGATTTCCAACAGTATTTAAGCAAGTTGTATCCCAAATGTTCAGAATTTTTGTCGAAAAGGACATGTGCATTAACAGAAATTTGTTATATGGAATAGTTACATTACATTACATAACTAACATTTATATGATTTATATTTATTGACAGTTACTGAAGAAGTCTCCACAAGAGAGGCTAGGAGGGGCAGCAGATGATGCCAAACCCATTAAGGTATGTGATACATGTAAATGTATTGACAAATGTTTGGGCTTGTTGTCTTGATTTCTTGGCGTCTTTGCATATAAATGTACATGTATATACAAGTATTTATGCATCATTACGTCTTTAAAAGTGAAAAATGCACTTGTAAAAAGTGCTCTTAGTATAGATTGTTTATATGAAGAAAAAACTTGTAGTTGTTTTGCTCATTTAATTGATTTTAGGTGTATGTTGCATTTAGCATTAAACTATTTGATTGTAAATGTATTTTTATGGTGGTATGTAAAATTTCAGCACCATGCATTTTTCCGACATATGAATTGGAATGATCTGCTACAGAGAAAAGTTGAACCTCCTTTTAAACCTTCAGTCGTAAGTATATAATTACACGTATTTTATACCAAAAGCATACATGATTTTTACATGTATATATATATATATATATATCATCAAAGTTCTTACATGCTATTTGAATTAGGTAGAAATTGTAAAATTTACATGTAGATTATGGAATAACTTACTTATTACAGGTAAATTTTGCATTCTTCAGTATTGTTAAATGTGCTAACCATTGCACCAAACTACATGAATACGGCTAATCTACCATGAGATAATGTTTAACAGGCTTATCATTATAACTCCTTTATATTCTCTGAATGTTACAAGTATTTCAATACTGTCGTCTTTATTCCAGACAAGTGAGGAGGATGTAAGTCAGTTTGACACTAAGTTTACACGACAGACCCCCGTAGACTCCCCAGACGATACTGTCCTCAGTGAGAGTGCCAACAGAGTGTTCCTAGTATGTATACATTATGGGAATTTATATCTCAAAGGGTCTTATAATGAAAAAATACTTTTGATCTTTCTTGCAATCAGCATCAGTATGTACACATGAGCAAGGTATTGAAATCTGCAGCATATACAGTCAAACCTGTCTTATGTGACTTTGCAAGGGCCGATAGAAAATAGGTCACATAAGACAGGTGGTCACTGAATACAGGTTCAAGCTGATCTGATTTTGACCAACAAAATGTTCGTAGTATAAGAGCAATACTATTAAATGAATCACTGCATATATCAAAACGTGTATTTATTGATTAATCGTATTGCACATATAAAATCACACTAGATTTTATTTATCACAGAAGATTTAATTTTGAAAGACACTGATGAAGCGATTTCATGTAAAATATAATGCAGTTTAGGTCCTTTTCAACTCTGAAAGTCGTAATATACAGGTTTGGAATCCGGTACAGGACAGAAAAATAACGGTCGTTGTCGCTATAAACAGGTTAATTTGATAGGAAAAATTCTTGGGAGGAATAAAAAGGGTCACATAAAGCAGGAAGTCGCTAAAAAGAGGGTCACTTTAAGACAGGTTTGACTGTACCATAAACATGACTTGTTCTTAAAGATTATTTCTATTTGTATTGTAAGAGTATGTATTCAGAAAAAATCAGTCTCACAAATATCCAACCAAGCATTTTTTATACATGTACATTTCATTCAATACACGCCTCTGGATGTGCATGTAGAAATTGATATTGTACCGTGAATATTAGCTATTTCCATGTCAATCTAATTTTATATTAATCTGTCATTTAGGGATTTACATATGTAGCTCCCTCAGTTTTGGATGAGCTGAACAACAAGCCGTGGATAGAGAAGGAGCCCCGATCACCACGTAAACCTGGATTCAGGGGGGCTATGAGGTAATCAGCGTACATGTTTACATGTATTGCGTTTTGATAGTTATACACTTACTACTATCAACAGCTTCAAATTTCTCTAAGAGTAATATTTTGAATTTGAGGGTTGTTAAGAATTCTTTAAACTTTTTGAAGTTGCAAATTAAATGAGTTTTTAATAAATGCCGCACTGACACTTGTTCAATGTTCTCCTAATTTCTACCTCACATATTGTACTAACCGTCTTGGTATTTGGTTTTGTTCTTAACTTTGTATCTTTGTACTTTAAGTCCACATCAGAGTAGTCTGGTAGAGGGTTTCCGAGTGGCTGGTCACATAAATGGAACGGAAGAAATGGAAGCCATGGACACGACAACGATGGTTATACCAAAACGATCTACATCCCCCGCAATCGCCACCAAAAATACCGCCTTCAAACAAGCTGCCTTCCCTGGTAGTCAAAATAGACCCCCACATCTACGCATGAATTGACTAAGGCGTATTTTTAGGAAAAATTAGTTTAAAATATTTTAGCCTAGGACATTTTTTAGAAATTGCGCTGTCTTACTACTATATTTACATGTATGTGAAAGCATGGAAGAGTGTGTTTATAGATATGCCATATGGGTACATGTGTATTTTTTAACGTGTGTAATGACAGAATTTGAGCATGTGAGAACTTGTGTTGTCCCCAGCAGTGTGTGATATTTATTGATATGCTACGGGAAATAATGCTGAATAAAAATTCAGAAATGGCTACTTTTGACTGCTGCATTATAGAGGCTGTAGTTTTAAGAGGAAAAGTATTTTTTAATCGTCTCACTTCAAAAGTGATAGATATGCATAGTATTATAAACAAGGTATGTCTTTCCTGAATGAATGACTTGCGTTATTTTTTCCTATGAGAGTCAAATGTGATTTTTTCCTATGAGAGTCAAATGTGTGAATTTAACAAGCTCAAGTCTGTGCCGTTAAGTCAATGGATCACAGTGAGCATTGATAAGAATGATTGTGTGATTTACACGTAATATTAAGTTTTCAGAAAGTTTTCAGATAAGTTGTAGTCTCGATTTTAAATCGTGTTTTAATCTTAAAACCATGAAAGCTTTGGCTGCTGGCATTTTTTCACATCAGATTTTCTGCTTAAGTTTCAAGCATTATTGTTGTATGGTTCAGAAGTGGTAGAGTAAAATAGAAAATAAGATAGAAATCATACTGCTTTTAGTAGAAGCAACAGATATGACATTGTGTTAACATATTGCATGAGTATCAATGAAGAATATATTTGCTTGGATGTAGTATTTCTCATAAATAACATTGCTAAAATATCATGAATTGCAATATATGCAAAATGTCGATGGCAATTTGTAAATTTGAAAGGCATTTTATGATAGAATAATTATATTACAGGTACATTTATGGTTGCTTTAATTTTGAGTATGTGTGAAAGAGAGTTGAAAATGAATGAATGAAAAGCTAAAAAGCTTTATGAAATAATGTGTTCAGAGTATTTATTTTGATATTTTATGCTGTCACACTTAAAAGGCGTCAATTTGTAGTCTCACCTTTGTTTTACAGATGTACACATTAGATTTAATGAAAAATTAATTATGAAGATTTGTACAATGATTTTGGCACTGTATATTGTATTAACATTTGTCATGTGAACTAATCCAGTGAGGGGAAGGGGATGGGGGGATTGAGAAAAAAAATCGAAAATTCATTAGGTACTAATTTTGATATTAAGCTATCTTTGCTTTGGGAACACATTTCTAGTTTTAAGAAGTTTTATTTGGAAATTCAATCTTATTTTATCCAAATACATTTTAATTTGAGTTATTTGTTTTAGGTTTAAAACTTATTATGTGTATATAAGATATTCTACAATTTCATTTCATAGTGTACATTTCATAGTTGTACATGTATATCAAAAATGAAATACATGTACTCGTATGAAATAATTTAAATTCACTGGAAAACGTACCAATTTGTGACATATTTTATAATAGTTTTTGATGGAAGACCAGCACCCTGTTTCACAAAAATTCTTACGAAAAATTTTAGGAATTTTCGTAACTTTTGATCGCTTAGTACTTCTTATAAACTAAAAATCGTGATGTTTTTGTTTCTGAATTTGTATTTAGTGTGCACAACTTAATCTAAAGTGAAAAAGATTTTAAGCTTTCATTGGATGATGAAAGTTATGAAATTTCCTTAAATTTGTCGTAAGTATTTTTGTAAAACAGGTTCCAGTTCTATTGCTTTAGTTGTATATCTGGTTTTAACTCAGGAATTTATTTAATACTACAGTCTATACTTCTCCTTCATTGTGTGCTTCCCAGCCAATGTCAGGAGTGTTTTGTGATAGGTTCTTCTACCTGTAAATCAGCTTCATGTTTGTACAGTAAAATTCTAATTGTATCTAAATGCAAAGAATTCAATAATATTTAAAACTTTTTGCATTGTTTCTTTTGCCACGCAACAACTGTTTCTAGAGAAGGTTCACTTTTGCCATAAAATTGCCTTGATATTGTATGTGATTGTGCTGACATCCTTTTTTTCTATCATCAATGTTAATTTTACAAGTTTGTAAAAATAACTAATATCTCTATCTTCCACGTACTAGTATTTCAATGAAAACTTGAAACAATGTGAACTCCACAAACTTTTGCATCTGTAGCCTAGAAGGAATGTTAGTCACTATTTCATTTTTATCACGCTCATATAAATTACAATCTAAGATTGTACATTTTTCTGTCCCACTTAAGTTAGATCTGATTTAATAATTGTAAGTTTAAAAAAATTATATTATACCATATATACATGTATTATCTGAGAATTTTGGTGCAAGCAAAGTAACTTGGCCTTTGTTTAATTTCAATTTGCGCAAAATCAATCAGTGGTGTAATGGTTTTAATTCTTTTATAAAGAAACAATTTATATGATCAGTAAAATATAACATGACATCATGACCAAAGACAGTACCTGTTATAATGTACCAATAAGTCATAAACATCTCTCCAAACATGTACATGTATATTCCCTTTTCATTATGATTTTTTTGCTTAAACTTGCTTGAATACATACTGAAGTCTCTCTCATAAGTAATACATACCAATACATACACATTTATAGATTTTACTAACAAATATATTTGTACCGAAATAATTTTTATGATTTCTTTCTTAAAAAAAACTTGACTAACATTTCGTCTCTTATTAGGCCAGTATTTTTTACCTTAGTTCTTTAATTCTGTATGCAGCATCAGCTATAGATTGTTCAGGATTTTTATCATGATTTCTTCTGATCCGTCTTAGTTCACAATTTTAATCATGATTTGTAAGGAATGATTTTACTGATGTATTGTCAGGATATACGATTCTTGTTTTTTATCGTGTAAATATTGAGCCATTTGTGTCTGTTTTTCCTGATTTGAATTGTTATGTACATTTATTCATTCTATTTATTAACTTGATTGTTGAGAGTGTTTGATATACATGTATAGTCAAAAGTATAGAACTGTTTCACAAACTTCCGAAAATGACTTAATAGAACACCTTGATTGTATGTATATTTACATGTATGTTCTGTTTGTGTTATGAAAATCGTATTGTTTACCGATGATTCTTTTTTTCGCAACTTTAGAAAAGTTCTCCCTTCATTCTTTATTATCTACAGGTATCTGGACAATTTTAGATGAAAACTGTAAATTATATGTATACTGTGTCTAGTCAGTGTAAAGTAAAACACAGTAAACTTGAAAAAAAGATTAACTGGCTTTTTTAATAATATATCTCCGATATCACATTTCATTCTTTCAACATACATACATGTATACATTTACTTTAAAAATTTAGAATATAATTTGGACATTTTTTTTTGTTAAGAGAAAATCTTAAGATTTCATTTTCTCAATATACTGTACATATACTGTACTTTAAAAATTTAGAAACTAATTTTGAAAATTTTATGTGTTAAGAGAAAATCTAAAAATTTGATTAAAATGATCAGGAATTTCTCATGTTTGCGGATTTTGCACTTCAGACATCACACTTCGAAGGAACTGTGTCACAAAAGCAAAATGTTGATTCATATTCCAATGAATCTAGAATACTATGTGCGAAGAATTAATCTGTTTTCATGTCTGAAATATATATTTAAAGCTCTTGAGTGTCATTTCGTGCATTGTGTGTTCAGATTTTACTTTTCTGTTCACACCTGATTTCTATTATATGACCCCTAAATTGCAAAGTCCAGAGTGCAAAATCTGAAGTACGTCAACTTGAACAATGTATTCATTTCCATAAATACAAAACACTAAATTTCAAAAACATGTACAAGTGAAAATCATGAGGCTGTCTCTGCCAAAAATGCTATGTATCTAATATGGTAAAAACTTTTTTTGATTATAAGTGAATGTAATTTGTTTTGCAATTGTTTTATTTCAATGTAGTATTACATATATTGTACTTCTTGATCGTTTTACCAAAAAAGGACGTAATCTTAATTTTGTTATTACGAAAAATGTTCAGTTGTTAATATGTACACAATGCCTTAGCACAATAACACAGTTCAATTTGATGTGAGAATGTGTTTTCAGATAGGAAAATTAAAGTCTTAGATTATTAGATTTTTTTAATGCTTGATGTTTAAAGAAATTTTCTTTTAGTTTTACCTATTCAATTTTTATTTCACAAAATTGTAATTTTTGTGGCTTTCTTTGTGGAACTATCAGGCAAAAACGTCCCCAGTAAATTAAGATTTTATTTAATTGTTTAGTACATTGATTTTATTGTAAAATTTATCAACATTTTATGCAATAAGTACAGGGGAAATATTTATAAGTATAAGGATAGTACACTAAAATGATTATAGATATCAGTAATATCAAACAATGCAATGTCATGTTAATTTTGCCATTTCCTTGGCGTTATTAAGTCGTCTCTTTGTTTTCTGTCATTCATAATGATTTCAAATTGGTCCCAAAATGAAAATGAGAAATAAATAGCAAATTCTGATTTATAAGTTTTGTTCGTGTTGCAAGTTACATTAGATTTGTCTTGAGAATCGAAATAGGTATACCCTGAGTGGATTATATCCCCACTTTCCGGTTTGATCAGTCAATGACTTCCTGATCACATGTGTCACACGCTTACGGTTACTCTTAGTCTAACTTTTTAATGGGAGATACATGTAGGTGGAAAACTACATTGTATGTCAAATATTGATCTTATACATATTGAATATTCATAGGTTAGGAAGGAATACTTCCCACAATCTTCAGCTTACATTAGGAAATTACATATCCTTGCCATGAGCTCACTTGTTTACTGACTTTTGTCCTGAGCATGTACATGTATATAAAATTGGATGAAACCTTGGAGAAATGATTTGATCAACTTATAAGCCTAAAAAAGATTATCTTACAGCATACCGGTATACTATGTACTGCAGATAAAGTTCATCGAAGTAAGTACATGTACCAAACTCAGATGCACTGTCTGGAAAGTTGTAGCAACAAATTGAAAACAACTTGGAGATTTGTAGACTAGAGTACCACTATAGGTACAAAATGTGTTTGTCAAAGACGTGTTTTATATACATTGTAAATCCTTATAAGAAATCGGATCTGTGTAATTCAAGAAATTTTAGAATAGAAAAGTATATTTTGGAAAATGATTTGAAGTAGATTTTTGTGTTGCCTGCGAAGCATAGCGACTCTTGGGGATCATTGTGTCGCCTGCCAAGTATAGCGACACTTAAGCGGTGGTCACAACCCACTACGTGCACTTATGTGCTGTCTGCATGCAAAAATGTAAGCAAACTTTGGGTATCCGTACGGTGTCCGTGTGTTATCAGTACGTGTCCCGTATGGCCTTCTTGTGGATTTGGGAACACGCAGACAGTACGTAGCAGTTTAAGTGCATACAGAACTTTCGCTGCGTGCTGCCTAAGAATTCAACAAGAGGTATGACACGCAAGTTGCAAGTATGTGCAATGCACCTTCGACGCAAGGAAGTGTGGACTCTGTGCAGTATGTGTCAATTTGACATCCTTACAATAACATAGAAGACGTATGGAGAAAGTAGGTTGTAAGCAAGTTGCATGCAAGTCGTAAGTATGTGCAATGCACTTACTTTTTTTGCGCTACATATGATGCATGTAACCATCCGTATAACAGTGCGTGCGATGTGCGTGACACACTCCTTCCGTCACACTTTTGATTTGTAAGTGATAGGGCTTTGATATTTCACATGTGTATTCCTTGTGACAAGACTTTTTTACACATACGATAATTTTTTACCAAGTGACCTTGACCTAGATATTTGACCTACTTTTCAAAAAAAAAGTTAAGATTGGCTATATCTTTTGATATGTAAGTGATAGGGCTTTGAAATTTCACATGTGCATTACTTTCGACTAGGCCTTTCTAACATTTTTTTTTTACCTTTTGACCTTGACATTTGACCTTCTTATCAAAAAAGTTAAGAATGGCTATATCTTTTGATTGGTAAGTGCTAGGGCTTTGAAATTCCACACATGTATTCCTTGTACCTAGACTTTTCTACACATACCATAATTGTTTACCTTTTGACCTTGACCTAGATATTTAACATACTTTTCATGAAAGTTAAGATTGGCTATATCTTTTGATTGGTAAGTGATAGGGCTTTGATATTTCACGTTTATCCCTTGTAAAAAGACCTTTCTAAACATACATTTTTAACAAAGTGACCTTGACCTAGATATTTGACCTACTTTTCAAAGAAATTCAGACTAGCTTAATCTTGTGATTGATAAGTGATATGGCTTTAATATTTTACACATTGTATTATGATGAGACCTAATTATCTTTGTTACCAAAATCTTTTACGTAGTGACCTTGACATAGACAATTGAACCTCTTTTCTGACATTTTGAGACTGACCATATCTTTTAATCGGTAAATAAGAGGTCTGATATTTCACATACGAATTTCATTTGACAAAACTTTCCTACTGATACCAACAGTTTTGAGCAAAGTGACATTGACCCACATATTTATCCACTTTTTAAAGATAAGCCGCTTCACAGGTGACACAAATGAGTTAAAGAAGATCCTGATGATAATCTCAACAGCAATCACAAAAGAGCATAAAATTAAGCATCGGCAGACCCCTAGCAAGCTATAGGTGGGACCAGATGCCCCGGGAGGAGTAAGCATCCCCTGTTGGCTAGCCACATTCATTGAATTGCTATTTTTTGGCAGTAGCTCCAGCAGACAGGAATTCAATGTAGAGAAATTTCTTTATTTCTTACACTTGAAATCTAACCAAATGAAAGCTATTATTAAAAAAAAAAGACCTGCGAGTATAGTACAGTATGTGTATAAATTTCTTGTTGACATTGAAACTCTACGGTTAAAAAAGACAACTTTTAAAAATCTTCAAGTGGTCATGAAATTGTAAACTCTTTCTCCAAACATGCCAATTAAAAAATAGAATAACTTCATGGACTTTTCAATACTGTGAATGTCATGATCAAAGAGGATCAAGTGCGAAACGTCTTGAGGCCGAAATACAGGTCGGTCGAAATGTTTCAAAACCAAAATATTGCACAACAAGCATGGCGGAACATGTGGGACTTTCGGTAAGAATGAACAGTTTAAATGACGATTTTGATTAAACTATCTCAAGAAATCCCATAAAATTTTGGATTTAAATTCACAATGATTTATTTTCAGAGTGCAGATCTTTTGAAAAAGTTTGCTCAAAGAATAACAGCGCCAAGTTCGAAAGAACGAGTAGGTCTGCTACGAGAACTAGCCGAACGTGTCGGCAAATCTGGTACAGTCATAAGTTTCTTTATGTAATGATAAAGTCATCATTTCATTGATTTTATGTATTTTACACCTCATATCAATTTCATTGTCCGTTACACGTGCGTACGTCAGGCAAAATGTAGTTTTCAACATTGATTTCACGAATTTCCTCTGACTATAAATATTTTATATAGTTAGGCACGGTCCATTTGATATTCGGGGGGGGGGGGGGGGGGGGGGGGGGGGGGGGCTTGGGTTTTTTTTTCGAAAAAAATAATTTTGCTCTGAATTTTGATGAAAAAAATAAATTTGCTTATGGTGTGACAGAAAAAAATAATCTTGCTCTTACAAGTAATCTGAATTTGAAGAATAACCATAAAATTCGCTTAAAATTCCTGAAAATTTTTCCGCTCGCTTCGCTCGCCTCAGTTTTTACCTTAAATAGGAAAATTTTGGCTCGCTTTGCTCGCCATAGCTTTCTTCTGTATTTAATGGCAAGTTCATATTTGAAAATATCAAAAGAATGCATGTGACTGAAACAATTAAAATCCTTAAATACATTATCAATATAATCTATTACTATTAATAGATACATATATCACCATTGTCTCTAATTTTATATACAAGCTTAGAAGGAGAGTTTAAATAAGTTTTTCACTAGTTTTCATTTCTACATGTTACATGACCTTATATACATTTTGTTTACTAAAAATATATCGCATATCGTAAAAATCTTTCATCTCTCTCAGTTCAGAAGTGAATACAAATTTTACATAAAAATAATGTTTGGAGTAATTTAAGTAAAAATAAAAAATTTCTATTGAAAAAACACAAACATTCTTAATATTCACATCAATTGTTATAAAAAAAATTTCCTTGCTCCAACTTTGCAAGAAAAAAATAATTTTGCCCCGGTCCGGGGCGAAAAAAATAATCTTGCTCCAACAAAAAACCCAAGCCCCCCCCCCCCCCCCAGAATATCAAATGGACCGTGCCTTAGAGGAAATTCGTTTTTGCTTGCTCCTTTATCAAGCAAAGGATTTATGTAATGTCATTTGTAACCGTTGTGACTATATAGCAATGTCATTCCATAAACTTGTGTTCAAATTGTTCACTTGACAATAGTTCACTTGACATAGACTACCGCTAACAGAGACTGAACCCCACTATGGTTGTTACAGAACGAAGTCGGACGAAACTGTTGCCCAACGATTTTTCCAAATTACAGACCTTTAATATTGATTTTCTTGCAGGTGACACTTGAGTAAACATTAAACTAACTATCTAATAATAATCTATACCCACCTCGCGTTTTTTTCTCGCTTCGTTGTTGCATTTATGCCAATTTTAATTCCCTACCAAAATAAATAGGCAAGGCAAAATTGGCAAAAATGGAATGTTCAACGAAGCGAGAAAAAAACGCGAGGTGGGTAGAGATAGTTAGTTTAATGTTTACTTAAATGTCACCTGCAAGAAAATAAATATTAACGGTCTGTAACGGCAACATTTTCGTCCGACTTCGTTCTGTAACAACCATAGTGGGGTTCAGTCTCTTTTAGCGGCAGCGGAGAGACTGGATTATTAAGTCTACACTTGACAATATTTGTGACAAAATTGAGTAGGTCATCATGGTGATTGCCTCCAGATCAAAATGATCATGTACTGGTATATAGTGCATGTCTTCAGCAAGTATGTCAATTTATCCTTGATAAGCAAACATTTAATACAAGCGATAAATAATCATGAAACATTCATTTGTACTTTGATTAATTTAGAATTTTTCAATTTTAGATATCTAAATCTACAAGATCTTATATACAACAATGATATATCTGCTATACATACGTTGTACATTGTTTACATGTATGTTCAATATCTGGTACAATGTATATACAAAATTTTTTTTTAGTCAGTGGATCCTCCACAATATCTGTGGTCCTAAATTTATTTGTTTGTTCTGACACCATATAAGACAGGTTGTAAGATTCCCTAAGTAGCATGAGTAGCACATGTATACTCTGCAGCATGTTAAGGTCCGAATTCCAAAGGAAGCTTAGCTCAGGTGCAGGGTACAAACAAACACAAATAAAAACGCAAACACTCAAAATTCAAATACACAAACTTTCGGCCCCATGGCCTATATCCAGTGTAAAAAATGACAATATATATGACGACTAAGTAAAATCCAACTTTTCTTCTCCAGCATGTCGAGCATTCATTGCAAATGTTTACATTATATGTAGTCTATGACGTCATAATCTTTATTTGTACTGTATCATCCCTTCCCTCTGGAAGAAATATTTCAATCTACTACATACAAATACGAAATAGATTGTGCACACACAAGTGACATAATTTAATTGCAACTACTGAACTAGTAACACTATCCTACTCAAAATGTCTTGAATAATGTTGCTGTGTGTATACAATCTATAATGTTTGTCTCCCAGTATCACAGATAATCTGAAAAGGGTCTATTTATCATGTTGATGTAGAGCAATTACTTTAACCCGCCTTCCTAAACATACTGAAAAAAAATCTTCTTTTTTAAAGAAATACCAGAGAATGCAGTCAAAGGAATATTTAAGTACCTGACGTTAACAGTTGGTAAGTATGAAGACAAGGCATCCAGGAGAGCTGTATTGGAGTTGGTGCAGGCAGTTACTAAGGCATACCCAGACAGTGCTTTAACCAATGTCACATCAGCGTTAACCTCAGAGGCAGAGACGCAGAAAAAACGGGCACATGCAAGGTATGACATTTCAAAGCAAGTGGGAATTTACAAATACACATACATGTAGTTACATCATACATGTACATGTATACATGTACATGTGTATATATATTTTTGTTTGCTTAAAGTGTCTTCTTGTCAATATTGAAAGACCCTACTTTGATGTATAGCTAGCTTGAGAATTTGACAGGTCTTTAAGGCAGGAATTATGAGGAATAAATTATTTTCCCAGAATTTTGGAAAATACTATAATGCATGTTAATTTCTTTCTGTTGAATTCTGTTTGTTTACAATTTTTACATGTAATAATTTGAAATTGTTTACAATCTTTTACATGTAATGATTAATTGTTTACAATCTTTCACATGTAATAATTAATTGACCCTTCTGATTGCTGGAAAAAAATGCAAAATTTCGTGACGTCACAATGCTTTTACCTCGGACAAACAAGCTTGGAACCTCGGTCAAACATCGAAATTGCATTGTGACGTCATGGAATTTCCCAAATTTTTCCCGCATTCGGAAGGGTCAATTGTTAACAATCTTTTACATGTAATAAATAATTGTTTACAATATTTACATGTAATGATTAATTGTTTACATGTAATAATTAATTGTTTACATGTAATAATTGATTGTTTACATGTAATAATTGATTGTTTACAATCTTTTACATGTAATAATTTGAAATTGTTTACAATATTTTACCTGTAATAATTAATCCTTTACAATCTTTTACATGTAATAATCAATTTCAGTCGTAGCTCATCAGGAGATTCCCTGTTTTGTCTGACATGGACTTGTGTTGTTATGAGGGAGATATTCATGACAGGGGGAGCAAAGAAAGATGGAGACCTGAAGAAACTGGTAATTTGAAATCTTTGATCAAAATACATATGCCAAGTGAAACCAACCTTTTCACTAGTCATGTCCCTTCTGCATAAATTTTGATGTAACCGTAAAATGTATTACATACTTTAAGGTGATATCACACGTTTCGTGTTATACAACACTTATTTTCAGAAAAAAACATAATTCTGATTTCCTAATTTAATTCAGATGTAAGGGACAATATTAGGAAGTCACCATCCAAAATTTTGAGATTTTGAAATTGATCAGACTTTTAGCCATCCATTGATTGTAATGGAAATGCTCATTTTTTGGCTATATTATTTTTTCAGCCCAAGATTTTCAAATGGAACTTCACATATGATTCCCTCATCATATTGTGCAAATTCTTATAGAAAGAAATCATTCAATGACCACGTCATATGTTGCAAAATCTGACTAATTATCATGTAAAAAATTAAAAGAGCAATTCGAGTTATCTTTCTTTACCATGTGACCAAAGACAAAAGCATCCGAATTTATATTATCATCTTTTTGAAATATCACAGCAGTGTTCCTTCACTCACAAAGATGTCAATATGTAAATAAATAGAGCCAAATGCAGATTTTGTGTGATAACACGACAGTATGTGCACATGTGTAATGATATTACATGTACCATATGGGTAACTATATTATAAGTTTCTCTACATTCAAACACTTTACTGACACCTGACTTATTTCTGAATAGATACAACATATGTATGTAGGTAAAAAAGTCTTAACAAAATTTTCAAATAAGTTCAATTTCAGCAAAAATTTGACTATTGTTGGTCACTCTAGGCTTACCATTACTTTCCAAAGAAAAAAAAACATTCGAATTTATATACGAATAATAATCTGATTATTACTCCTGCGCTCAGACTCGAACCGCGGTCTTCTCATATGGTGGGCAAGAGCTCTACCTCTGAGCTATTGGATCGCCTTGCTGATTGAGCAATTATAACAAAGCCAGAACATCAAGACATTTTAAGTTACAAAAATCGGAAATCTTCAGCGTGGAGATTTCTTAAAATTTCTCGTCTAAGGGAGGCTACTGAAACGCGTGTGATATCTCGTTAATCTAAAGATGCATTTTTAAAGAAAAAGAGTAATTCATGCCATTAGAGTGGGCAATATGCATTCATACATAAAAGAGGATTTGGAATTGCCAGTCATCCTTTCATCACAGACAACCAGGATCCTGTATGGGCAACTGAGCAATTGAATGAATACCAACATGTATTTCCTTCTAATTGGCTTAAAGCTATGATGGCTGATTGATATGTTGTGAGCCTGGTATTTCATGTATTTATGGATTTGAATTTAATAGACATTTTGCGTTATTTTTCTACATAATCCCCTTCAGTATCAATACACTCTTGCCATCAGTGTTTAAGGGCCTCAATACCACTTTTAAAGAACTTCTTATCTTGACTGGTCAGAAAGTTATTCACTGCAAGTATGATGTCATCATCGCACTGAAAGCGGTAGCCAGAAATAGCTGCTTTCAGTTTTGAGAATAGATGAAAGTCTGATCGAGCAAGATCAGGTGAATAAGGCAGATGCTCAATCATCATGATCATGAATGGCAGCCATGGCAGTGTCAGACTTGTGAACAAGAGATTGTCCTAGTGTAACAAGACACCTTTAATTAGTGAGCTTTCCGCAGCACTTAAGTTTAATATTTTCCCGTAACTGTGTCAGAAGTGAAGCATAGTATGTGCCACTGATTGTTTGTTCTTTTTGGAGATAATCTATTAGCTGAATACCTTCTGCATCCCAGAGGTTCACAACATATCAATTAGCCCTTGTATAAGACTATCTGAATTTTTCAGAATATTGATATGCAAGCAATTTTTGAACTTTGAACATGTTGAAAGTGAAGGATACATGATGTGAGATTTTTTTCACTAAAATTTATCTACAATTCATGACTAAGCACTGATTGTAAATTAACCTGTTTTTTCCTCAGGTGATGGTGCAGTGTGGACTTGTATACGGAGCACTGGCAGCAAATTTCCAATCGTTGTCGAACTCGACATACAGAAAAATGGCAGCCATCTTCAGATGTGTAAGTTTCCGTATCATATACATTGCACAGTTAAGTCATAGTGTATGGACTTCAGGTTACATAAAGTCATAGTGTATGGACTTCAGGTTACATAAAGTCATAGTGTATAGACTTCAGGTTACATAAAGTCATAGTGTATGGACTTCAGGTTACATAAAGTCATAGTGTATGGACTTCAGGTTACATAAAGTCATAGTGTATGGACTTCAGGTTATGTAAAGTCATAGTGTATGGACTTCAGGTTACATAAAGTCATAGTGTATGGACTTCAGGTTATTTAAAGTCATAGTGTATGGACTTCAGGTTACATAAAGTCATAGTGTATGGACTTCAGGTTATGTAAAGTCATAGTGTATGGACTTCAGGTTATGTGAAGTCATAGTGTATGGACTTCAGGTTACGAAGAATAGACCACTTACCAAAATTTGTAATGGAAGACAAAATGACAAAAAATTTACTTTTTTACACTCTTTCATTTTTATATCACAGTGAGATTGCGTTTTAAATGTGACATCATATGAAAAGCAATGCCAGAGGATTTGGACTCTGACATTTTGAGCTCAAAATCAAGATCAGAAAATGGTCTATTGCATTGTTTAAAGAGAGTTTCAGATTTTAAGAGCATTATAATCTAGATTAGGGCCCTTAGCAGCTGGCCGCTATTCAAATGAATTGCTTCAACTTTAACATGTTTAAGGTCTATAGATCAATGTAAGATTTGTGGAAATTGATTTTATGGAAATCATTTGTTATGCACCAGAAATTACAGGCAGATTTTGTAAACAAAGCTATATGACAAAATATAAGCATGCACTTGTATGTACTTTCAATATATTATAATATCATATACATGTACATCTTGTATGTGTATATATTATTTATAATTTGTATCTACTGTAGGTACCGGATGGGCCATCTCGATATTCAAAGCTATTACTTGAAGTGGAATCATCTCCTTATATACTTAGTGCTGCTGGGCTACTAGTGAAGTTCCTTCAAGAATCCAAAAATCAGAAGCTAATCGATGAAATCAAGGTACTTTATTACAATTGCCTCTAGAGGCAAGCTAGAGGTGGGACCAGGTGCCCGGGAGGTGTAAGCATCCCCTGTTTGGCTAGCCGCACCTGCCATCGATGTTCATGCATGAAAATGAAAACAATTTCTAATATACATGCACTGTCTGGAAGTTATGTCTTATAAGTACATGTATATAGAAATTGCTATGGCGACCATGTCAGGGAAAAATATTCAAAACACTTGCAAGAGTTTTACATTCAGAATTAGCCTTCTTTGTTACTCTCTTATTGCTCCTCTTGACTTCTAATATTTCAGTTAGTAGCAAACACAATAAGACTGTCACTGCTTATTTGTAAACCTAATATCTACTTTCAAAAGAGATTAGTATTTTGCTCTATTTTGATTACTATTTCCCATTGTGTACAATAGATGTGTTCGTATTGTTTAACCTACATGTATACAGTAACATGTTCTTACTTCATCAGAAACCACTACTAGATCTATACATGAAACAGATACTAGGGAGCAGAACAAAACCAAATAGACAGCTACTGGTATGTTTACTACAACACAATGTTCATGTAAATTGTAAGGATTTTTTTGTACCAAATTATGTCTCCCCCCCAACGGGGAGGAGACATATTGGTTTTGCCTTCATCGTCCGTCTGTCTGTCCGTCTGTCTGTCCGTCTGTCCGTCTGTCACACATCGTGTCCGGGCTATATCTCCTGAACCGTTCGCCCGATCACTTTCATATTTTAGTATGTTGTTGCTTATGATCCGAAGGTTTCACATCACCTTGACCCAAGGTCATGTGACCAAGGTCAAGGTCACTTAGTGCATTTTTAATGAAATTATGCATACATTCCTGTCCGGGCTATATCTCTTGAACCGTTTGCCGGATCACTTTCATATTTTAGTATGTTGTTGCTTATGACCCGAAGGTTTCACATCACCTTGACCCAAGGTCATGTGACCAAGGTCAAGGTCACTTAGTGCATTTTTAATGAAATTATGCATACATTCCTGTCCGGGCTATATCTCTTGAACCGTTTGTCGGATCACTTTCATATTTTAGTAGTGTTGCTTATGACCCGAAGGTTTCACATCACCTTGACCCAAGGTCATGTGACCAAGGTCAAGGTCACTTAGTGCATTTTTAATGAAATTATGCATACATTCCTGTCCGGGCTATATCTCTTGAACCGTTTGCCGGATCACTTTCATATTTTAGTATGTTGTTGCTTATGACCCAAAGGTTTCACATTACCTTGACCCAAGGTCATGTGACCAAGGTCAAGGTCACTTAGTGCATTTTTAATGAAATTATGCATACATTCCTGTCCGGGATATATCTCTTGAACCGTTTGTCGGATCACTTTCATATTTTAGTATGTTGTTGCTTATGACCCGAAGGTTTCACATCACCTTGACCCAAGGTCATGTGACCAAGGTCAAGGTCACCTAGTGCATTTTTAATGAAATTATGCATACATTCCTGTCCGGGCTATATCTCTTGAACCGTTTGCCGGATCACTTTCATATTTTAGTATGTTGTTGCTTATGACCCGAAGGTTTCACATCACCTTGACCCAAGGTCATGTGACCAAGGTCAAGGTCACTTAGTGCATTTTTAATGAAATTATGCATACATTCCTGTCCAGGCTATATCTCTTGAACCGTTTGCCAGATCACTTTCATATTTTAGTATGTTGTTGCTTATGACCCGAAGGTTTCACATCACCTTGACCCAAGGTCATGTGACCAAGGTCAAGGTCACTTAGTGCATTTTTAATGAAATCATGCATACATTCCTGTCCGGGCTATATCTCTTGAACCGTTTGCTTGATCACTTTCATATTTTAGTATGTTTTTGCTTATCACGTAAAGGTTTCACATCACGTTGACTCAAGGTCATGTGACCAAAGTCAAGGTCAATTAGTATATTTTAAATGAAATTGTATTTGTTACATGTATTATGTCCAGGCTTAATCTTTTGAACCGTGATCGGATCACGTCATATTTTAGTATGATGGTGCTGATGACCCAAAGGTTTCACACCTCCTTGATCAAAGGTCATATGACTAAGGTCAATTAGTATTACATTTTTTAATGAAATTGTAAATGCTATTGAGTCTGTGCTATATCTTTAAAAGCAGATAAGTTTGCGGCATGGACCAGACATGCATGTTTCGGGTACTTAACCCTCATCAGTGAGTGTAGGTTTCAGATCACCTATATCCAAGGTCATGTGACCAAAGTCAATTTCTTTAAATATGCTTATAATGAAATTGTATATGCCAATCATGTTTGGCCTTTACCTCAAACAATGTAATGAATCACTTTCATGTTTTAGTATGATGTTGCCCATGACTCAAAGGTTTCACATCATTTTGCATTTTGGCCTAAGGTCAAAGTAACTTAGAGGGAGGGGGGAGACATCTGTTTTTTTATGAAAAACATTTTGTTCAATTATAAATTTGTGTTTAATTGACCCTTCCGATTGCGGGAATAAAATGCAAAATTTCGTGACGTCACAATGCTTTTACCTTGGACAAACAAGCTTCGAACCTCGGTCAAACATCGAAATTGCATTGTGACGTCATAGAATTTCTCATATTTTTCCTGTGCTTGGAAGGGTCAGTTGAGTTGTACTATAAATTCTGTACATTTATATATGAATTTTGCATATGAATTTAAAAATTTAAAAATGTCATACATTAAAGGAGATACATGTACCATACTAGGAGTTCACTGATATTTCACCCAACACATATTTACATTTCAGGTTACGTGTAATCACATTTTACGACAAATCACACATTCAGAGTTTAAGGATCAGATCTTACCTGCCTTACAGAAAGCCATGCTTAGAAGTCCTGAAATCATTCTACAAAGTAAGGCTATTAGAATTATGATTTTCATGATAATAATGTTATAATTTGTTTTTAGTTTGTCATCTAAATGTGACTTAAAAAGTAGACAAAAAGGTAAAAAGATCTTCATGTACTACCATGACTGCCTTACTCCCTGATGGTTCCTCAAATAAAGATTCTTCAATCAGTAAAAACTCGATTTTTTTCAGTTATTCTGTAAATATTCTTAAATTCAAATCAACATGGTAGTTACATATATACATGTGTATAATATTGTCAAGTAAATCTAAACGTTTTAAAATGCATTACTGTAACACCTTTCCATGTACAAAATGATATACATGTACATGTATCTTAGATATTTTGGATAATTTAGCTGTTTGATACAAAGTAACTTAATTTATTAGTATCTATTATTATCTATAAAAGAAATGTATGCTCTGATAGATATAACATTGTATTTATTTCCACACAGGTGTAGGGACATTAATGGAAGGAGTGACTCTAGATCTAGGTACATATGCACAGGACCTCGCTAAGCCACTAGGAGGTGAGATATTATATTGTCTTAGTTGATTCATGTTGTAATTTTTCTGAAATGTTATAGAATACCAAATTCCGTAAAGCACTAATACTATGCTCGTTGAATACCTTTTTCTAAATGTACATGAACATATCAAATTTAAATTACAGTCCAGCTTATATC
This sequence comes from Pinctada fucata, assembly GCA_028142955.1. NCBI lineage: Eukaryota > Metazoa > Mollusca > Bivalvia > Pterioida > Pteriidae > Pinctada > Pinctada fucata. Next base: position 23,316,563 of record AP027106.1, read on the forward strand.
TAAAGACAAAGAGACGAGAGATGATGCATGTCAGGCTTTCCAGAACCTCGCCAAGCAGTGTAGTGACCCTGGCCATATGGAGAAACTAGTCATGCATCTGTTTGCCATACTGAATGGTAGAAATATTATATACTCATAGATAATTGTATAGTCTTGCACTTATTTTATGCCAAATATTCAGATACACGTAACTAGGGGCATACATGTAGTGATTCCTCTAGTCATGAGCGGATGTCAGTCTTGCTTTATGCAGATCAAACCATCTGTCAGTCTTTATGTCTGTCCATCCTCATGTAACCTTACAAATTATATATGTACATTGTATTTGAAGGATAAGAGATTCTGAGTTGTACATGTATGCTATAAAGCAAACATTCCAAGTTGTTCTTGAAAGTTTGAGGGCTATTGACAATCGTATGCCTTCCCATGAAACTAGTTGGTTTGAACCTTGACAAGTTGTTTCATTTGATGGTCAGACTATGGACATTTTACTTCCCTCAGTACCAGTACATCTGGGATGCCCTGCTTTGTAATCTTTCATTCTTGCTTCAATGAGAAAAGATCAACTGAATTTGACTTTTTAGGTTCAGAGGGGAAACTATCAGTGGCAGACCAACGAATCAGTGTCCTTCTTGCTCTTGGAAACGTCAGTGTGAACACTGTCAGTGGTGCAAACACTCTACAGAACTTAAGTACCACGGTAGCTGAGAAGTTCATACCATTTCTTCAATCAGAAGGTGAGACAGCTCCTTTGGAATGTACCATCCAAAACTACTCTGTGACTTAAGTTTTACTTTAACAATCATCTTCTTGAAATGTCTGTCATACAGTAAGGACTCTCAGTCCATGCAATTGTTTTATAATCTCTCTTTTATTTTCATAAGTCTCAATTCCCTCATCTCCTCAATCTGAAGAATCTGATGCATTTACATGTATCTGTTTTGACAAAATGAATTAATTTAATTTAGATTTATACCAGTAGATGTAAACTGAATGCATTCATTCTTACATATTCTTTTTTTTTATGTTTTTGATACATTTGAATCTTTTTCACTCGGCTTTGTTTCTTTCATCCAGTTTTGAATGATGCTGTCCATACACTAAGGCCAGGATTTATCTGTAATCATGATATCTTTACACAACACTCAAAAGTTTTCCTTAAATGATTTTAACCATTTTTATTACTATTTCAGCACATGAGGGGACCCTGGTCCATGCTCTCTCTATGTTGTCATTGTGGTGTGTCAAGTTTTATACCTGTGTACCTGACAAACTCATTCAGTGGTTCAAGGTATGGTCTCTAGGGATATCCATTTATAATCAGAAAAATCTCAGATCTTGATAATTTTGTATAATTTGATTTTCAAACTGTAGTATACGCAATGTTCTGCACTGACTAAGCTGTGCAAGAGTGTAACAAACTAAGTGCAAGCATACTTTAAGTGGTTTTATGAAAAAAGATCATACATGTACATCATGCATTTATAGTTATGATCTTTCACATGTATTTCATGAAATCTTAGGTTATAGTCTTCACTTCTTTACATGTAAGAAAGGCATTTTATGCATGTATTCTTTACATGGAAGAAAGGCATTTTATACATGTATTCTTTACATGTAAGAAAGGCATTTTATACATGTACAATTCAGTATAGAAGTTTGACTTGTCACATACATGTAAATGTACATACAAATGTATAGTGCAGTACCTTGATTTAAGGGCTTTTAGAAGTCATAGAGTAGCTTTGCTTAGTATGGATACACACCCAATATTTAACTTAATATCTCTCTTCGTGTTTGCATTACAGAAAGGTATAACATTGAAGACATCAACGTCAGCTGTTAGGAATGCTTATCTACAGTGTATGAATGCATCATTCCATGGTAGGTTAATAATGTACATGTACAATGAATATTAAGGTATGAACAAATGTGATATCAGTTATTTCATGTGATAAAGTTAGATATTGGTGTAAGGATATTCAGTTACTCCATGGGTCATACTTTTACATGGATGTCAAAAGCATAACTTTATTATCACTTATCACAGAAACATTTACATGTAGATCATATTTACACTAAATGTCAAACTGGTGGATGTTCAAGGTCACTTCACTACCAAAGTCAAATTCGTATAATTAGGTTCAAGTACATACATGTATCTGGTAAAGAACATCATGTTTTATTTAAAGAAAATTCCTAACAGACATTCAGAGAAATTTTCCTTGAGATAAATGCTCATAAACATGAACTAACTTTACACTTTGTTATTAAGGTGATACACTACCACAGGCGGTAGACATGATGGATGTCTTATTACAAACATTAGAGAAAGCTAACAACCAATCAAGTCAGTCCCAGCTTGTATCTGAAGCTGTAACAGCAGCTTGTATTCTAGCGAAAATATCCTCCATTGATATACTGGCAGGTAGGTAACGTTAGAGAAAACTAACAACCAATCAAGTCAGTCTCAGCTTGTTTCTGAAGCTGCATCAGCAGCTTGTATTCAAGCAAAAATATCCTCCATTGATATACTGACAGGTAGGTAATGTTAGAGAAAGCTAACAACCAATCAAGTTATTCCTTGCTCGTATTTTAAGCTGTAACGGCAGCTTGTATTCAAGCAAAAATATCCTCCATTGATATACGAGCAGGTAGGTAACGTAAGAGAACGCCAATAACCAATCAAGTCAGTCTCAGCTTGTATCTGAAGCCTTAACAGCAGTTTGTATTCTAGCTAAAATATCCTCAATCGATATACTAGCAGGTAGGTAACATTAGTGAAAGCTAACAACCAATCAAGTCAGTCTCAGCTTGTATCTGAAGCCTTAACAGCACTTTGTATTCTAGCAAAAATGTCCTCAGTCGATATTTGGTAATTTCGAAGACCAGAGTTACATGTATGTCACATTTGGGACAGTATCTGACGTAGACTAATTGTAAAGTCATCAAATTCTATGGAAACGGTCGCTAAACTCTGAGAAATGACGGTACAAAATTGTCGTTATCATACCATTTTCGTGACGTCATAATGTTTTACGTCAGATACTGTCTCAAATTGGTAATAACTCTGTATTCCGCAAAGATGCAATACTGGCAGGTAGGTAATTCTCATCACATATTGTCCATGTACATGTACACATGTATGTTAGTTGTATACACTGTAGACATAAAGACATTCTCCATTTTTTGGAGCCTTCATAAATACATGTATCTCTATAAGGTAAGGTTCATTCTCTCCAGGGAAGAAGAGTGATTGTCTATTTCTATGTGCCAGCTACAAATTATTTTGTTTTTTGAATGACATAGCCCAAATAGCATATGCTGAAATAAAATTTCATTATCAGATAGCAAATACCTTTCTACATGTATTATATGTTAGAGTTGCTTTGTGCAGATCTCTCAATTTAACTACATACTGATGCAACAATAGTATGAATATATACTTCTGTATGGAACCTTGAAAACACCAGATTCTGACAATGAAAGCTATAAAAATAGATTAACTTTTTATAAGCTTTTCTGTATACATTTAGCTTGTAAGTTTTATGAATTTGGATGAATCCTACATACATTTATAATTTACAACTTTTGATTGCATGTGAAATATTGATTGTTTACAGAGGCCAAGATGGGACCTTTTTGGAATGTAGTGTTAGATTCCCAGAAACAACTACTGCTGAACGAGAAGTTCCTCAGTTCTGTAGGAGATGATGGTATGACTATACATGTATAGACATGTAGAGCATTGGTATTTGCCTGCCGTCCTTTCATGTTGATTATGTTATTTATACTTTAAAAGCTTTTATACATGTATATTGGAATATTTTGCTAAAGTTGTAAATGAATTCAGGTCTCAATATGATGGTATTTAAACATCATTTTATTGTGTCGCCTGCGAAGCACAGCGACACTTAGGGATCACTTTGTCCGTTGTCCGTCTGTCAGTCTGTCCGTCCGTCCGTCAGTCTGTCTGTCTGTCACACTTTGGGTGTCACAGCCCATAACTTTTGATTGGTAAGTGATAGGGCTTTGATATTTCACATGTGTATTCCTTGTGACAAGACCTTCCTACACATACCATAATTTTTGACCTAGTGACCTTGACCTACATATTTGACCTACTTTTCAAAAAAATTAAGAATGGCTATATCTTTTGATTGGTAGGTGAAAGGGCTTTGATATTTCACATGTACAATCCTTGTGGCAAGACCTTTCAACACATACCATAAGTTTTGACCTTGTGACCTTGACCTAGATATTTGACCTACTTTTGAAAAAAAGATAAGATTCGCTATATCTTTTGATTGGTAAGTGATAGGGCTTTGATATTTCACATGTGTATTTCTTGTGACAAGACCTTCCTACACATACCATAATTTTTGACCTAGTGACCTTGACCTACATATTTGACCTACTTTTCAAAAAAATTAAGAATGGCTATATCTTTTGATTGGAAGGTGAAAGGGCTTTGATATTTCACATGTCCAATCCTTGTGGCAAGACCTTTCAACACATACCATAATTTTTGACCTTGTGACCTTGACCTAGATTTGACCTACTTTTGAAAAAAGATAAGATTCACTATATCTTTTGATTGGTAAGTGATAGGGCTTTGATATTTCACATGTGTATTCCTTGTGACAAGACCTTCCTACACATACAATAATTTTTGACCTAGTGACATTGACCTACATATTTGACCTACTTTTCAAGAAAAGTAATATTGGCTATATCTTTTTATTTGTAAGTGATAGGGCTTTGATATTTCACATGTGAATTCCTTGTGACAAGACCTTTCTTCACAGACCATAAAATTTGACCTTTTGACCTTGATCTAGATATTTGACCTACTTTTCAAGAAAAGTAATATTGGCTATATCTTTTGATTGGTAGGTGATAGGACTTTGATATTTCACATGAATTTTCCTTGTAACAATGCCATTCTACACATACCATAATTTTTTAACCTTTTGACCTTGACCTACATATTTGACCTACTTTTCAAAAAAATTAAGAATGGATATATCTTTTGATTGGTAAGTGATAGGGCTTTGGTATTTCACATGTGTATTCCTTGTGACAAGACCTTTCTACACAGACCGTAAAATTTGACCTTTTGACCTCGATCTAGATACAAATGTATTTGACCTACTTTTCAAGAAAAGTAATATTGGCTGTATCTTTTGATTGGTAGGTGATAGGGCTTTGATATTTCACATGTATTTTCCATGTAACAATGCCATTCTAAACATACCATATTTTTTTACCTTTTGAGCTTGACCCAGCTATTTGACCTTCTTTTCTAAGGCTGTATACCGGTATATCTTTTAATTGGTAGGTGATAGGTCTTTAATATTTCTTATGATGAGACCTTTTTGTTACCAATTTTTATGTAGTGACCTTGACCTACATGATTGACACTCTTTTCTGAAAATTTTGAGAATGACCATATTTTTAATTTGTAATTAAGAGGTCTGATATTTCAAATGAATTTCGAGACTTTTCTACTGATACCAATAATTTTTATCCACTTTCTAGAATAATAATCAAACTGCTTCGCAGGCGACACAAGCATTCCTTGGATTGCTATTTTCCTAATAATTAATGAAGGAGACCGACTGATGACTTGTTGCATTAGAATTATATGTTTCATAGATAACAAGTTGTTGTATTTTCAGTTTTATGTAGTGTGGTTACCTTATCAGAGAAGCTCATTCTGGAATACCCTCAAAAAATGACAGACAAAATCTCAAGGTAAAGCACAATTCTATTCCTGATCTGTTTGTAATATTAGTATTTTTGCTCATCTTTTCAGACAATTTTTCCCTGAATTTCAAACTTTGATAAATTTCAGTACATAAAATTTGTATTTATTGCATTAGTTTATGTTCATTTCAGACCATATTATCGAGCCCTGGTCTATTGTCTGACACACAAGTCCTATCCTGTACAGAAGCAGGCTACAAACACCGTCAAACGGATTCTCTCACTCCTGGGGGGAGCCACCATCTCACTATCATTAGCCGAGGAGTATAAAAACTTACTACTGACACAGAAAGCCAGTGTGGCAATCATGATGGCAACATTACAGGGAGTGAGTTATTTGCTTTGTACAAATTAATAGAAGGAAACTTTATAAGCGTTTTGTAAATGATTGATTGTATGTCGTACAGTGTTAGATTATGGCAAAAAGATAAATTAAATATTCATGTACATGTATCTTACATAGTGAAATAGTAAACAATTTTTGCTAGTGTGATCCTGACAAAGATGGAGAAAAGAAAACTATTTCCGACAAGGACATGGAAAAGTATGTAAAACCTGTAGTACTGGTTAGAGCACTGGTGACCTTGACCTCTGTAGAGAAGGCTGACCCCAAGGACAGTGAGGCCATTGCTATGACAACACTATTGCCAGCACATCATGAATGCTTAGGTTCGTAAAAATTATGATGAATGTGTATTTCTAGCAAATTATAACAATTAGAAGAAAATCCTGTTGATGTTTATCTTTTGATAAGGTTTATTGACCCGTATGATTAATTTTCCCCATTTTATTTTTGTTATTCATTCTAATTATAGTTCTAGCCAATCCTTCGGTGTGGACAGACATCTTATACCAGCTGAATCTAGATGCCAGGAAATTTATACAGAAACACACAGACAAGTGCTTAGATCTCATCAAAACAAGCACTCCACTAGATCAAGTTAGTGAAATCCCTTAGATCAATTATTATACATGTATTTTTTATTTCTCCCTTTTTTAAAAGATGCTTTTGCATCTAGTTTGATAAACGTCTCAACATGAAATAAATGACATTACTTTTTATCGTACAGTATACATGTACATGTTTTGATGAATTTACATGTAGTCACTACTGTGTTTCATATCTACAATGTATATACACATGTAAATGTATTTTACATGTAATCTAGTTAAGCCTAAGGTGAAAGGTTACCAAAACATTTAATTATACTTTACTGTATAAGTAGAATCATTCGCTGGTACATTCTTTCGCGGTTTTATAAAATGAAATCTTTTCGCATGGACAATGATTCGCGGTTTTATCTAAGGTGCCTTTAAGTTATGCCATTAGTATTTACATTCACTGAGACAAACTTTCGCGGTAAGCGACCGACCGCGAAAGTAGCGAAGGTTTATACACAGCGAATGATTCTACGTATACAGTATCTCTCATTAAAGAATTACATGTAAGAATTCATCTCTTTTACATGTAATTAAAGTAAGACACTGGTGTCAAAGGTCAAATGTTTATTTCATCACCTTCTGTTTGATGTACTTCATTTTTTAAGATTTACATGTAAAATCAACACGGTAAGGTCAAAGATCAATTTGCCTGTCAACATATACATAGGACATTAATGACATGTTTTCATGTAATAATAGGTTAAGGTCAATGTGTAAATCCTATGTGTAAAAAAGTGAGACGTGTAATGATTTGTACTGTACATGTACATGTATATTTGTTATTATTGGTTATGTGTGTAATTTTAACAGAGTGTACAGAATATGATCTCGACATTAGTGAGGATAGGACCAGACTACATCCTCCCCCAGCTAGTAGAATACACCAGTGGCATTCTGGGTAATGGAGAATTATGTACTATAACACGGGATGAGTACGGAATGTTCCTATGTAAGGATGGGGAACTATACGACAAGTCTCTCATTGCACAGTAAGAACTCAGCCTATATCGCTTTTTTTATGTGGCAAACCTTGAGATTTTTACATGTGTTCAAACTTTACTACACTTATCAATTACACTGCATATTAACTAATTAGTACTCGATGCTGGTAAATATATATACATGTATTATCCTTAGGAGGAATTGTTTGGAAACTCTTAGTAAAATAAATAAGTGTAGCTTATAGAGGACACAACTTTACAAGTAAATATATGAAAGTATAAAGATATACATGTACATGTACTTGATGTGTAATGTAAGAATTGATATCTCACACTAAACTTAGCAGTGTGCATTGTAGTAAAAACAAATCTTCATTAAGGTACATTTTTCATACAGGTTTGAAAAAGCAGCTGATGTGAAGGATTCTAATATTAAAAGAGAAAGTAAACTGTATTCATACAAAGATCAGATGGCTGAAATTGAACTGAAAAAGGTAAGATTTACATGTAATACTATTTTATTAGACAGTCCAATGTGCGTTTATTAAATTTTGACATGTTTTTATTTGATTTTTATTAAAATTGATTTACATGTTTTAATCTAATTTTATAGTTAATGTAAAACAAATAGCAGTATGAATTGTTGAAGAATTATTTCACTCTGTGGACCATACCATCAGTGTCTTGTATACTTGTCTGGTTTAATAGTTTGTGTCAAAAGGCTTCTCTCTTTGGCAAGATAGCTTGAAAACTTCGCTTTTGTCGTACATGTATGTCATGCACTTGAACAATACGCTTGTTTGAAAAAAAAGAAAAGAAAGGGAAAAGGCCTTGAGTTCATAAAAAATGATCTTTCATGATTGTGTTTGCTTTACATGTACTTACAGGAAATGGAAAAGAAAAAAGGGAAGACAAAGGAGCCGATAAAGTTAACAAAGAAACAAGAAGAGATGCTACAGGCACAGAGGGAGAAAGAGGCAGAAGTCCGTAAACGTCTCAGTAAGGTGGGTTAGGACAATATCACCTTACACAATACATTTAGAAACTGAAGGTTTTCTAATAACCACTAGTATGGATTTTGTGACTGAATAATTAAATTTGCTGATGGAAGAAAAACTTTGATCAGTCATGATGAGGTTGCTACAAAGGGAAACCATGAATATGCCATTTACATGACAATGTATGTTTTGTTTTTACGGGAAATTAGAAAAGGGATAAATTTAAATTTGCAGACATTAATTGAATAGTTTTATAACTGCAAATACCTGTTTTAAAACTAAGATTTTAATGTATGCTATGAACATGTACTCCCTAAAGTCTTGGTCACAACCCGCTGTTCGTGCTTTTAGGACGTGCGTGTTTGTGGAGGTAACTTGCGCTGCGTTTCTCTGAAGACGCAAGGAAGGAAGTGGCAAGAGTACGGAAGTAGTGCGTCAACGCATGTCACACTCACCGATATATAGGTGGTTACATGCATCATGTAGCGCAAAAGAGGATGTGTGTTGCACGTACTTATGACTTAAGGGCAACTTGCTTACTTTTTCCGTAGGTCTTCTACGTTATTGTAAGGTTGTTGAATTTACACGTACTGCTAATGCATGGAGTCCATACTTCCTTGCGTCGAAGGTGTATTGCATGTACTTGCACCGTACTTACAACATGTACAATGTGCATGTTGTACTTCTTGTTGAATTCGTAGACAGCACACAGACAGAGGATGCAGCAAAAGTTCTGTATGCACTAAAACTGCTACATCCTGTCTACATGTTCCCCTATCTGCAAGGAGGTCGAACGGGACATGACTGACAAGGCACAGACACCGTACAGATACTCAACGTTTGCCTACGTTTTAGCATGAAGACAGCACGTACTTGCAGGTTGTGACCACCGCTTTACATACAGAATTGATGATGTGTTTCCTAATTACTGAAAAAATTACGTTTTTAAAGGTTATTTACATGTGATTCTTCAAGACGTGTTAAACATGAATTAAAAGTATTTCTGATCAAAATTACTCTGGTTCAGTATCTCTTCCAAAAATAATCTCTCATACCTGTACATACCTGTACATACCTGTACATACCTGTACATACCTGTACATACCTGTACATACCTGTACATACCTGTACATACCTGTACATACCTGTACATACCTGTACATACCTGTACATACCTGTACATACCTGTACATGTTCATGTATGATACTTTATTCCACAGTCCAAGAGAATACTGGAAACAGTAATACATGTATTACTAAAAACAATAATATAACTTAAATTGGAGTTATCTTTCTTGGAAATTTATCTCTTTATATTACTGGAAGCAATAATACTATTTAGATAGTCAGTTCGCTCTTACACCAGTGGATTCGGGGAGAAATGAGGGTGATTAGGTGTTGTATCTCATTCAAATGTACACTGAAAAATTATTCAAAACATCAGGAAAATTTTTTTCCTTAACATGTTTGAGAAAAATATGATATCAGAAAGAAGAAAAAGTGACAAATAGGTTCCAAATGGACATAATTTTCACTTTTCAGTAAAACAAAATGTTCATATATAATTGATTTGTTGTTGAACATGTTGAATGAAAGAATGGTATGATAGAAACTGTGATTGTAGCTTTAAAACTTTGCTTTGTCTATATTACAGAAATATGTAATATAGAGTGGCAACATTACTGTTTTCAATAATATCAGGGATTATTATTAGCAGTAATATTACAGTTTTAATTAATATTACTGTTTTTAGTATTCTCCTGGACTGTTCCATGTGTCTTCATATTCTATATCAACAATTTTTATAGCTGGACGATGAGGTAGTGTGCTGTAGTCAGATCTTACAGTCCTGTATCCATGGTAACGTGAATGCTGTCAGCCAGTATACAGCCCAAGTCTGTGGTAGCCTCGTTCCTCTCCTTAAATCTCCCCTAGCCGCCTCTCACACTAGTCAGATTATAATGAAACTTGGCACTGCAGTATTTGAGGATAAATATTTAGGTATGTTAATTGTAGTCATTGACTCAATTTTTCCACAGAATGTGAAATGCTATAGGTGTACTTTACTTAATGTACATGTAATTTACAACCTAGCTTTTTTTTGGGGGGGGGGGGGGGGAAGCGGTTTGCATTTTATGAAAATTAAACTTTTGGATTTTGAAAAAGAAATGATATAGACTTAATCTTATCTTATAAAGAAATCTATAACAAAACTGAGCTGCATAATTATACATCTCTATGGTAGTACATTTTCATGTATTTTTCCTTTGTACAGGAATTCTAGTCAGTAATGTAACATTGAGATTATTGGAGCCTGAGTGTGAAGTGAACAAAGAATGGACAATGGAGCCGCCTCAAGCACAAGGAAAACGTGTGATTAAGCTACTGTATGAACAATCTGTGTCCGAGGACGCAGAGATTCTGCCGGCCCCTGTGTTTGTGATTGTGTTTTACTTACTGAGAATGGCGTTAGAGAGGGGAGGGGAGGCCATAGGGAGGGACGAGGGCACCATGATAAACGCTATCAAAGTTATAACTAAACATGCCGGTATGAGGGAGAGTGATGGAGGACCTGATGTAAGTATGACATCATATCATGTTGATTTCCACTCCATGTGAATTAGTTTGAATTCGTTTGTTCAAATTGTTTACATTCTACATGATAAAATAATGTAAAAATAGGACAAACAAGTATTTGCCTGTATGTGATACATGTACTAACAAAAATTGTAACTTTCCTCAAATTAACTTTAAAAAAAAAGTTCTTAACACAAGTAAGATTTTTTGTTGCCTTGAAAGTGTAGCAGATTAAGCAGTATAATTATACAGATGTTGGTCATTCCACCTGTTTGCTCATTCATCTAATTTATAGGATTCATATTTTCACTATTATGTCTTAAAAGCTTTAGACTCTGTATTCTGCCTTTTTAGCAATAATTTAAAGATTTAAATTTCAATAGATTTAGTCAAACTGTTAGAATTGTTAAAAAGCTTGAAATTTCTGTTTACAGTATCACCCGAAGCTCCTGCCTCACTATGAGATGATAAAGTTACTAATACAAGTGATCGGCACATCAAGCTCTAAGATTCAGCAGTTAGCCAGTGTTGCCCTGGTGGAGGTGTGTGACAGCATATCAGGGGAAGATAACTGCGCCTCGGCCTCGGAACAGGAAATCAAACTTCTACTGGAGGCCATGAAGTCACCATGTACTGCAGTAAGAGACTCAGTGTTACAGGTATAGAAATAACTACTGTACTATATGCAATATATATGTGTGATACTCATCACTTCTTCATCACCTCTATTAAAAGATTTTTATGCCTATGTAATCAGAGATTCGGGCGCATATACATGTAGTTTTTGGTCTGTCCGTCTGTCTGTTTGTCTGCAAAAACTTTAACCTTGGCCTTTACTTTTGAATGGTAAGTGATACGGTTTTCAGATTTCACATGTGTATTCCTTGTGACAAGACTTTTCCATGGATACCAAAATTTTTGACTATGTGGCCTTGACCTTGGAGTTTGACATACTTTTGAAAAACTTTAACCTTGGCCATAACTTTTGAATGGTAAGTGATAGGGTTTTCATATTTCACATGTGTATTTCTTGTGACAAGACTTTTCCATGGATACCAAAATTTTTGACCATGTGGCCTTGACTTTGGAGTTTGACCTACTTTTGAAAAACTTTAACCTTGGCCATAACTTTTGAATGGTAAGTGATAGGGTTTTCATATTTCACATGTGTATTTCTTGTGACAAGACTTTTCCATGGATACCAAAATTTTTGACCATGTGGCCTTGACTTTGGAGTTTGACCTACTTTTGAAAAACTTTAACCTTGGCCATAACTTTTGAATGGTAAGGGATAGGGCTTTGATATTTCAAATGTGTGTTCATTGTGACAAGAGTCGACCTTTCCATGGATACCAAAATTTTTGACGTTATGACATTGACTACTATTGGCAGGCCTTTCATATTTCATACACACATTTACCATAAACATGATAAAGAGTACTACATTTTGTTACCATGACTTTTGACCCTGTGACCTTGACCTTCACCCTATACAACATTTTAGGTTAAGAAGTTTTGAAAGCAGATTTCTTTTATGCTATTAATGATAGGCCTTTCATATTTCATACAAACATTCACCATATAGAGTACTACAGTTTGGTACCATGACTTTTGACCCTGTGGCCTTGTTATATTTGCTGCTATCACTCCTTTAAAAAGACTTTGCACAAATCAAGCAATCTGTTGATTTTATATTCCGTGATCTGAAACCATATATAATATGAAAAAAAACAGCATTTCATGTAAAAACTTCTTATACTCCAGATCAAGATTAAAAGGTCATTGGGCTTATAGAATCTATGAATTTGCCAGATGTGATTAGGGACAAGGAAATCCATTCTGAGTGTCCAGGATTTGCTTGTACCACGACGAGGCTTGCCGAGTTGTGAACAAAGGCAAATCCTGGACACGATTGTTTTGTGACTAGACCTATCTTTTGGTAAAAGCTTTTGATTTTGAAATCTTTGCCTTGAATTGAAATTGGCTTAGCATGCACACAGAAGATTTGTGACAGGGATTTATATGTAGTGTCTCACTATAAAATCTTATTTATTTGTGATTTTATTGAGAAATTATTACATTTTGAATAATCCAAGTCTTCTTCATGCATGTATACAAACACTAGTTCAGTTTTACCTCATTAGATTTGCGCAATAGACCACTTGCCAAAATTCATAATGGCTGATAAAATGACATAAAATGTCCAAAGTACACATTTTTTGCGCTCTTTTTAATCGTTACATCACGATGGAATTGCATCTATTAACAGTGACGTCATAATGAAAAACAACGCCAAAAGACTCGGACATTTTGAGCTCTCCAAAAAGATTGGAAAATGGTCTTTTGAATGTATTATTAAGTTGCAATTTAATGCTACCATTTTACAGGGTGTTAGGTGTCTGATCTCAGTGTTACCTACTGTTGACGATGACTACACACTAGGTATGGAAATAGCTCAGAGGATCTGGGTCATCTCATTTGATGATGATGAAAACGTACAAAGTCTCGCTGAAAGGTAAATATTACTTAAATCTGATGCCTTTTATCCCAATGTAGACAGGCAATACCCATAAAAATGATTGTTTAAAGATTTCCATGTTACTGTTTACCCCTATGGGGTAGGATAACATTTTCATATGCACTTTAAAACTAATGTCAGTTGTGATTTCATACACACTTACAAAATAGAATTTGTGAAATCTCACTCTTTGAACACTTTTATACAGTGAGAGAAAGATAATCAATCACCACATGTGATCAGGGATATTAAGGAAATCCAACCCTCGTGTCCAGGAATTCCATTTGTTCACAACATAGTACTTCTTTTCGTGGTACAAGCAAATTCTGATAACTAGGGTTGGATTTCTTAGTCTTGTTCACCACTGGTGATTGATTCTATTGATCTTCATGTACATACATTTGAAAGATAAGATAATTCAGCAAAGTACTGTAGATCATTCAAGTTGGATAAAATTACAAGAACGTCAACCCTTAGCGAGTTAGGCTACTCCATTATATACACGAGTTAGGCTACTCCATTATATACACGAGTTAGGCTACTCCATTATATACACTGTGTGGAGTGAAGAGTTTGACTTTATACATGTATTTTAAATTCTTAATGATAGCCTGAGGGAGAAGCTTGACCTTGCCTCTCCATATGAGGAGATGTGGCTCCCCCTGGTGGAGGATGTGATTCATAGTGAGGAGATTGTGAGGAGGGGAGCGGCCAAAGCCCTGGAGAAAACCCTGGAGTGTCACTCTGACAGCCTGCCCGACACACTGCAGGAACTGATCAATAGATATGAGGAAAAACTTTACGTAAGGAAAATATGTACATTTGAGCTTACATACATGTACTACCTACATGTATGTATATACTGAGATATAAGTCAACATTTTTGATTTCCTTTCATTAAACTACTCAATCTCAACAGAATTAATCATTTATAATTTACATGATCATAAAATACATGTACATGTATCAGTGAATAATCTTCTATAACTAGAAACTTTACATCTATTCAATACTGACATGTAAGACTTCAATCTTTTACATCTATAAAATATGTACATGTAAAATTTCAATCTTTAACATCTATACATTGTCAAGATTTTTATGTAAATTTTCAATCTTATACATTTATAAACTATTTACATGTTAGATTTTTAGAATTTTCTACATCTATACGAAATTTGTATGTAAAACTTTAATCTCTTACTTCCATACAATATTTACATGTAAAGATTAAATCTTTCACATTTATAAATATTTATGCCAAAAACTTCAGTTTTTTTACATCTCTACAGTATTAATATGTACTACTTCATTGACAATCTTTTACATCTCTGCAATATTTAAATGTCAAATGTTAAAATTTACATGTCAAAATTGAACTTTTTACAACAATGAAACATTTACATCTTAAAACCTGATCTTCAATGTCTATACAATATCAACATGTAAAACTTCAATCTTTTACATCTATAGAAAAAATGCATGTAAACTTAATTCTTTTATATCTTTAAAAAAATTCACATGTGAAACTTGGATCTTTTACATCTAAATTATATTGACATGCTAAACTTCAATACAATATTTACATGATAAATTTCAATCTTAAACATCTATACAAGATTTACATGTAAAATTTCAATCTTTTACTTCTACATGTATGAATATTTATGCCAAAATCTTCAGTCTTTTGTATCTCTATAGTATTAATATGTACAACTTCATTGACAATCTTTTACATCTCTACAATATTTTTAAAAATGTTAAACTTCAACCTTTTATATAATATGAAGTATTTACACATTAAATTTATTATATTTTACATTTATGGAAAAAAAATACATGTTGAGTGAGATTGAATTCTTGACAACTATGAAATATTCACATTCTGAAAGTGATCTTCAACATCTATATGTTATTAACATGTAAAACTGCAATCTTTTACATCCATAAAAATTCATGTGTAAAACTTAAACCTTTTACAATTAAACAATATTTACATGTAAAACTGAAACCTTTTGAATCTGAAATATTTACATGTTAAATTTCAATCTTTTACATCTATACAGTAATTACATATAAAGCTTCAATCTTTTACATCTATACAATTTTTAAATGTAAACTTTCAATCAATATTTACAAGTTAAACTTCAATCTTTCATATCTATACAATATTTACAAGTTAATCTTCAATCTTTCATATCTATACAATATTTACATGTTAGATCTGTAAAATATTTACTTGTTTAAATTCATTGTTACATCTATATAATTTTTAGCTCTACTGGTCTCTGACCAGTCGAGCTTATGCGATACACCGTCGTCCGGCGTCCGTCCGTCTGTCCGTCTGTCCGTCAATCCGTCCGTAAACAATTCTTGTGCTCGCAACTCCTCTGAAACCATAGGAGATAGAAAGCTAATTCTTTTTGCATCTTACTCGGTATGTGGTCTAGTTGTGCACCTGACATTTTGTTTCAGCCCCTGCCCCCCAGGGTCTTAGAAAATGGGCGTGGTCATGAAAATCTGTAAAATCTTGTGCTTGCAACTCCTCTGACACTATAAATGATAGAGACTTGATTCTTTTTGCAATATGATGGGTCTGTGGTCTAGTTGTGCACCTGACATTTGGTTTCAGCCCCTGTCCCCCAGGGTCTTCGAAAATGGGCGTGGTCATGAAAATCTATGAAATCTTGTGCTCGCAACTCCTCTGACACTATAAATGATAAAGACTTGATTCTTTTTGCAATATGATGGGTCTGTGGTCTAGTTGTGCACCTGACATTTGGTTTTAGCCCCTGACCCCCAGGGTCTTCTAAAATGGGCGTGGTCATGAAAATCTATGAAATCTTGTGCTCGCAACTCCTCTGACACTATAAATGATAAAGACTTGATTCTTTTTGCAATATGATGGGTCTGTGGTCTAGTTGTGCACCTGACATTTTGTTTGAGCCCATGACCCCCATTGTCTTGGAAGATGGGTGTAATCATTTTCTCCTATATAACTCTATGTAATCTTGTGCTCGCAACTCCTCTGACACTATAAATGATAGAGACTTCATTCTTTTTGCAATATGATGGGTCTGTAGTCTAGATGTGCACCTGATATTTTGTTTGAGACCCTGACCCCCAGGGTGTTAGAAAATGGGTGTGGTCATTTTCCTATATAACTCTATGTAATCTTGAGCTCGCAACTTCTCTGACACTATAAATGATAGAGACTTCATTCTTTTTGCAATATGATGGGTCTGTGGTCTAGTTTTGCACCTGATATTTTGTTTGAGCCCCTGACCCCCAGGGCCTCAGAAAATGGGTGTGGTCATTTTCTCCTATACATGTATAAGTCTATGTAATCCTGTGCTCGCAACTCTTCTGACACTATAAATGTTGGAAACTTCATTCTTTTTGCAATATGATTGGTCTGTCACTGGTCTTGTTGTGCACTTACATGTATATTTTGTTTGAGCCCCAGGGTCTTAGGAAATGGGTGTGGTCATTTTCTCTTAGTATATAACTCTATGTAATTTTGTGCTCGCAACTCCTTTGACACTTTAAATGATTGAGGCTTCATTCTTTTTGCAATATGATTTGATTGTGTTCTTGTTGTGCATCTGATATTTTGTTTGAGCCCCTGATCCCCAGGGTCTTAGAAAATAGGTGTGGTCATTTTTCCTATATAATTGTGCTCTCAACCTTTCAAAGCTATTAATGAATGAGAGTTGTTGTAATTCTTAATGCAATAAGATGGATCTGTAGTTTTGTTATGTCATTGATACTTCATTTGACCTAGCAGTCCCTGCCCCTCTTGGATCTTGGAAAATGGGTGTGGCATTTTTTTTTAAAATACTTTATCTTGGATATTATGAATTATATGAGTGATATTCTAGTTGCAGTGTTTTGTTGTGCTACTTTTGATTTGTTAGAATGATTGCTCCCTATGGTCTTAAAAAACGGAAATTGATATTTATGTGTATGTATCATATTCACTTGTCAATGAGTAAATAAAAAACAAAACAACCAGGAGAGCTACAGTCTCGTCAGAGACTTCTGGTTACATGTAAAGTTTCAATGTTTTACAGCTTTACAATATTTGCATGTATGAGTAATGATCCATCCTGCTTGTAGATCCCTCCTCCTGTCCTCGATTCTTTTGGCCGTCCGGTAGGAGACGAGGCCCCAGACCAGTGGCCTGCCCGTAGTGGTATAGCCCTAGCACTGGAGAATATCAGTCCTCTCCTCTCGGCTCAGCAGATAGCAGACTTGTTCAAGTTCTACGTCCCTAAAGCCCTGGGCGACAGATCACCAGAGGTCAGGACGAGGATGAGAGAGGCTGCACTGAAAGCTATAAATAACCATGGACAGGTACGGAAATAAAGTTTTGTGAATGTAGGTATGAGTATCCATGTAATGGATTTTCCAGTGGCAAATGTTAGCTTTGTAGCCCTTGAAGTTAAGATGGGTAGTAAAGGTGCAGAATGGAATATTTGTTCAAATTAGTATCTTAGCCCCTTTTACAGTACAGTGAATATGACACATGAGACACCCTATGTGAAATGTATACATGTATTTATGTTATTCAGGAGAATGTGAACATTCTGTTGCCGGTATTTGAGGATTTCCTGAGCAGTGCACCAGACACGGCAAGCTATGATGCTGTACGGCAGAGTATAGTGATCTTGATGGGCTCCCTGGCTAAGCATCTTGACAAGGATGATCCTAAAGTAAAACCTATTGTGGCACAACTGATAGGAGCTCTAAGTACACCATCACAGGAGGTAAGTACACCATGATCACATGATCTCTGGACAGAGAAACCTATAGTAGCACAACTGATAGGAGCTCTAAGTACACCATCACAGGAGGTAAGTACATGTACACCCATCATAGGCACATGTAGTACACCATACACTATCACAGTATCTCTGGGCTTTTCAAAGAAAAAAATCCTAAAACTCAGTAATTGGACATTAAAATCTTAACATTCATTTTGATAAAAAATGTGCATTTACATTAAGTTGTGTTTACATTTATTGATATCCAGGTTCAGGAAGCTGTAGCAAACTGTTTACCTCCCCTCGTCCCTGGTATTAAGCAGAATGCCCCAGAGCTGGTACAGAAACTGATGCAGCTATTACTGGAGGCCGAAAATTACGGAGAGAGACGAGGTGCTGCATACGGGCTAGCAGGTCTCGTGAGAGGGCTCGGTATCACTGCACTTAAACAGCTGGAGATTATGTCAACACTGGAACAAGCTGTCAAAGACAAGAAAAATCCTAGGAGGAGGGAAGGTAAATACATGAAATATGATATGTGCATTTATATTTAGTGCCTCTGACTATAGTTCAATGTTTATAATTACAGTGTGTTGTCATGAATAGAGCTTTTAATGTTTGATTAATTGCATGTACATGTATATGATTAATTGAGCAACCTATTTGTAGTAAATAAAACATAAATATACTCTAGATATGTGAGTCTATCTATTTTCTTTACAATTGATGAAAGGGGCAAAAATAATGTAGAAGGGATTTTTTTTTAGTGTTACGGAAGTACTAAATGTATATATTGTACTATATATATTGTACGTATATTTGATTTACTTGTATATGTTGTGTACACAGGTGCCCTTTTTGCATATGAGATGCTGTGTACCATGCTGGGTAAACTGTTTGAGCCATATGTTGTCCACATACTACCACATCTTCTACTGTGCTTTGGAGACAATAGTCAGTATGTCAGACAGGTAAGCTAGCTTATCATTGGTTCAGCTGGTCAGAGCTCTTGGTACATCTGTACTGTACATGTAAGTACATCATCAACTTTGGTTCATATACATGTACATGTACATATGTATACATACATGTACATGTATAAGACCAAGTTCAATATCTCTCTCTTTTTCTAAAACTGAGATTATGGAGAGCAAGTTTTCATTAAAGTATTGACTTGCTTCTCTTCTTTTTAATCATGGTACATGTATCAGACAATACAATATGTATAAGCAATGAAAAAGAATGAAAAAATAGTTTGCAAACAAGCTACAAATATTTCGATTGTTACAACTTGTGCTATGTATACTATATATGGACAGTTATTAATCAATTGCTGACATAGATCTGCTTCCAAGAAATATTTTTAATGCCCCAATGACACTCCTTCTAACATCTATTCAGGCAGCTGATGATACTTCCAAGGCAGTAATGAGTATGTTAACGGCCCATGGTGTGAAGCTTGTCTTACCGTCACTCCTTAAAGGTCTGGAGGAGGATGCGTGGAGGACGAAGGCAGGGGCGGTAGAACTCCTCGGTGCCATGGCGTTCTGTGCCCCCAAACAGCTATCTGCCTGCCTACCCAGTATTGTACCTAAGCTAGGGGAGGTACTGGCTGATTCTCACGTAAAGGTACAGAAGGCAGGAGCACAGGCTCTCAAACAGATAGGCAGTGTCATCAGGAACCCAGAAATCCAGGGTAAGGATCTTTGTCATCATATTTGTCAAACATGAAAAGTTATATAATAGGGACATACATGTACATTGTATTTGTACTACATGTATGTACATGTATAACAGAGTTCAGTATCCTGACTTCACATAATTATATTGAATTGCTCAAATTTTCTCAAGTTAGGTTGTATTTCTGCAGTCTTTCCCAAAACTCACTAGCCTGACTCCCGAGGCTACCAAAATATTTGCTGGGCTAGTAGAAATTCTTTAAGAAACTTTACAAAAAACTAGTATAATTTTTTTTCGGGCTAGTGGCTGAAAAATTTTTTCAGAAAGACTGTGTCTGTAATATTTTGGGGATACCTTTGATTTACATAATTTTAAATTGCATAACCAAAAGAGATAGTAATATCTGTCAAGAAAAAGCTTATAAAGATCAATTTAAAAGAAAATATAGTTGAGTAAGCCCTCTTTCTAATTTGAGTTTGTGTTTGCAATTTAGAAATATCATCATTTACTTAAATAATAACAACTAGCTAGCCATGGTTTGTTGTCCAGTAATTCCCCGAGTCGCATGAACCAATGAAATTATCACCAAGCCGCGAAGCGGCGATGTTATAATTTGATTGGTTCATTTAACGAGGGGAATTACTGGACAACAAATCACAGCTAGGAAGTTGTTATTTCTATTCTAATATTGTTCTGCACAAGCTCTATAGCACGTACATGGGCGGAGCTAAGCAAACTGGAAGTTTGTTGGAGATTTTACACAAGGTGATTTCTATATAGTACATACATGTACACGTATAGGGAGAAAATATCAAGTCATGTTAGAATATGATACTTGGAACACAGTTCTACCAGGGCATGTAAATGATTATGAGTTTTATCTTTAGAACTACTTTTCCCATTTCAGCCATTGTACCTGTGTTACTAGAAGCTCTACAAGAACCATCCAAGAAGACCAATCTTTGTTTACAAACGTTACTAGAGACTAAGTTTGTACATTTTATTGACGCCCCGTCACTTGCTCTGATCATGCCAGTAGTGGAGAGGGCATTCCAAGACAGGAACACAGAGACCAGGAAAATGGCAGCTCAGATTATAGGGAATATGTACTCACTCACTGATCAAAAGGTTTGTTTATCCATGTAGATAATAAGATTTGTCTGAATATATTAATGCTAATATTAGTGTACATATTATTCTTTTAGAAAAAGAATTACAAATGCATGTACTAACTGAAGTTTTGACGTCTTGAAATAGATTATTTTCATATTATTTTAATAGACTTGCTTTCTATACACTTAAAGACCCAACATCACAATATTTGACGAAACTTGTTACTATGACAACACAATAAGTAAGATATTACGTCAAAAGTCGGTATGTCTATAATGAAAATCTAGTGGTAATGTGAAAAATTATCTTTTCCATGTACATCTTTGAAACAGAATACTTTACATAAAATTTATGTATTTTACATGTTAATCAAAATTATTACTATCGACCAAATGTTATATGATCATACAGGTAATATGTGTAATATATAATATATTAGATTTATATTCAATATTTTAGGACCTGGATCCCTACATAGAGAAAGTGATACCAGGCTTGAAGCAGTCTCTCCTTGACCCTGTACCAGAGGTCAGGACCGTATCGGCTCGAGCCCTCGGGGCAATGGTCAAAGGAATGGGAGGAGCTAAGTTTGATGAACTGCTGAAATGGTTAATGGAAACACTTAAAGCTGAACAAAGTTCTGTAGACAGATCAGGGGCTGCTCAAGGTCAGATATAGGTCAAAAGGGAAACACAGGAAAAGAATCTTTTGTCACAAGTGAATGATAGATGAGTTTGTCTCTTTGAAATCATGGAAAACTAGTCTAAATGGGATCTGTTGTAAGATAAATTTGACTGGAGATTAGGAACTTATATTGGACTTGTTTTCAAATTGAAGATTTAAAAATTGTAATACATGTACTATGACCCAAGCTTTACTGACTTTTGATAACAAATCCACATTTCCATAAGCTACTGTTTGTACATGTATATTTACAACTTTTTTATTTTAGGTTTGAGTGATGTGATAGGAGGTCTGGGTGTGAGTGAGTTACAGAGACTCATGCCGGGGATCATACAGACAACGGAGAGGTCAGATATACCGGCACATGTCAGGGACGGCTACATAATGCTCTATATATACCTACCTGCGGTGTTCGAGAGGAACTTCCTAGATTATATAGGACCCATCATCCCATCTATTCTCAAGGTCGGTATTTAAATGTATGTCCAATAATAGATGTTTATAACTAAGTCCTACTAAGTTGAAGGAGACATGAGGAAATGAGCCATGTTTACATAAGATCATGTACATGTAGATGTACATGTAATAACTTTAAAATATTTTTTTGAAAAATGTTTTGCCTTCATTTCTAGCACAATTTATAAAGAAAATAGTAATAAGAATATTATATTTTTTTTGCTCTCTTAAGATGGTAGTCTCAGGGTAAGGGACGTAACTCAAAAATGATCTCGCGAACGTTTGTTGTCTGGCGTAACGTTGCCATTGCTTGTTTTCACAACAAGCATCTGCATGACTTAATCATGACGTCATAATAGGGAAATTTCCCGCGCGGTGCATGGAGGTAAACGGGAATTTTTAAATGGTTGCTCTGTATATTATTATCTATTTTCATATGTATGCATTTCATTTAATCGAGTTTTTTTCCCCTGAAAATGAGCATTACTTATAGATTAAATGTTTATGTATTCTTTTGATAATTTCAGTATCTACACGAATCCCTTGACCTACGGCATGTTTCATTCCGTAAATGTCGAAAGAAATCTGATGTTGTCAGATAATTATGACCATTATTACTTCGATTTTATTTGAACGTGGTCCGTGTTAATAGAGTACATTTAGCTTTATCAGAAACCTTTGATAAGAAGTTCATCTAGAAGAAAAAAAAGTATCGTAGAAAGGGTTAAGAGGTCCGGCTCGGCAATCTGGGACGATTACTTTTTACATGTATTTTAAAAAAATAAGGAAAATAAAAAAAAGTTGTAAGAATTTCAAAAGGAGAGGTCCAGGATTAGGTTTGGTTCTAAACAACTCGACTACAACTTTATCCGCGCATTAGACAGTCCATCTTATTTTTTGTTTTGTTTTTTTAATTTTCCTTCTTATTTTTTTTTTAATCAGTTTTACTTTTTGTGCGATTGCTTCCCGTGTTTAATCGGAATATCAACTGAGTCAAATGCACGAATTACGTCTAAATTCTGAAATAATGATAACTGTTATTTATTCAAATTAATTTTACAATTTCGCGTAAGCATGTTGATTATAAATTTGCCAACAAGACATACAACGCTATGCTTAACCTCGGCGTAACGTATCGCGACGTAAAAAAAGAAGGGGTAGGGTTAACCCAAATGGCGCTAACTCGGTAGAAAAAGGTTCGATTTCCCTGTAATTTGCACAGATTTAAGATAGGTAATAAATCTCTTTTCCATTAGTTTTTTATTTGAATTAAATGATACGTTTTTTCATGAGCTATGTAAATGTGACAATTTTCGGAACTTCAGCATGTTCAGACAGGTACATGTTTATCCTTATTTCTATAAAAATCGCTTCTATAATAAGAATGGTGATATTAAAACATCAAAATTTTGCTAAAAGAGAATGATGCATGTATTATCTTTAAAATGCAAAGCTGATTATTGATAAATTTGCAGGCTCATGGAATATCTGAGAACAAATTTGCGACAAAGTCGCCATTTTCTGCATTGAAAGGGGGACGAAATTTGGAGATTTTGAATTGCGACCCACGCAAAACGATTGGTTCGATTTCGTTCAAACTTTAGCAAGAGATGCATGGCATCATAGTTAATTAATATTGCAATTATGAAGAAAATTGAATGTAGGGGGTATGGTGAGACTACCACCTTAAGAAATATAAATTCAATTTGTTAGTTTGGACTACTGGTCAGAGAGCTACAGCTGCTGGAAAGTGTAAATAATGAAAGAAATTTGTCATATTGTACATGTACTTATTTTCAAATCTCTTAAGACTTTCTATATGCAAAGACTTAATTTAAGCGTGAAGGTAAGCTTGCGAAAATGAAGACCTCACTGATTAGAAGTTTATAGTACTTTTATGTGTTTATATTAACATTTACCTCTTACTATAGGCGTTAGCAGATGAGTCTGAGTACGTGAGGGACACAGCCCTGAAAGCTGGACAGAGGATCATAAACATGTATGCTGATACTGCCATTGAACTGCTACTGCCAGAACTGGAAAACGGACTGTTTGATGATAACTGGAGGATTAGGTACAGCTCAGTACAACTTCTTGGGGATCTACTGTACAAGATCTCAGGTAAGTGTACTTGAGGATTAGGTACAGCTCAGTACAACTACCAGGGGATTTACTTTACAAGATGTCAGGTAAGTGTAATGGAGGATTAGGTACAGCTCGGTACAGCCACTAGGGGATTTACTTTACAAGATCTCAGATAAGTGTACTGGAGGAATAGGTACAGCTACTAGGGAATTTACTTTACAAGATCTCAGGTAAGTGAAGTGGAGGAATAGGTACAGCTTGGTACAGCTGCTGGGGGGTCTACTTTAGAACATCTCAGGTAAGTTTACTGGAGGAATAGGTGCAAATTGGTACAGCTACTAGGGGATCTGCTGTACAAGATCAGGTAAGTGTAGTGGAGGATTAGGTACAGCTCAGCATAACTGCTGGGAGGTCTACTTTACAAGATCTCAGGTAAGTGGAGGAATAAGTACAGCCCAGTACAGCTACTAGGGGATCTACTTTACAAGATCTCAGGTTAGTGTTCTGGAGTGTTCAGTACAACTACTGGGGGATTTACAAATGTACTGTACAAAATCTTCTTCTCCTTTTTAGCTTGTTTGCACTTTAGTGCAAAAGAGCTATTGCAATGCCGTCGGCGTTGTCCGAACTAGATGATAAGGTAAATGTTAAGATCACAGAATTACCTTTCTTATATAATTCATATTCTGTTGATTCTTTTTGTTGTTAATGTTTTATACTTTGTTTAATATTACCAGATGGGGATGCAGCCCCAGGGGTTAGGATTTTTTTTTTAGATTATTTCAAATGATAAGGCAAATGTTGAGATGATGAGGTAAAGGTTACATTAAAAGTAAGAGAAGTGTTGTTACAGTTTAGTATTGAAAATTTAGTGGTGATGAGCATGATATCTGTAATTAGTAAGGAACATCCATAAAAAGGTAATACATTTTATCAGAATGTTCTTATGTCAACCCCTCCTATGTACAAAACAGTTCAGATTTACTTTGAAATTTTCAAATGTGTAAGTACATGTATACTATTGTTACATGTGAATTCATGGTATAGAGAAGGTTGCATGCAGATAGATTTTCAATATACTGTAAGTGGCTATATCATATGGAAACAAATATATTCACATTTAGTTTTTAATCAATCTGTTTGTTTTACAGGTGTGACAGGTAAAATGACCACAGAGACTGCCCATGATGATGATAACTTTGGTACTGAGTCCTCACAGAAGGTATGTAAATGTAATACAGTGAAACCTGTCTAAACCGATACCTGTCTAATCCGATAACCTGTCTATTCCGATAGAATTTTGTGGTCCCAAAGAATTTTCTATCTTTTCCTATATAAAATAACCTGTGTAAACCGAACACTGCCTACTCCGAATACCGATACACATTTTTGGTCCCAGTGACATTTTATACATGTATTTTACACTGTCTAAACCGATATGTTAAAACAACACCTACCTTGACCCCATGTATTTTACACTGTCTAAACAGATATGTTAAAACAACACCTACCTTGACCAACCCATGTTTTGATTAATTATCACCCCATTTCTCTTATTAGTATCCTGCCCAAGTCATGGCCAGTGTCTTAATTGTTTGTAGTATGATGAGATTAATTTGTTTGTAATGCTAAACGTCTTTAAATTCAATAGCATCAACTTATCACCAAGTACAAATATGTAAATTCCAATTACATCTGACTGAATTTTTATCATGGAGTAAACATTTAATGTAACTTATTATCACAGAGAGTATAATTTTCATAAGAAATAAAAGTTTTAAAAGTTCATTGTAAGCATGAAAGCATTACTAGCTGTTTCACAATTTTGTAGTGAATTTTTCAATAGAAATATAAAGATAATTTGAAGACATTATCAGGATGTCTTAATTCTATTAAACCTGTGTAATCCGATAACCTGTCTATACCGATATTTTTTCTTGGTCCGAGTCGATATCGGTTTAGACAGGTTTCACTGTACTTAGTCTATATAATAAAGGGGAAAAAACATTGAAATTTTTGTGTGGTGTAAATTTTGGTGTATTTAACATGTTTAATGAATCAAGGGACTTAGCCAAAATTTCCCCTGCATTCTTACAGAGATGTTTATATTGCAAATATTCCCTCAGCTCTTGATTTTATCACAAAAGTTTTCCCCAGCGAAAATAACCATGTATACAGTTATTGGTTATATCTTAAGTAGTTTTCAAGGTAAAGTTTTCATATTTAAAGTACTGTTAAAGGGAACCTGCCAATAAGTTTTAAACTATGAAAGTCAAAGAAGTGTGTCACATCTTCATGAAATAATAATTCTTCTGTGGTAATATATGTTTCTTCTGTAAAGTCAAATATCTATATATATTCAATGTATATTTGATTGTAGTTCAACAAAGCATAATTGTTTTGTAGGTGATCATGCATGCCCTGGGTAAGGAGCGTAGAAACAGAGTCCTGGCCGGGCTATACATGGGAAGATCTGACACGGCTTTATTAGTACGACAGTCAGCTTTACACGTATGGAAGATTATCGTAGCTCACACACCACAGACATTACGTGAGATCCTGTCTACGTTGTTCTCGTTACTCCTCGGCTGTCTGGCCAGCACTAGTCATGATAAACGACAGGTATTTTCTCCCTATACTTTGTTTATGGATATACATGTAATAATGGATGTATGGTACATGTATTTACAATTACACATGTATCTGATAGGAAGTCTGTTGCATCATTATTTATTGAATACATAGTGTCCTATAATTGTTCTATCCCCATATTTATTTGTATACTACAGATACATAAAAATGAAGAAAATTTGAAAGTAAATAAAATTGATCATGATAATAAATTATGTCCCTTGAAATGCCAAGAAAAAAAGCCAAATGTTTTTAAAAAAAGTAACATTTATTTCCCTTTTCAGTAAAAGTAAAATGACATATACAAATATTAATGAATATAATAATTGTTGATTAATCATTTTTTTCACAGAATAATCTCTTATCTATGCATATTATATGTACTATTTTAGGTAGCAGCTAGGACCCTGGGAGATTTAGTAAAGAAGTTAGGAGAGCGAGTCTTACCTGAAATCATTCCTATCTTAGAGAAAGGTCTTGATTCTAAGGAAGCCGATCAAAGACAAGGCGTTTGTATTGGTCTTAGTGAAATCATGAGCTCTACTAGCAGGGATCATGTAAGTCTATACAAATATGTACATGTACATGTATGTCTGTCTGTCTGTCAATCTGTCTTCTAGATTGTATGATCAAGGACAAGGAATGTGTATAGACCTTCTGAAGATAAGGTACACTTGGATCACTTGTCCTTTCATGCGTTTTTCCTACTCAAAACAATGATTTTACGTAATACCGCTCTAAACTGTGGCATATACTATTGTGCAATGATGTAATTTCAATGTGAAACTGAATCATCACTGAAACAGATATACAGTATAGATCTGTGTTATTCGTTAATAAAACCAAATTATCTATAATATATATACATACAGGTGTCAGTGTTTGCAGACAGTTTGATTCCTACGGTACGACGAGCTTTGATTGACCCGTTACCTGAGGTTAGGAAAGCAGCAGCTCAAACCTTCGACAACTTACACGCTAACATCAGTCAGAGAGCCCTGGATGAAATACTGCCTGATTTACTGGACAAACTGGTCAGTTTATTTGAATATCATTAGGAGCATCAAAGTCTAAAATGTATATACATGTATCTTTAAATAATTATTTGTTGAATGGTTGAACTGCTGTTGCAGTCATTTTTTGTAAATGGCTAAAGAATTCTCTTGAACATGTTGAAACACATTTTTAGATAAATCATGATATTGATCTGTACATGAAGGTCTTTTTAAGTCATTATAAGGTTATCTCGAATCTGGGTTACATTTCTTTTGTTTGACACAAAGCTGCATATTCTCCTTCTTATTCATGAAAATTCAGCAAAGTATTTAATGATATACTTCAAGTAGTGCCTCATACAGTTGTTTAAGTCATGTCTGTTTGTGCAACAAAATTTAATATAATAGAATGACCATTTATACATGTGTATTTGTATTTCAGGATGACCCAGTTTTATCAGAAGCAGCTTTAGATGGACTGAAGCAGGTCATGATGGTCAAGTCCAGGGTAGTGTTACCTTATCTCATACCACAGGTTAGTTATTATTGTATAATTAAATACAAAGTCAGTGGCCAATCAAAAGCTAAAACCATTTGTGGCATGGGCTATGTAATAATAAAATTGTATATTACAGTTGTTACTTTGTTTCAATGTTATTACTATGAATACATGTATATGTACAATTAATGAGGACTCACTAAGTACCTTACAAGTGGTTCATGGTATACATGTACATGTATGTATGTGCTTTATTCTCTTGAAACAAAATCCCTTTCCAATTATGAAAGCACTCATTGTAATGTACAATGTACATACATTGTAAATGTGCATGTACAGTAGTTTACAAATCTCTGGAGTTTCCAACCTACCCAACCAAATTTGGATAATACATTTATTAAAGATGAAGTAGTAAGGAAGGGATCTTAAAGGTCAAGTGTCAAGGTCATGTTTCTTTCACATACTTTTACTGATAGCTTCTACAAGGAGCAAAAATACTACTACTGAGGGGGCATATATTTGATATGTTTTATAAAGTTTCTTTAGATTGAATTTTGTCAATTACATTTGAAAAAAAAGGATTTTATATGACTTGTGTGTATGTACATATTGACAGCTGATAGCACCACCTGTGAACACACGAGCTTTGTCCTTCCTATCATCAGTGGCCGGAGACTCTCTGTCCAG
The DNA here is from genome assembly GCA_028142955.1 of Pinctada fucata. NCBI lineage: Eukaryota > Metazoa > Mollusca > Bivalvia > Pterioida > Pteriidae > Pinctada > Pinctada fucata. Next base: position 23,345,904 of record AP027106.1, read on the forward strand.
ACACTTAAACAAAGTATTACCAGCTTTGATGTCCACACTCAGCCAGAAAATGAACACCCCAGAGGAAGCTCAGGTAATCATTGTATATGTTGTTTTCACTAATCACTGTCTCTGTGAGTCACAAAGTTTATTGGTTGGATATAATATATGATAGGTATTGATCATACAACAACTTATTGTCCCCAGCACAGGAAAATTAATTCTGGTCCATCTGTCTGTTTCTCTGTCCAACCATCTGCTGATCTGTAGGCCCCAAATGTTTTAACCTTCAGCAATACATGTATTTTTATATGGTTTGTGATTGGGATTTCATATTGTACAAAGTAATGTTTATACTTTCTTTTGATACCAAAATTTTTTACCTTGTGACCTTGACCTCTTTTGTGGCAAACACCTAAAAGGAGTTGACCTCTCTATGAATTGTTTGTATCTTCAAAAATAATTTTATTGACAACTTAAATCAACACCTTGCTTTGCAAACATGAATTAAAATGCTTAATATGGTGAAATTAAAATTTACAAAAGTCCTTTCTGCAAAGAGAGAAGACTTTATAACTTGTCTGTTTTATATCAACATCCTTTGTTATGATGGCTTTAAAGAATAGAGAGATGACTAAACAGTATCATGAGTATATAACAGGAAATGATGTGCTACATCTAAGTTCATGAAAAATAACAAAGTGGTGACATTTAGACAATACATTTTAGGAGATGGAGAACTGTCGTAGTGTAGTACTCTCAGTACAGGATGACATTGGTGTACGTACCATCATGCAGGAATTTCTGTCTACCGCTAACAACTCCCCCGTCGCCCAGTGTTGGGCAGCTGTCTCTATGCTACAGGCGTTCTGTGAGAAGACGGAGGCAGACTATTCTGATTACCTCCCTCAGCTGTTCCGTGGATTGATTGGCTTGTTCACAAATACTGACGAAAAAGTCCTACATGCCAGCTGGGATTGTTTGAATGCTGTTACCAAGGTATAATTTATAACATGTACATGTACATGCTTTTGTCAGACGTTTCTGTCTTTCCAACTTCATACCGTTTGAGAGTACTTTCTGCCCATTTCATCTTAAAGTTTCTTTAGTTTTATACAAATAAAGATGATGCATAATATTTTCATATTCCTATACCGAAATGTACATCTACATGTATTTACTTTACTTTGCACAACCATAATTAAATCGAAATAAATGAAAAGTGGTGAAGGGACATTTACATCTGACTGTATAAGCTCATATTATGATGTTTTCACTTCGAATTTACACTATATTATAAAGGAAGTTACAAATTGAATGTACATGTACATGTATGTGTATTTGAGTATTCTTGATCTTACTGACATTATGCCTTACTCCATTCAAATACAAACCCTCGGTTATCTAATAACATCACATACATGTACATGTATTTGTAGAAACTAGAGACGGCCAACATGCTCCAGCACATATCAGATGTACGACAAGCTGTTAGATTTGCTGTGTCCGACTACAAAGGAAAAGAACTACCAGGATTTAGTCTTCCCAAAAAGGTGGGTAGGAATTCTAGATTTTACAGACACAAGTAAAGATAAAGCTAAAATAAACTTACATTCTAGTAGTAAGTAGTAGCATTTAATTGACAACAGGCTAAATAGAATTAAGTATTCAGCTGAAATGATTTAAAAATACATGTTTATACATGTTTTTATTAATGAGGAAATTTCTTTTTATTTTTCACAAATATTATAGAAAATAATTAAGTACTTATTACTAGATGATTTTGAGAATAGACCACTTGTCAAAATTCATAATGGATGACAGAATCTAGAAGAACGTACAAGGTAGGAATACTTTGCATTCTTTTCTATTGTTGCTTTGCAGTTGCTGCAGGTATTTGACAGTGATTTTACAATGAAGAACCACACCTAATGATGTTGATTGCAACATTTTGTGCTTAATTACAAGATAAAAAATGTTTTATTGCTACATGTTATATTCTACACTACAGGGTATAGCCCCAGTACTACCCATATTCCGTGAGGGTATATTAAATGGTTCTCAGGATCTGAAGGCCCAGGCAGCTGATGGACTCGGTGAATTAATCAACATAACCAGTGCCGAGGCTCTAAAACCGTCAGTTGTTAATATCACTGGACCTCTAATCCGAATCCTTGGAGACAGGTTCACATGGCAGGTCAAGGTCGCAGTCCTTGAAACTCTGACTCTGTTGCTGGCAAAGGTACATCTAGATACTGTAAAGTGATGTAGGTACTGTAAAGTGATGTAGGTACTGTAAAGTGATGTAGGTACTGTAAAGTGATGTAGGTACTGTAAAGTGATGTAGGTACTGTAAAGTGATGTAGGTACTGTAAAGTGATGTAGGTACTGTAAAGTGATGTAGATACTCTATTTGTACTCATGGAGCACAGTAACGGACATTATAAAAGAAAAACTTGATAACAGTCATACATCATTATACATGTAATAACATCATCATTTTCCTTAATAAGAACGATTTATGAGAACTCATTTTCTTATGTTGAGATGGGCCACTTTTTCAAATATCTTTTTTTTACAAATTTTCAAGGTGTCCATCTTATAACAAAAAAAATTAATCTTTACACTTGATCAGGTTGGGGCCCAATTGAAGCCGTTCCTTCCCCAGCTACAGACAACTTTCCTGAAGGCACTGAACGACCCTCAGAGATCTGTAAGACTTAAGGCAGCCTCCGCGCTGGGTAGACTTATAGTCATACACATCAGGGTGGACCCACTGTTTACAGAACTACATACAGGAATCAAGAACGCTGCTGACATCAGTGTCAAGTAAGTACCTCCAGTCTATGTTCCACACAACTTTATTCAGAAATCAGAAAATTGCAAAAAAAATTTCTTAATACATGTATGTATGCCACATTTTTTTAGAATAGTTTTGATACTGTTTGATACATTAAATATCCATTCCCCATAATTTATCACATACATGTATATAAGTGATATGATCAGAAGTGTTACTTCATACTTGCCAGGACCAGAAATCAATTTTGATAGGGTGTTTTCAATGTTGATTTTTCTGCGACATTAGTAATATTATGTATAGGCTCACTGCTTAACATCATGAATGTCACAGCAAAATTATATACAAAAAGTCCTATCAAAAATGAGTTTCTGGCTATAACTTGCAGATGCCTGCCGCATATACATGTACATTGTAAGTATTAAAGCCATATACAAAATTATGAGAAATCTGGATCTATCAAATAATGAACATCATATTGAAAAATTCAAAAGATAAAGTATACAAAATCACAATTATCCAATGTCTGAAGTGAGCTGTGCATACAGTAGTAAGTATACAAAATCACAATTATCAAATATCTGTAGTGAGCTGTGCATACAGTAGTTACCGCCTCAATTGGGTTTTAGGCTGCTCGCTATATACATGATATACATACATGTGTACCTGAAAGTGATCTGACTTTAGACTTTCTTTACAACATTACAGGGACACCATGCTTCAGGCTCTCAGATTTTGTGTCAGCGGAGCAGGAAAGAAGATGTCTGACGCCACCAGGAAAGGCATCATGGGAACTTTGCTTGGCATTATGGGATGTCAGGAGGACTCTACACGTAGTGTTTCAGCGGGATGTGTAGGGTCTATGTGTGGTGTACTGCCGGCAGAGGAACTAGCTGATGTTATGTCACAACACTTACTGGGTAAGAGGGCACATGCTACATTTATATATACATGTACTTTAATTTTCACTGTTTGTTTCTAGTGTACAAACGCACAATGTGAATCCTTTATGTAATATCTGAATTACAAAATTTGAAGCTCAGTTCTAGGAGATAGATTATAGTTTGTTGTGCCACTAAAAGCAATGTACTGTAAAGTTTTGTATTCCAATGAGTGGTTTAAGGAAAAGCCTTACAAAGAGTACAGTGATAAAATTATAGCATAGACAGTCTACTGCTTGTCCTCTTAATTAACCTTCAAATTTTGTGCCACAGATATGTGAAAGAATCTGTAACATCAGCAATGTTGTACTTGTTTCTCTGCAATAATTAGTTGTGCAATATGTAATTATTATGTCTCCCCCCCAACGGGGAGGAGACATATTGGTTTTGCCTTCGTCGTCCGTCTGTCTGTCCGTCTGTCCGTCTGTCACACATCGTGTCCGGGCTATATCTCCTGAACCGTTTGCCCGATCACTTTCATATTTTAGTATGTTGTTGCTTATGACCCGAAGGTTTCACATCACCTTGACCCAAGGTCATGTGACCAAGGTCAAGGTCACTTAGTGCATTTTTAATGAAATTATGCATACATTCCTGTCCGGGCTATATCTCTTGAACCGTTTGCCGGATCACTTTCATGTTTTAGTATGTTGTTGCTTATGACCCGAAGGTTTCACATCACCTTGACCCAAGGTCATGTGACCAAGGTCAAGGTCACTTAGTGCATTTTTAATGAAATTATGCATACATTCCTGTCCGGGCTATGTCTCTTGAACCGTTTGCCGGATAACTTTCATATTTTAGTATGTTGTTGCTTATGACCCGTAGGTTTCACATCACCTTGACCCAAGGTCATGTGACCAAGGTCAAGGTCACTTAGTGCATTTTTGAGTTGGCAAAGCCAACTATTCATTGGAATCGAATGCCCCAGTTAGGGCCTGCACGAACCGTGCAACGGTCAAAAATCTGTAGTCTTACTTTAGTAAGAAATAGTACCACTATTATTTGGACAAAAACATTTTAAACGACACAATGAGTGCAAGTTGTAAATGACGATTCCAATGCAATTATTGGAGTAAAAAAATGGTCTATAGAGCTATTTGTAATGAAGATTCGGAGTATAGTTCTCGTATCGCGTAGGAATTCAACTTTTAAGTAGTCCAAAGTAGCACTGCGCTATGCCGGCCATGCGGTATTTTTCCGGGGGAATGACCAGAGGTTAGGCCTAATGATAGTTATTATAACCATGTCGATTTATATTTCATTGATGAAAAGATAGATATAAAATAGTCTGTTGATGTCAATATAAATCGCTATGGTTCTTGCGTCTTAAGATCAGAGGACACTCGGAAGGCCATACGATGAACGGCGAACTGGATTTGTAGTAAGTTCTTGAAAATAACTGATAGAATATTTGAATATTTTCTTATCTGTTGTATGAAGGATTATGAAAAACCACAATTCGAAAGACTAGGTCGTCTAATTACTGTATGTCGTTATCTGTTTATCGAAGTTCGATTTTTGGGAAGGAGGGGGGGGGGGGGTTGTGTTGTGTTTGATTGGGTGAATGAACGATGTACATTACAGTTCGGGTTGTAAGAAGAGCATTGTCCTCGAGGAATATAATTTTTCAAGGCTGAATAAATCTTCACCTAATGACTGCAATAAATGTAAATACATGTATGTCCATGTACTACTTGTAGTATTCCATCACACTCACTTCATCACGTGTTATTACCGTGGGCTTGGATATTCATGGAAACGCTGGGAAAAAATATTCTTTTATCCCATATTTACAGAACTGTACTCGTATAAAGCAAAATGGCAAATCGATCATCCACGTTGACTATGACGTTTAGTCTTGATAAGGCATAGGAAAAGTACTATTTTTGACGTTTTTGCACATACCGGTAAGGAGAAAAATATTCGACACACTGCGTCGCTTCAACCTTGATCAAAAGATGGCAGAAAAGTAAAGAAAACTTATCGAACGTCAATCACTTGGGTGTGATCATTGATAACGTCACAAGGAAATCATTTAATTTCTATTGTTATTATTAAGAAACGACGATTCCGTTTGGCAGAGATATTTTGTTGATACCTTTATCAACACCAAACGGAAGTACGTGCTTAGCAACGTCGTTAGCAACACTGTTTCAAAGCCGCAAATAAACGTTGGAAAGCAACAAAATGAAATGATAAGTAATCAATGTAATATGTTTTTGGTTGATCGAGGTATCGACACCAAAAATTGAGGAAAAACTTGTGCATCTTGCGCTATGCGCACAATGCAGTTTTCCCTAAATTTTTGGTGTTGATACCTCGATCAACCAAAAAAAATAAAAGAATGATTCCTTAAATCTATACCTCTTGTCTGGGATTTGCTTTTGTCCATGACTCGGCAAGTCTTGTCATTGTACAAGCAAATTCTGGACATTCGGAGTGCATTTCCTTGTCGATGCTCACACCTTATGATACATGTAGATTCTATAAGTCTTAATCCTATGGGGTAAGATTTCATTTTCACGTGCCTTTTAACTGTAATGTCAATTCAGACATTTATGATGTCATTCATGAATGCTGCGTTGGCTGATCAACATATGAAAATGAATACCGGTACATAAAATTTTATTTTAAGCGCTTTTAGACAATGTGAGAAAAATAAGCATGTACTTGTACATGTAAGACACACTTTAAAAGTTATGACTTAGATTTATGCTGGTAGGGGACTAATACCGCTTAGAGATTAAGAAAAAACAAACTTTTTATGCACCCCGGAATCAAAGATTCGGGGGTATATAGTTTTTGGCCTGTCCATCTGTTTGTCCAAAAAACTTTGAATGGTAAATTATATGGCTTTTATATTTCACATATGTATTCCTTGTCACACAATTTTTCCATAGATACCAACATTTTTATGCCCAGTGACCCTGACCTTGACCTTTCACATACTTGGTGAAAAATGGTGTTTATACTCCGCCGGGAGCATTCGTATTTCACAAACAAAGGCTTTATTCAATATTAGACTTTGCCAACTCGCAGGACTTTCAGTCCTTTGATTAATGAAATTATGCATACATTCCTGTCCCGGCTATATCTCTTGAACCGTTTGCCGGATCACTTTCATATTTTAGTATGTTGTTGCTTATGACCCGTATGTTTCACATCACCTTGACCCAAGGTCATGTGACCAAGGTCAAGGTCACTGAGTGCATTTTTAATGAAATTATGCATACATTCCTGTCCGGGCTATATCTCTTGAACCGTTTGCCGGATCACTTTCATATTTTAGTATGTTGTTGCTTATGACCCGAAGGTTTCACATCACCTTGACCCAAGGTCATGTGACCAAGGTCAAGGTCACTTAGTGCATTTTTAATGAAATTATGCATACATTCCTGTCCGGGCTATATCTCTTGAACCGTTTGCCGGATCACTTTCATATTTTAGTATGTTTTTGCTTATGACCCGAAGGCTTCACATCACCTTGACCCAAATCCAAGGTCACTTACTACATTTTTAATGAAATTGTAGATACATTCTTGTTTAGGCTTTATCCCTTGGACCGCATACTGGATTGCTTTCAAGTTTAAGAATGTATTTAGTCATGACCAAATGGTCATTTGATCAAGGTCAAAGTTACTAAGTACGTTTTAATGAAATTGTACATGCTATCCCATTGGGGCTGTATCTCTTTTAACTTTTTATCAGATCACCATCATATTTTAGTATGTTGTTGCTTATCACGTAAAGGTTTCACATCACGTTGACTCAAGGTCATGTGACCAAAGTCAAGGTCAATTAGTATATTTTAAATGAAATTGTATTTGTTACATGTATTATGTCTAGGCTTAATCTTTTGAACTGTGATCAGATCACGTCATATTTTAGTATGATGGTGCTGATGACCCAAACGTTTCACACCTCCTTGATCCAAGGTCATATGACTAAGGTCAAGTATTACATTTTTTAATGAAATTGTAAATGCTATTGAGTCTGGGCTATATCTGTGGAATCGTATACTGGATCACTCTTATACTATAGTATGCTGTTGCTCAGGATTGGAGGGTTTCTTATCATCTTGACCCAAGGTCATGTGCCCAAGGTCAAGATCATTTAGTTCTTTTTAATGAAATTGTACGTACTAATATTGTCTGGGCTATATCTCCTGAACCCTTCTTACAATTGTTTTCATATTTTAGTATGTTGTTTCTAAGGACTAAATGTTTCTTATCACATTGTCCCAAGGTCACTTGGTTAAGGTAGCTTCTTACTTTGGTAATGAAATTGTATATGCTAAGCATGTCCAGGCTGAAATTGTCTATGCTAATAATGTTTAGGCTTTATATTTTGAACCGTGTATCTAATCACTAATTCAGTTTTTTGTTGCTCATGATCCATACAATGTTAAACGTCTTCAAATTCAATAGCATCATTTAAAAGCAGATAAGTTTGCAGCATGGACCAGACATGCATGTTTCGGGTACTTAACCCTCGTCAGTGAGTGTAGGTTTCAGATCACCTATATCCAAGGTCATGTGACCAAAGTCAATATCTTTAAATATGCTTATAATGAAATTGTATATGCCAATCATGTTTGGGCTTTACCTCAAACAATGTAATGAATCAGTTTCATGTTTTAGTATGATGTTGCCCATGACTCAAAGGACATCATTTTGCATTTTGGCCTAAGGTCAAAGTAACTTAGAGGGAGGGGGGAGACATCTGTTTTTTTATGAAAAACATTTTGTTTAATTCATAAATGATGTCTTTTATGTATTGTAGACAATGAGAGTAGCTTGGACTGGACGCTACGCCATGCCCGTGGTATTGCTCTGGGTGTGGCCCTGAAGGAAGCCCCCAAAGAGCTGGAACAGTATGGATCAGATGTTATCAAGGTCATCTCAGCTCTAGCTGCTGCTGACAGGGTAGGTCATCAAACACATTCAATCCAGGCCTGCAGATGATTTTATTGCCTTTTTCAGTGTTGTGTATATCAAAATTTGCATTGTATGATATATGTTTTTTTATCACATAATAATTCCTGTATTCGATCACATAAAGTATGAGTTATGACAAATGTAATATACATGTAACTCTTGAGAGGCATTGTAATTGGGTAAAAAGATTGCTTAGGATTACTGAAAACTGTCTTTTATTCGTGAGCATTTTATTTTCGGGATATTCGCGAGGTCCATTGATTCGAGAATATAAACATGATAAAATGCTGCAAATATGTCCTAACACGTGTGTAGTAAGTAAGGTATATACATTGTTGCGAAAATCAAATACTGCAAACCAGTCGCTTCTCTAGTTTTCGCAAACTTATGATGCCACAAATAAAAGACAGCTTTCAGTATTAGCTAGAAATAAAATTACAATATTTTGATAATATTTTGATCGATCATTCATGGTTTATGCCCTGTGATACGAAGAAATCTCAGATGATGTTTCTATTTCATACAGTATTTATAAAACTTGCGTGATCCTGATGTAAAAAGATAGAAATTTTAACGATTATGTGTGAGATCCTCTATGATTATATGGAGTTAAACATGTTTTCTTGTCATTTACACATAGATTCCCCTGTCATTGTGTGGATACAGAGCAGCAGGCTACTTGATGAGGAAACAAGTGGAAGAATCAGTGGAGGATCCAGCTTTGGTTGCACTCCTAGTGAAGGTACAGTACAATTCATAAATTAAACTGTATGAAGATTTGTGTCTTAAAAAGGTTGTAAAACTTTATCATTTGGGTTTAGAAAAGTGATTTTTTTGGATCTTCTCAAAAAAAAAAAAAAAAAAAAGAAAGATTTTGCAGCTGTTATCAGAGGGTATTAAATTCAATTTTTTTCAAAAATTTGAATCTTTATATGCTGGTTCTGTCTTTTGCTGTTTTGTAAAAGTCAATCATATGGATAATTAATTTAAATATACATGTACATGTATGTAACTTTTTTAACCTTTCCTGCTATAATGAACACTTTCCTCTTTGATGAAAAATCATATTTTCCTTCTTTCATCCGAACTAAGACCAAGAAATAAAGACAATGGAAAATCTTTGAAAACGTTTTTTTTTAATTCTGTATTGGGGGTATTTGGCATATGTATTTATGGTATAATTCTCAATATCAATTTTTATTTCTCATTTCTTTTTGTACAGGGAACGAAGCATGAATCTAATGATGTAAAGCAGTTAGTGACCCAGATAGTATCGTACATGTGTGTGGGGGGTCAGGATTTACCTATGAGTACCGTCCGGACATTAGTACCCGCCCTCGTCATGGGAACCAAGGAGAAAAATACAATGGTTAAGACAAATAGTGAATACGCTCTGGTGGCAGTCCTAAAACTGAGGAAGAATGATGCTTTACTATCGGTAAGTGCATGTAACAGTAGAATTATATGTAAATGTACCCTCTCAGGATTACATATATACATGTACATACATGGATACGGTACTGTCTAAAACTGAGGAAGAACGATACTTTACTATCAGTAAGTTTCAATAGAATAACATGTATGTGTATCAGCACATGCACCTTTTAAGATTGAGCATGTACATGTACAGAACTGTATAAATTACATTAGAGCATTATTTGTTCTTTGCACCAGACTTTCTTTTGTTTAAAATTACTTTCTTATACTTTCCTTCCTCATGTTCATATACATGTAACTATGTTTAGTTGTTTTATTTTTTTTTGTTCCGAGATTTAAAAAAAAAAAAATCAGAAATTAAGTCATGTTTGAAGTTCTCCCATTTGGTCAGAGTACTTTTTAGACATTAACACAATTGGATTGTAAATACACTGCTCAAAAAAATTAAAGGAGCGATTTTCCCATTGTAATATAATGGTACAAAGCCTGTAAACTCTTTTGGGATAAGCAAGGCTACATCATCAAGTTGTATCATTTGAATATGGTTAATCTGTTCAATATAGACATTAGTGATGAAGAAATGACTATGAAATATGTCTTAATACATTTATGTTCATCATATAGAATAAGCAGCTGCAAACGTATGTGATATGAAAGGAGAAACCTTGTTCCCTTAATTTTTTTAAGCAGTGTATATGGATTGTATACAATAGATATTTTTAGTTTAAAACACTCTTATTTTAAGTGGTCACTGTGAAGTTGTACATCATAAAATTCTTTTTTATTTCAGAGTATTTTATCAGCTCTGGACACAGGCATGAAGGAATCATTAAATGAAGTCGTTTGTAAATCTCTCAACAAACTCTGTAAACAGCCTGTACCTCCGGAGGAGAATATAGACGATACTGTACTCAAGTGATACGGCACAACTTTTATAAATAATTGTCAGTGGTTTATTTTCTGATTCAAGTGTTTAAAAAAACCTTTAGTTTTTGCTTGTCACCTGCTTGACTTGATTATATTTTACGATCATTCTTTATGGGGTTGATGTATGCCATTATTATATTTTGGTACAAATAAAGTGTGAACTACTGTACATGTCGGACATGCAAGTGAAATAACGGCACAATTCTGTCATCAGTATGTTACATTTTTTGTATGCTTCTTTGAGTTTTTAGATGTTATATATATTAACTCATGGATATTTGATGTATGTGTATTTTATTTTGTACAAAAACATGTAAATTGTGTAACATGAAATTCAATAATTTATCTTTTAAATGAATTTTGGTTGAATTGAAAAAGAACTCAAACTAATTGTGCTTGACTTTATTAATAGAAAAGTGAAATGTAGCTTCTGAAGTTAAAAACAAAAGTGTAAGAAATTACAGATTTCAATCTGAATGTTTGAATAATTTAATATAATAAACAATATGTATAATATATGATGTATTAACTCTTTTCAAACTTTTGTTAAAAATTACTAGTATTTGCTTAAGAATTATCATGTTTAATAAGCGACTTTAAATATAGTATGCAGACTGAGGAAGTAATGATGAAGTAAATTGATCGTTTATTACCACCAACAGTATGACCTACCAAAAATTAATGTACAAAGAATTCATTGTGCGTATACTGTATTTTTTTCATAATACATAGTATTTACTTGATGTGTTATCAGCAGAATAATGTAATGTACATGTATTTCATAAGGTATGCTATGTCTGATTCTTTTTAAAAATTGAGTAAATACACGAACATGTATTATAATACTGATCATGTTAATACAGATATACACATGTAGTTACTTTAAAAAACCTTAATAATGCCGAAAGAAATTGCTGATTGCTTATATTCAAACTTACATTATTATTATACAAAATGTCGTGAAAATGATGAGTGCTATAACTCAACATGTACACTTGTGTGGAGAATTTTATATTTAAACTTGTAAAAATCTTACAATGATAGAGCTGAAAGAAAAGCTACATGTAAGTGCTAAATAAATGTTTTTACATGTGAAGTGAACACGACATTAGGTGATTGTTAAGATCAGATTAAAAGCTGTAAGACAGAGCTTAGTGCTAACATTTTATGTTTCCTGTTTTGAATTGTTTCTGTGTATGATACAGTTATTCAGCATTCATTGATGTGATCATGAATAAGGTTGCCATTTGTCTATTTAATATTCTTTCTTAAATTATATATGTACAATCATGAAGAAATGTTGAAAGATCTCAGAATTTTTAAGCCCCCTACTGGTACTTTCCACACTTGGTCCAATTGTCTGTCTGACCAGTCTGTCACACTGAAGTGTTTCAGATCACTTATCAAGATAATAGTCAATTACATATTTACATGTACATTTATAAGCTAGGGATCAAGTTCAGAATCATTCTGATTTGAATATTCTGGGCAGTGTTACTGGATTTGACCTTTTGCTGGTTGGTGACTTGCATCGCTCGGCTATCAACTATTTATCATATTAATTTTCATTCATTGAAATTTCTAAATCCCTCTATGCTTTTTCCTCTTTTGGGTATAAAAACCTTCCTACATATGTTATAGGAATAAACTAGCCTTGCTCTGTTTTATCGTCGGGAATTTTAGCCATTCCTTGGATACAGATTTAAATGAATAGGGCTTTGATATTCTGTAAGGACCAAAACAATTTCAATACCACATGGAAATAGCATGTCTTCAATTTTGGAGATTTTTGGTATGGAAGGTGTAAATGATGTACTGAGACAAAAATAAACTTCCTTTTTACAAATTAAGTTTTCGTTGCCATGAAAACCTTGTTTGTAATTTTACGCATCAGTAGAATACTTGTTACATGTCATTTTCACAAGGCTCATTTCCATGGTAACAGCTATTATAGTCAACTGAAATTTCCTTAATTTTTCTCTTTATATCTTTCATTGTATAAATACTACACAAGAAGTATGCTTCCCTCGCTATTCTTTTTGTCAGTATGCCCAAAATGTAGGCAAAAACCTGTTTTGAAGAGGGCCTTTTTAACACTGAACAAGCTCCTAATTTAACATGATTTTGCTCAATTTTAAGAGCAAATAATCTGAAATGTCAGGCTAACTTGATTTCTACTGCCAAGTACCTTTTAAGTTTAATCCTATCTTTAAGAAAATGATAAAATTTGAGTGGGACCTCTTCACAATTTTATTCAAAAGTTTATAAAAAATGGTTACCATGGTGACATTCTGTTCAGTGCTATTACACATAGAGTAATTTACTGGTAAATTTTTAGCTGTTCGTTATATATTTTTAAGCAATTTTTATCAGTGCATATAAAAGAGCATTATTGATTAGAAAATGACCTTTAAAGTTTTCAAGGTCACAGGACCCAATGTCAAGGTCATCTTGAATGCAATTCACAAAATTTGGCAAAATTATGTGATTTTTAAAAAGTATGAGAGGCAGTTACTCATATACCATGTTGTATTGGGTAAAACAAACACATACATAGTGATTTTGGATATATCCCCTACTTATTGACCCAAGTCGCAAAAATATCAAAATCAATGACATCCTTGATTTGTAGCTAATATTTCATGCATACATATAAAAAAATGTGAGATTATCATGATTTTTGTCTGGGGCTTATTTTTTTACGAGAAATGTTCTGAACTAAAAAAATTTTATGCTTTTTTCCACCTATGGTCCTAATTTTAGAAAGAAGTATTTTGGATACAAATATATGACAGTCAAGCCTAAAATAAGTTACAACAAATAACAACAAAAATGCAAATTTTATTGAAATTTGAACCTATATTTTGAGTTGACCTTGACCTGAAGAGTGAATGACCTTGACAAATTTTGGAAGTGCTCAAATAAAGAATAATTTCTTCTGTTGTCCCTACATGAAGCTTAAGCAATATAAGTTATTTAAACCATGATAACAATCAATTTGAAAAGATATAGTCATCATGTGTCAAATGAAAAGTTGCCATGGCAACCATTTTTGACCTAAAAATGTAGGAAAACAAAACAATGTCCCACTTATTTTTTTCAGTGATTATATTTGTCACATGAAATCTATTTTGTTCTGACAACAGTGTTGGTGTTATCAGCCTGATATTTTGTGTTATTTTTGCTTAAAAATGGTAAAAATTGGACAAAAATAGGCCTTAATTTTAACTTTATTTTAAGGCAATTTTTGACTGATTTTGATTTGATAGGATTCGGCTAATTGAAAGAAATTTCAAAAAATGATTAATTTTTCTAAAAATAGAGGTTTTAAAGATTATAAGTTGTTAATACCAATTAACTCTTACAATGGTTTCCATGGCAACATAATAACCAAAGATTACTTATTTGACCATTTTTGTAGTGCTATAAATAGACAGACCTCGTTTCCATGGCAACTGGAATATTAATTTTCAAAAAATTGCTATTTTTGTATTCAGGGCATTATACATACCATTTATAGAGAAAATCATAAAAATCCATGACATGCTGTTTCCAAAATATTTTGGTCCTCACAGAGAATTGATATTAATATGTGAATTCCTTATGACAAGACCTTTCCATAGGTACCAAAATGTTTGACCTTGTGACCTTGACTGTGGAGTTTGACATATTTTTCAAAAACTTTAACCTTGACCATAACTTTTGAACGGAAGTGATGGGCTTTCACATGTGTATTCCTTGTGACAAGACCTTTCTGTTGGTAACAACATTCTGACTGTGTGACCTCGTCCTTGGAGGTTGACCCACATTTAAAAACTTCAACCTCGACCATAAGTTTTGGATGTTAATTTAAATATGCATACCTTGTCATAAGCCCTGTCCCTTGGTAACAAACAAAAGTTTGGACCCTTTGACCTTTTCTTGGAGTTTAATCTTTCATATTTAGAATGTTGATAATATATGAGATATATTTTGAAAACTTAGGAATGGGGGGGGGGGGGTGTCTGTAAGAATTTCTTTAAAGACAAACACCCAAAAGCGGGGGACCACAATTCCTTGAATTTGATTTTTTCTATGAAAATCTTCCAAGCCATAAAGGAAGGTAAAGCGAATTTAGCAAACATTATCTCAGATACATGTATATCCAAGTTTGTAAATGCAACTTTGTCCCCTTTGGTGTTTGTTTGAATCATCAAGTGAGAAATAGAATGTCATATCCAGCATATGAAGCATGTTATCATTCACATTGTACTATAGTTACTATGTCTGGATGACCTTGATCAACAAATTTCTTTTCTGTTGACCTTCACTCAAGCCACATTTAAGGTCTCATCACTGTCCATTGCAGATAAAAAAATCAAATTCAAGGAATTGTGGTCCCCCGCTTTTGGGTGTTTGTCTTTAAAGAAATGCTTACAGACATCCCCCCATTCTTAAGTTTTAATAATAAATCTCATATATTATCAACATTCTAAATATGAAAGATTAGCTCCAAGAAAAGGTCAAAAAGTCCAAACTTGTGTTTTGTTTCCAAGGGACAGGGCTTATGAAAAGGTATGCACATGTGAAATATTTAAGACCTATGATTTAAATTACCATCAAAAACTTATGGTCGAGGTTGAAGTTTTTAAATGTGGGTCAACCTCCATGGACAAGGTCACAAGGTCAGAATGTTATTACCAACAGAAAGGTCTCATCACAAGGAATACACATGTGAAATCCCTATCATTTTCCATTAAAAAGTTATGGACAAGGTTATAGTTTTTTGAAAAGTAGGTCGAACTCAAAGGTCAAGGTCAAAAATTTTGGTATCCATGGAAAGTTCTTGTCACAATGAATACACATGTGAAATATCAAAGCCCTATCACTTTCCATTCAAAAGTTATGGTCAAGGTTAAAGTTTTTAATAAGTAGGTCAAAGTCCAAGGTCAAGGTCACAAGGTCTAAAATTTTGGTATCCATGGAAAGGTCTTGTCACAAGGAATACACATGTGAAATATCAAAGCCCTATCACTTTCCATTCAAAAGTTATGGTCAAGGTTGAAGTTTTTAATAAGTAGGTCAAAGTCCAAGGTCAAGGTCACAAGGTCAAAAATTTTGGTATCCATGGAAAGGTCTTGTCACAATGAATACACATGTGAAATATCAAAGCCCTATCACTTACCATTCAAAAGTTATGGTCAAGGTTAAAGTTTTTAATAAGTAGGTCAAAGTCCAAGGTCAAGGTCACAAGGTCAAAAATTTTGGTATCCATGGAAAGGTCTTGTCACAAGGAATACACATGTGAAATATCAAAGCCCTATCACTATCCATTCAAAAGTTATGGTCAAGGTTAAAGTTTTTAATAAGTAGGTCAAGGTCACAAGGTCAAAAATTTTGGTATCCATGGAAAGGTCTTGTCACAAGGAATACACATGTGAAATATCAAAGCCCTATCACTTTCCATTCAAAAGTTATGGTCAAGGTTAAAGTTTTTAATAAGTAGGTCAAAGTCCAAGGTCAAGGTCACAAGGTCAAAAATTTTGGTATCCATGGAAAGGTCTTGTCACAAGGAATACACATGTGAAATATCAAAGCCCTATCACTTACCATTCAAAAGTTATGCACAAGGTTAAAGTTTTTGTGACTGACGGACAGACGGACGGACGAACCGGTTTTAATGTCCACGCGCTTTCGCGAAAGTGGGGGACAATAATCATTAAAGAAGTACCGATCAATCATTAAGTCTCACAGTCGAGAAGGCAACTAAGGGAAAATCATTAAGATTTTCCATAGGAACGGTTGCGAGATAAAAGTATTGAGAACTAAGATGGAGACCCAAAAAAAGGTAAATTAATCTGCCTTTCAATGTTATCTATGAATAAAATAGAAGGCATGCCCACCTACCATATACATGTACTAGTTATGACTCATGAACATCCTTGTTTGGAGTGAATGTGATGTGAAAGAAGTAAACAAAAAATTTTATGTCAGTTTTAATTGTTAATTCCAACAAAACAATAGCAAAGATTTACAAATTTGAACATTCATTTGAACAACCATGCTAGAATAACAAATAAATATAGTAGCACCATCATAGATTTATTATGTACAGTTACATGAATGAAGTTACACAATTCATGTAAACATAATTAGTATTTACATTGATAAAGTAATTCTCAGTGAATGCAGTGTGAGCTGAACAACATGTACATGTATGTCATTTTGGCAAATAAATATTGCCGACTGCACTGGAGCATTGCATCAAGATTATCTTCATTTTGAGGCAGGTCTGTTAGGGATCTTGACTTTTAAACACCTAGTAAGTACAAGTTCTGGATCTACAACATGTGTTATGGTGATAGATCAGCAGTTTGATGTCTGTTTAGTATCCATATAGCTTCCGACCACATGAGCTATCAACAAGCTTGATACTGGATTCTTTCTCTGCATCAGCCAAGCACAGGAAGTGTTATACAATGATCGACATCCAATCACAGACCTAATTTAAAAATGGACAAGAATTTTATATACATGTACATGTACATACACAAAAGCACTCTGAAAAATTACCTTTTTATATAATGCAAGCAGAATTTATGAGCTACAGTATATTTCAATACAGTAATGCATCATAAATTCTTTAGGAGAATTCCAATAAATACATGTAATATAAGGATTTCTAATAATCTTTACAGACATTGTGTGGAAATGTCAAATTCTGTATCATCACTTTTGCTCTGAATTTTGATGAAAAAAATAAATTTGCTTATGGTGTGACAGAAAAAAAAATAATCTTGCTCTTACAAGTAATCTGAATTTGAAGAATAACCATAAAATTTGCTTATATTCCTGGAAATTTTTCGGCTCGCTTCGCTCGCCGCAGTTTTTACTTTATACGAAAAAATTTGGTTTTCTTCTGTAATGGCAAATTCCTATTTGAAATAGCAAAAGTATACATGTAACTGATACAAGGGGCTTCCTTAAATGCTCAATTACATTATCAATATAATCTATTACTATTTTACATATATCAGCATAGTGTCTAATTTTATATACAAGCTTGGAAGGAGAATTTAATTAAGTTTTTTACTACATAGTTTTCATTTCTAAATGTAAAATTTTTTCTAGAAGACCCTCCCCTCAGGCCCTCTTACATGTTACATGACCATATATACATTTTATTCACTAAAAATTATACATCATATTGTAAAAATCTTTTATCTCTCTCAGTTTAGAGGTGAATATAAGTTTTACATAAAAATAAAGTAATAACATGTTTAAGTAAAAATAAAGAATTTCTATTGAACAAACACAGACATTCTTCAAATACACATTAATTGTTGTAAAAAAAAATTCCTTGCTCCAACTTTACACGAAAAAAAAAAATTTGCCCATGTCCAGGGCTAAAAAAATAATCTTGCTCCAACAAATGGACCGTGCCTAAGAGTATCGTTCAACAAATATAATTAACATAAATATGAAAATATCTTATTCAAACCAAAATCTGCTTCATCAAAGCAATGTTATCTTAATATTGTTGCATGACTATATTTCTCTCATCCTTGGTTTCCCAGGCTATTTGCGCTTTGGCTGAATACCCTGGGTCACATCGTAATATTTCAAAGATTTTAAAAGAAATAGCTCTTCTTCGTGAAGTTAAAAAAACTGACGGTAATGGCTGCTCGCAGACCAGTGAGGACAGTATGTGAATCATACACAAGAGAGAATTTTTGTCAGTTACACTAATATTTGTATATTGTTGTGGGTCATGTGTTATTTTAGTTTTACTTTATGTGTAGGTACACATGTATTTAGTCATGTTATTTAATGATTTCATAATAATTCTTTCTAGATTTTACTATGTCATGTTTATTTCAATAGAGAATATTCCAGTATGTTCTTGGTTACATCATTATCATCACATGACTGTGATTTCTAGAATTTACTCTATTGTTAATCATGGGTAATGAGTCATTGTTCTAGAGGCTTCTGGTTAATTCATTTGTATTAAGTATATATACCTCTGAGGAACTGTGTTGAAGGGGCATTCGTACACATTCGTAGACACGATTCATTCATCTATTCTGATATACTGGGACACTTTATTTGTTGAGACTTTAATCCATTTAACAACGTTTGGACACTGATCTTTCGAGAACGTTTGTGATTACCGGAAACCATACATTCGATAGACTTTGTGGACCGTAACGGACACTTTGATCCGGACATTGTAATTGTAAGTTGTAATCATTTGAAATATATATATTTTGTACATAATTAAACTTGTAAATTTATATTCTGTCTGTGTCTGATTTTTGCTGGCGTTTTGGGGTATTCTGACCCATAACAGAATTGGGGGCTCGTCCGGGATCGTAATCTCTGCATATTTGCATTTTACATTAAGTTCGTTTTTTTGAAAAAAGGAAAATTCTCAAAACTTTTGCCAGCAGAAATCAATCATGGTATTTTCGGTCACTGAATTTTTGAAATCGCCGACTGTAGATGAGTTCGAATCATTGAAAAAAGATGATTTGATTGGTTTAGGTCTTCACTTGAAGTAAGATGTAAAATCTTCTATGAGAAAACAAGAAATTAGAAATATTGTGGCTAAAGAGCTTTTAGCTAAGGAAATCTTTTCGTCATACGATTTTCCTGTTGAACCTGTTTCAAGCGAAACCAAAATGTCAAAATTTGAGTTTGAATTAGAGAAAATGAAAATACAATTACAATTTGAAAAAGAAGAAAAAGAAAGACAATTTGAAAAAGAAGAAAAAATAAGACAATTTGAAAGAGAAAAGGAAGAAAGAGAGAAACAGGAACGTATGCACGAGAAAGAACTCCAGTTTGAGTTAGAAAAGTTAAAATTAGAGAAAAGCGCTAAGGAAAATCCTGTTCCTTTGCCTGTCAAGTCTGAATTCGACGCCGCCAAAAACATCAGATTAGTACCAAAATTTCAAGAAAAGTCCGTGGACAAATATTTTCCACATTTTGAGAAAATCGCGGCCAATCTGAAGTGGCCACGTGATTTTTGGCCAACTTTATTACAAAGCGTACTTATTGGCAAAGCGGCTGAAGTGTACTCGGCGCTCAGTATTGCTGAGAGTTCAGACTATGACAAGGTCAAGGACACGATTTTGAGAGCATATCAAATAGTACCTGAGGCGTACAGACAAAAGTTTAGAAAGTACAAAAAGTTTGAAAATCAAACATACTGTATGTTGAATTTGCTCGAGAAAAAGAGGATTTATTTGATCAGTGGTTTCGATCTAAGAAAATTCCCAATTCATTTGACAATTTGCGTCAAATAATTCTGATAGAAGAGTTCAAAGAGTGTGTACATCAAGATTTAAGAACTCATTTGGAAGACAAAAATGTTAAAACTCTTGAAGAAGCCGCTGTTTTGTCTGATACGTATGCTCTCACTCATAAGAAAAATTTTGTGTCAAAAACTCAATCTAGCGATAGCGCAAAAACGTCAGATTTTCCAAAGAAAAATTTACAAGAGTCTCAGTCGTCCATTAGTTCCCAGTCACCATCTCAAGGTGGTTCTACGTCCGGTCCTAGGTCCGAGCGTTCTGAGGCATCCCCAGGGGTGGGGTCGCTTCCTACATGCAAATATTGTAAGAAAAAAGGTCATGTTATTGGTGAGTGTTTGAAGCTTAAGAAGAAAAAAGAACTTAAGTCACAGGCCTGTGCGTCTGTTAGAAATGATAGGAAAGCCTTAGATTCGATTTGTTCTGACACTCCTGAGATTCAGGGTTCTAAGTCCAGTTCTGATGATTTTGTGGAGGATCATTATAAGCCCTTTTTGTCACAGGGATTTGTTTCACTCAGTGATTCTAGCGAAGCGTTGCCTGTTCAGATTTTGAGAGATACTGGTGCTGCCCAGACTTTATTGTTAGAGGGTTCATTGCCTTTGTCTGAGCACACTTTTACTGGTAGGTCAGTTTTATTACAGGGTGTGGAGCTAGGCGTCATTGATGTTCCCCTTCATGAAATTTATTTGAAGTCAGACTTAATTACTGGACCTGTTATCGTAGGTGTTCGACCTACTCTTCCCGTTCAAGGCGTTTCCTTGTTGCTTGGCAACGATTTAGCTGGCGGCAAAGTTGTAGCCGATCCGATTGTTTGTGAGAAAATCACGTCTGATGTCGTGTCCGATGATGAAGACGACGACTTGTACCCAGCCTGCGCAGTTACCAGGGCAATGGCCAGGAACAGACAAAAAGAGGCTGAGAGTATTTCTGCACTTAACGGGGACCATCCCTCTGAAGATATAGACCTTTCTGACACATTCATGTCTACCATTGATGACAACGTACCTGAGACGTCAGTACCACTTCATGTTGACAAGTCTCCGACAGTACCTAGTGATGATTCCTATCTGCCATTAGAAAGGGATACAGATGCCTTAAGCCGTGAGCAGCTCCTCTCCGAGCAAACTAAAGATCCGGAGATCATCCGACTAAGTAAGAGAGCCCTTCCCCGAGAAGAAGCGGACAAAGTCGGAGAGTGCTTCTACATACAAGATGGCATCCTCATGCGGAAATGGAGACCACCCGATGCACCCCCTAATGAAGTGTGGCGGGTCGTTCACCAGATAGTGGTTCCAGTAGCGTATCGCGGGGACATCATGAGTTTAGCTCACGACACACCCATGGCAGGTCATTTAGGTGTCAATAAGACTTATAATAGGATTTTAAGTCACTTTTACTGGCCTAAGTTGAGAAAAGATGTGTCTGAGTTTTGTAAGTCTTGTCATAGTTGTCAGATGGTAGGTAAACCCAATCAAGTTATAACAATATCGAAAATATCTTCTTAACAATTCAATTATTGTCTCAGGGCATCAAGAAGTATCTTATCTAGTCGAACATGCAATATTTATCGCGCTATCCAAAAGACGTTTGTAAATTATTATGCAATTGGATAAAAAAGTTTGTGAGGGATTTGCATATTCATGTAAATGGAAATCCCTGAAATAGTATGATGTGACCCAGGGTATTCAGCCAAAGCACAAACAGCCAGGGAAACCGTAGATGTTTTTCTCTATATTTACCTGACATGACATGAGTAGATTATCACAGCCGTAATCCTGTACACAAGTAAAGTTTGCTGTTTCACCACAGGAATCTCCATGTTGCTGAATGTTGGACTCCAAATTCCTCTTCACATTGGCCAAAGTTAAACAATCCTGCTGTAAACAGTAAAACAATATATCTACATGTTCAAGGGGCACACATTCTCTTTCACTTTGTCAAAAATCTAAGAAAAAGTCTAGGAAGGCTGATGAGCATAATGACAAAAGACAGACATAGGACAGACACTCATCATGCCAAATATAGAGGCTGCAAAATGTTTGTACAGCAGGTGATGGAAATTTTACTTTTACCGATCAAAATTGGATGGTGAGAATTTTATAAAACTTCATGCTGACTGTATGTAGCTTGATCATATATTCTACATTCAGTTCTACTGAATTGAAGCGACGGGTGTTGCATGCAAGCAGGAGATGCTTACTCTTCCTGGGCACCTGGTCTCACTCCCATATCAGGAGTTCGCTTCTTTTCATGTGGTGGAGGTTTTGTTTGTTTGCTTTGTTTCCTGTTTTATCCTGATTTTGTATGCCTTCAGTTTCTGATTTTCTGAATTATCGATTTTGTGCTGTTTACAGGGATATGGTCATTATCCATATTTGTCATTCAATAACATATAATATTATATAACCAGGAAGTAACATCGATTCTGATTGGCTGGAGCGCGAGTCATTATTTTCGAATAATGACCGCTGACGGAAGATAATGACTCGGTGTGGTTTTTGTCCTGATTTCAGTATTTACGATAAAAATTAAGATTGTCATTTTGTTTAATTTTAAAAGTTTAGATACACTTTTCACAAAAAAGTGTGATTAATTATTAAGTTCTTAATCAAAAATCATGTGTTTTTATTGATTTGAATCATTATTTTAATCATATGTAGTCTTACAATTCGTTATATAATATAACAAATAAGGACTTGGCCTCTGTCATTATGTCATTATAATGACCTGATGAGATTTGTAATATTGACCTTGGCCTTCGGCCTCGGTCAATATTACAAATCTCATCGGGTCATTATAATGACATAATGACCTCGACCAAGTCCATATTTGTATAATAATTTACATGTAACACTATGTACAAGTGTATCTCTTACCTCAGTATCCAGTCTGAGACCACATTTGCAAAATATGACACACTTGTTTTGAAACAAAGGATTTCTGAAAAAAGAATGATTTGTCTATTAAAACTAATCTAAAGCTTTATCTTACATCTTAAGTCTCAAGATCTTAGAGATCAAGTGCACTGTGATCTTGACCTTTGACCTTGGTTTAAAGTCAAGAGATACCATTGGGTTATTTATAGAATAACTGTCTTTTGGAATGTGATTATACTGTGATAACCTACAATGGATCCAGGAATTATGTTCCATAATGCACGTTAGCGCATTATGAGAAACATAATTCCTGGATCCATTGTAGGTTATCACAGTATAATCACATTCCAAAAGACAGTTATTATATATATTTACATTCAAGTTTTTCACGCTTTAATGACGTTAAAATACGTTTACAACTACGTTGCTAAGGCTCTGTTACTACGTACCGTCGAAGTTCAAATCAAGCCAACTTACTATGACGTCATAGTTCAAATCACGCCACTGCGGTTATACTCCTATAATCACAGTGTTAATTCTATACAAATGAATTGGCATATGTAAATATTACTGTGATATTCTGAAAAATGTTCAAATTTAAACATTGTCAAATTAAAGTTAAATCCAGGACAAGATTGATAAACTGCAAGTACTGTCACTAGTGACCGTTGACCAATCGCCTCGGATCAAGATCATAATCATAAAATATCTTTGGGTCCTGGTCAACTTATGTTAAATATCATCCAATTACATGCAGGCAGTAGAAAGTAACATTCCAGAAAAGATTTTTAAACCCACAAGTACTGCGACCTTGAACAACATACAGTCTACTCTCGATAAGTCAAACTTAAAGGGACCATCAGAAATAGTTCCACTTATAAGGAGTTCGACTTACTGAGTACATGACAAGCAATCTGTTTGGAATATTTTTAAAAGACTCTCTCTATCACCATTCACAAACCTTAACTTTGTGTTGTCTACTTTTAACAACCAAACTACCTTTAATTTTTGTATTTGCAACTCAATACCACGAAATTATCGATTATCCGTCCACCGATCTCCTTACAACTACATTTGTAACTGATTTTTGTTTAAGAATTGAAATTTATTTGTGGTTTGACTTATTGAGGTAATTTTTCCATGTAAAACGAATTATGGGACCAAAAACTACACGTAAGTTTGACTTAACGAAAAGTTCAAGTTAACAAAATTCGAGTTAACAGGAGTAGATATGCATAGAAACCAATGGAAGAGAATCGGTGCTTTTAAAAAAAGTGAGTTAAGCAGAAATTCGAGTTAACCGAGTTTGAGAAAACGAAAGTAAACTGTATGACCTTCAAATATTAAATTCATGAGACATCCATGATTACTGTGCAAAACTTTTGTCATATCCTTTGCTTCTGGCAACAATTCTATTATTTAAAGAAAGGTATGGCCCAGACAAGATTTTTAATAAGTATGTACTGTGACCTTGACCTTTAACCTAGGATCAAGTTTGGTCCTGGGCAATAATTATTTTAAATGTTTTTAAGATCAGTGGAAGCAGTGAAAAGTATTGATAGACAGACAGACAGACAGTAGGAAAACATTTAATCCCGTCCAGTTTCACAAGTAGGGGACTAATAAGTACAAAATGTACATGTAAACTCAAAAACATCAAATTTACATGCACTTTGCTTACATTTTTTTTAATTGTTTTAAAAAGATGTTTCATGACCTGTCTTAGATTTGGAAAGTTCTCCTGCCTAAGATTTTGAAAGTTTTGAATGGAAACCAAAACACTTAGCAATGTCTGGATATGATTCAATACGTGTACTTACAAACCTTCAAATGTGATTCTTTTGTTATTCATCGGTCATTTTATTTCATAAAGACCGCGGACGATTCTAAATATACAAGGTTTTATGAACGTTCAGTGAACTGTGGAGTAGTGTTGTACATCGGAAGACTTTTAAGAATCGATTATCGGAAAATAATCGGAAAGAGTAAACCGATCGATTATCGATTTAAATCGGAAAACAAAAGTCCATGAAAAATGGAACATAAAAGATAGAAAAATTTATTTTTCTGCATAAAATTCAGAAAACTTATGAGAAAACAAAAATATAAAGCATTTAATTTCAAAATGTCTGCCTGTTTACATGCAAGACAACAAGTAGCGGTTTATGTTACATGTGAAAAGAGGAAAATAAATACCTTTACACAAAACACCTTTCTTCAGCGACAATCGATTGTAAGAAAATAAAATCGATAATCGGAATCGAAAGAATTTTAGCGATCGACAATCGATTGTCGGCGACAATTGGTTCATCACTACTGTGGAGGTCAATAAAAAACAATGAGGGGCGGAGAAAAGAAAATAATTTCAGTCGCGGGTGTGAATTGTTTTGAGTATAATGAGTACTCGGCCATAGTATAGAAAATATTGTGTTACAAGTCTGCGAAAGACATCCTTTTATGAGAATGTTAACAGAAGAAGAATAGATTCTTCTATCCCGAAAGACTCAAAATGCCATTTCAAATAAATCTAGATCCCTATAGCGATTCTTAACGACCAGTAATTCTAAATGCTCTCTAAATAAATGTATATCGTGTTACTTGATGGACAAAATAAAGAAATAGTATCCTCACTTGATTAGGAAATCTTTCCTTATCTCTATTTGCAATTATTCCAATTTAATCACCTATTTAAAAAAAGTTTATGGAAATAGAACTTATTTTCTTCTCTGTCCGAATACAGGGTACCTTTTCAGAAAATCATCAGGATGTATAACAAACTATTTTACTACTATGGCCTAATAATCGTTACCGCTGCATATTTCCACTCGATAATTTGCATGGTCAGTTTCATTTTGAAAAGCAGGGGTGTATTAAATACATTGATTTTTATTTTTATGAAAATTTAAGAAAATCTGCGGTTTGTAAGTCGGATAAAGACCTCGTTGAGATCTGTATGAAGGTTAGATGCCCTCGGAGAGAACAGGGTGGTGTTTAAAGACCTCGGCCTTCGGCCTCGGTCTTTAAACACCACCCTGTTCTCTCCTTGGGCATCTAACCTTCATACAGACCTCAACTCGGTCTTTATCCTATACATACATTTTACAGACAGGACATATGACCTCCTCTGTACAGAGCCTCTCTATGGCTGTACACAACACATGCTCTTCTCGACGTAAACTTTCCTCATATATCTCAAACTCCTGTAGTAGTGCCATCTCTGAAAATAGTGATATGATAGGTTTGGGAAATCTGAATTTAGTAAAAGATACATGTAAACCATCCCCTAGGCTATCATTGACCGTATCAGGATTGCATGTAAATGTATAAGATTTAATTTAGTGCATTTATTTACACAAGCTATTTCTCTAATAATTTCAACAGACATTCACAAGTTCTGATAGTCAGATAAAAATTATCAAAGCCTCTGCAATCTTTCATACCCTCCTTCTTTAATTCTTCCTGTATATCAGTAAACAAGGCTAACACACTGTCAATGTCTATATCACCAGCCTCTATCATCTGTAATAACATAATTAAAGGTCTCATACATGTTTCTAAGTAGCTGTATTTAATAGATAGAAACAAAATACAAACCAGTGGAAAATGATGGAAACAATTGTGCAAATATGACATTTCTATGGGAATATACCTTAGATTCTGTAACAAACAGATCATAAACCTATAAAGTTAAAGCTGAAAGACAGAATTGCATAAATTGAGAGAAACCTTCCAATAATTCTCTTTGTTTTGTGTTGTGTTTGACGACAGTACAGAACCAATTGTTTATCAGTAATACAAATTTTTACAAGAAAATCTTTACCTCTTCATCGTGAATGTCCTTGCTATCCTTGGCAGATTTCTGCAGAGATCGTAGTTCATTCTTCATCAGTTCGCCAATAAAGTCGTCGTCCTTTGATATCTCCTTATTGTTAATCTTCCTAAACCTATCCTGTAGTTTACCTCTACTCTCCCTCAGCCTCTCTAGACATCTCTGTAATGAATTATCTTTATTATGTAAACTCCAACATAAAGTTTCACGAAATCTTTAATCAAGCCTCAACATTGAACATTTTTTAAATGAATACAAATGTATATTGAATACTCCTTAGAAAATGATGTTTTTGTAACTTTTCGTATAAAATATGTAACAGTGGACTCTTATGTCAAAAAAAGAGGCTGCGTGAGTTCATCATTTATTTATTCGCCAGGATACGTATGAACAAATAAACCCTACAAAACATATAACACAGTTTGAATATTCATTCATGACAATTGCAATAAAGCATTTTATAAAGTATATGACACACAATCATCATGTTCATTTTACAAATATATATCATCAATAAACCGAGTCGTTTAGATAAAATAGAAATGCAAGAGTTATCTTTCTTGTCAATATGAATTAATGTCAAAAATACAAAGTTACGTGAAATGGGATACTTAATGATATTTCATCAAGTTTCGCATAATGAATGTATAGTTATCATAATAATAAAATATCAAAAATAGATTTACTAAATGAATTTGACAAGTACCTGTATATGGAACAAGGTGTATTATATGTGAAAAGTCGTAGAATATCTACAGAGATAAAGTGTCCACATGATCTGAAAGTTTAAATGATATAACGATATAGAAGATTTCGGAAAACTTTACAAAAATTAATATAATTACAAATTGTCAGACAAGTTACGAAAAATCACATTATTTACGCGATCTCAAAAATGACATGAAAATATATAACACGAAATATACGACACAATTATTCTTGTATCAAATAATAGATATGACAAATAAATAAATCTTCGTACATAGATTTCATTCAAATAAGAAATGCATTCTGTTCAACTTTTCGGATCAAATTCTCTCATTCCATTTATCAATATTTGTGTTAATCGTAGAAAATATTATAGATAAAAGAAATAGATAAGAAGAGAAAATAACTTACAGATATG
Source organism: Pinctada fucata (assembly GCA_028142955.1). Lineage (NCBI taxonomy): Eukaryota > Metazoa > Mollusca > Bivalvia > Pterioida > Pteriidae > Pinctada > Pinctada fucata. The sequence continues at coordinate 23,374,058 of AP027106.1, forward strand.
TCATGTGTTATCGACGATCGTAAAGATATGTTCAAAAGTATGGATGGTCAACGCCCAACTCAACTGTCAATGTCGGACCCTCTCGAGCTTGTGAGTAGCTAGAGTACTAGCCACTGGTTCTACTGGCGGTAAAATGTATTTGACCAATGGATTTCACTGACCAGTACCACGTCATAAGATATATATAGAGGAACAAGATATTAATAGAAAAACTTGCTTTTCAAGTTATGTAAGTACGTTTAAAACACGGTGAATAGTCGGACTTGTTGGATAAAGTTTAAGGTAATTATAAAAGGAAAATAATAAATGATTAGAACCTGGTATTAAATATAATGTTAATATCTATATGAAACATCATGAAAAATAAATAAATTATCGCCCTATCACATACTCCCCCTGTTTGTAAATGACGCCCACGTCATTTATATACGTTAGCAACAATATCAATGCTCAATAATCATAAAAGCAATAAGGCTAACTCAAAAATTCATACAATTGAAAAGATTTATGTAATTATAGACAATGTTCAAATCACACAAAAATATCAAAATTTTGATTCTCATTACTGGGTCAGAATCAAACATTTAATGCAAAAATTTAAAGAATTTAAAAAATTTAAAAACATAACTGAATAGCTCTATCTTAATCAAATCTGACTACTTCTTTCCCAAGACAATATCAATGAGCGCTGATGAGACAGAACTATCTACTGAAGTCAGAAAACCAGACTTAACTAAATCTTGAAGATAATCGGCTCTAGCTTTCCAATCTGGTAATGTTTGTTGCATAAGAACGTAGTCTCCACTTTCCATCCATCTTGGCTTTGTTCGTTGTCTACCTGATCTTCTTGATGGAATACTATCATCTTCGAAATCATCATCATCGTCATGGTCAGCTTCTTCAGTACCTATGTGATCTGTACGATTACTACTGGTAGGTTCGACCTCGTCTGTTTCTGCTAGGGTAGGATCACGTGGTTCATCTGATTGCATGCGATCATGAGCGTCCTCATCTTCAACCCTATCAGTGATGGAAACGGTTAACTGATCGTCATCAGCGTCATCCCCATCTTCTTCAATGCTGTCTTCTGATCCCTGTGTCCTAATTATAGTTTCCGGAGGATTAGAGATTTCTCTAATCTCAACTATTTCCATATCTTCATCTGAATCTGAATCACTTGTATGTATTTCCTTTTCAGTATTTCGCTTTGTTTCTAACTTGTTCGAAGATGATATACTTTTTCTAGGTGTTGGTGTCGGCTTCTTTCTTGATTTCTCCGTAGACGTTTCGTTAAAATCTATGTTAAGCGGTAATAAATTGTTTCTGTGCAATGTTCGTTTTCTTCCTTCTCCATTCTCTTTTTGAACTATATACACTGGAATATCGGGATTCGGTTTCGACAAAATTTTGTATGGATCCTCTTCCCATTTGTTAGCAAGTTTGTGTTTCCCGTCAAATGCAAGTATTTTGACTAAGACTCTGTCTCCTGTCTGAAGAACGGCACCTCTTGTTTTGCTGTCATAATGAATTTTCTGTCTTTCTTTTGCTTTCGCTGTGGATACTTGAACGATGTCGTATGATTTCTTCAATTTCTTCTGAAATGACTCTACGTATTTTGTTTTCGGTTGATTTTGACTGTTTTTCTCTGTTTCCAGTCCAAATACTATGTCTACAGGTAATTTAGGCTCTCTTCCAAACATCAAAAAGAAAGGTGAAAATCCTGTTGATTCTTGACGCATACAGTTATAAGCGTGTACTAGTGGTCTTATGTAGCTCTTCCAATCTGTTTTCTGTTCTGTTTCAAGTGTTCCTAACATGTTCAGTAAAGTTCTATTGAATCGTTCGCACACTCCGTTCCCCATTGGATGATATGGCGTTGTCCTTGACTTATCTATGTTCATGATGTTACAGAGTTCTCTGATAACGTTGCTCTCAAATTGTGCGCCTTGATCACTATGTAATTTCGATGGTATCCCATAGTGAAGAATGAAATTGTTGAAAAGAGCTTCTGCTGTGGTCCTAGCTGTTTGATTTCGTGTCGGAATAGCCTGAGCATACTTTGTGAAGTGATCTGTGATTACTAAGATGTTCTGAATTCCTCCTTTTGACGGTTCTACAGTCAAGTAATCTATGCAGACTAGTTCCAAAGGTTGATATGTTTGTATGTTCACGAGTGGAGCTCTTTCGGGTTGCGTTTTTCTGAGTAAGCAGTTCTTACAATTCTTGATAAAGTTGTCAACATCGACTGTCATTCTGTTCCAGAAGAATCTGTCTCGAATAAGACTCAAAGTTTTATCTCTGCCTGGGTGGCCCATTTCGCTATGTACGTATGTAAGTACTTTGTCCACGCAGTTCGAAGGTAAGACTACTTGATGTGTTCTTTCTCCATTATCTCCTATCCTTTCTCTGACTAATATACCCTTGACTATTTTCAGTTTCTCAAAGTTTTTGTACAAGAGTGAATGGCACTGACGGTCGTTCTGAGGCAACTGACGTCTAGAAGGTTTGTATTGATCTTTGATGCATCCAATCCAATAACGTAATATTTCGTCTTTCCATTGCATTTCTTTTAGGTTAATTTCAGGTAAGTACATGGATGTAAGGTAAGTATCATCTGAGTCATCTCGTGATGTTATAGACAGACATTCAGCATACGGAGTGATCGTTTGATTGCAGATTGACTGTATGGAGTCCTTCGGTATGGTTATTTTTCCTTCACGTTCTTCTATGATTCCTGGTAAACGTGATAACGCATCAGCATCCCTGTTGTGATGTCCAGAACGGTAAGTGATGGAGAAGTTGAATGATGCTAGCGAAGCAACCCATCTTTGACCAGTCGCATCCAATTTTGCAGATGAAAGGATGTAAGTAAGTGGGTTATTGTCGGTAAAGACGCTGAATGTGTTTCCATATAAATAGTCATAAAATTTCTCTGAAATTGACCATTTCAACGCAAGGAACTCGAGCTTGTGTACGGGATAGTTACGCTCTGATTTCGTCAATCCTCTGCTTGCGTATGCGATAACTCGTTTGACGCCATCCTGCTCTTGATAAAGAATAGCTCCTAGACCTTTTGTCGATGCGTCAGTGTGTAACTCGAACGGTTTGCTGAAATCTGGGTATCCAAGAATGGGAAAAGATGTAAGTTTGTCTTTAAGCAGATTGAATGCGGTTTCTTGCTCCTTCCCCCATTCCCACTTGTCCGGTTTGAAACTGTTTTTAGACTTTCTTCTTGCTTTCTTTGTTGGTTCAACGATCAAGTCTGCTAAAGGTCGAGATATCTTGGAAAAATTTTGGATGAATCTCCTATAGTATCCAACGAACCCCAAAAATTTACGGACTTCGTCTGGATTTGACGGCTGTGGCCACTGACGAACTTTTTCGATTTTCTTCGGATCTGGTTCGATTCCTTCTTGAGATACAATGTGTCCAACATAACAGACTTTTCTCTTGAACAGGTCACACTTCTTCGGAGATAATTTCAGATTAACCTCTCGAAATCTTTTAAATACTTTTTCTAGACGTTCCATATGTTCCTCAAATGTTTTCGAAAAGATGACTATGTCGTCTAAGTAGATGTAGCAGATATCTAAATGCAGTCCCTGAAAACATTCTTCCATTAGCCGTTGATACGTAGCGGGTGCATTCACCAAACCGAACGGCATTCTGTTGAATTCGTAAAACCCCAATGGTCCTACGGTGAACGCAGTTCGTTCCTTGTGTGGTTCATACATTTCGATCTGGTGATATCCACTTTTCATGTCCAATATTGAGAAGAATTTGTTGCCAGAAAGAGCATTGAGAATGTCTTCTGTTCTAGGAAGTGAGTAAGAGTCTTTCTTTGTCCTGATATTTAATTGGCGGAAATCAACGCACATCCTTAACTCGTTGTTCTTTTTTCGACAGAGAACGACATTACTTGACCACGGACTTCTAGATTTTTGTATGATTCCTGCTTCCAGTAAGTGACCAAGGTGAGCTTTGACTTCATTGAACATCGACGGAGGTATTGTTCGTGGTCTTTGTTTGAATGGTAACTCATCATAAAGTTGTATGTGATGTGTAGCTATACTTGTATGCCCAATGTCGGTTTCGCCTGTTGAGAATATATCTTCGTATTTCTTGAGCAAGTTATGTCCTGTCGTTTGTTGTTCCTGAGTAAGGTTTTCGGTATCCATAGGTACTTGATTTAGAACGGACTTGTTTGCTTTCAAGTTCTGATGTGTCTTTTGATCTATTTCTTCTATTGTGACTGGTTGAAGTTCGCATATGATGGCTTTCGACGGAACCTGAACAGTCATAGTGGTGACGTTATCGACTGTTATATCCACTAAGTTCGTAAGAGGATACTGATAAGTGATGACAGTAGGTGTTATTTCTAAGTCAGTCGGAATGATAGATCCTGACGTTTCGGTAAGTATAGCTGGTGTTGTTGTATAGTCTATAGCTTTATCAACGTATCCTTTTAACGTAACGCTAGAATTAGGTGGAATGATGACTGGTGTTGCGGAAGCTGACTTTATGATCCCTAATCTATTGCCGTTTCTTTGTAGTTCTTTTTCCTTCAAAGTCATACTTCGGAAAGCTAAGTACCATGGTGTGAAGAGATTAGCTTGTTGAAGAAATCGTTCTCCATACTGTATCTTTAAATCGTCTAAGATGTGATGAAGGATGTTAGTACCGACGAGAAATGGCACCGTCTGATTGTAGTTACTATCAGGTACTATCAAGATAGGATAAACAGATTCGTTTTCGCTTCCTGTGAAAACGCCTTTTCCAAGCACTGATGCCTCGATGTATCCTATATAAGGCAACGGTTGTCCATCCGCACACTCAATATGTATTAGGTTTGTTATTGGTTGCAGCGGAAGGTGCTTCAAATATTGGTTGTAAAAAGTCAAACTTAAAGTTGAAACTGTTGATCCAGTGTCGAGAAGTGCTTTCACTTTTTGTCCTTCTAAATCAATGTATACTTCAGATGCGCTTCCTATTAAATCGCCTCTTATTTGTCTCCCTTTGGGGCGTGACATATTTTGACCTACCACCTGCCCCTCGATGAAGGTCTCCTGGAGTTTAAACCTCGCCTATGATCAATGATAACCCGACATCCAAGAGCTAAATGTCCTTTCTGTCCGCATCTGTAGCATGTCGGTTCACTATTTTCATTGTAATGATCATTATATCTGTCCTGTGGTCCTGAGTAGAACTGATCCTGATTTCCTGATTGACCGTAATTACCGCTGTAATTTTGTCGATTAAGTGGTCGACTATATGCTCTTCCACGATATGAGCCTCTACCTCTTTGATAATGATATGAGAATTGTTGTGCGCCTAAGGATTGATGCATTTGTGGTTCCTTATTTTCGGAGTTATCTTTTCTTTGATTTCCTTTTTCTAGGTTGGTAACTTTAGTAGTTAACTGTTGTATCATGCCTTTCAGTTCCTGCATTTCGGATTTTGAGGAGTCATTTTCTGCAGTTAAAGACATGCTAGTAGTTGTGGTTTTCTTTTCATGGTCTTTTTCGATTAATCGAATTTCTCGACGCAAATCATCGAATGTTTGAACTTGTTCGTATTTGTAACCTGTGATATCTTTCAACCAAAGCTGTAATCCATTCCAATAGCGAGATTTAAGTTTTTCATTCGCATCCTCTTGCTTTGCGACTCCTTTAGCGACAGCTTTGCGATATATTTCTTCGAGACGACAACTCCATTTCATGCTATCCTCTCCTTTTTTCTGTGAGGAGCTATAAAATTCTTCCATTATGTTTTCTCCTCTTTCTACGGATCCAAAAATGTCTTCCATTCTTTTCAAAATTACTTGAACAGACGCATTTGGTCCTATTCTCATCGCTGCTTCTCCAGCTTCTCCTTTAAGTGAACGTCTAATAGATTGCTGAATGATAGATTCGCTGTATTTATCTCGTACTAGACATTCAACTTCGTATTTCCAAAGTTCGAACGAGGTATCTTGCTTGCTTTTGTCTCCGGAAAATGTTGCAATTTTCGGAACGTAGTTACTTGTAGTAACGATTTTCTTATCGGTGGCGTTTGTTGCGGCGGATTGATCGGTATCGCCTGGGTCACCTTTAACGTCAGCGGATAATGACGTGACGTATTGTACCATCCAATCTTTAAAATCAGTAGTTGATTCTAAGTTCGGTTTTACTTTCATTTCTTTGAACGCAGTCGCTACAAGTTTTAATTCGTCCTGGTTGAGATCGGCCATGTTGTCGCTTGTAGTTGACGGATATATCTTAATTACATGTATCTTCATAAACTAAGATACTAATTAGCTAATCCTAATCAACTAACCTAATAAGCTAATCTTAATTAAGAATGCTAACCAACACTAAGTCTAAAACTTAATCCGTACTAAGTCTAATTCTAACTAAATGTTCTAAATTCAAATCAGACCAATGAAATATTGTGATAATGAAAAAATAAAAAAATCAAAGAAAATGTAGAATTACATTGTGGTTTGTGACTTGTAAAAATTCACAGAATACAAAAGTTCAAACAATGATATGACAAGTGTACCTTCAAAATATGAAAATACAGGAAATCGGAAATAATTTGTTTAACTTTTTAGAACTTTTGAAAAATAAAAAATGACTTTTTCACAAAAAAATATCTAAGTTTCGAAAAACGAGAAAAACTACATCTCAAAAATATCTAAATATCCAAATGTCGTGTAATTTCTATATACGAAGTAAATGACGTATGATAAATACAAATAACTACTGTCTTAATTAAATGTAAATCTAATTAAAGCAAATATTAAAAAATATGAAGATGTCTACCAATAATATAACTAAAAGGTAAATCTAATTTCTATACTATGCACTAATTGAAAAAAATCGTAAAGTTCTGAGTTGCTAATATGCAAGTGTATAGAAAAGATGAATAACTCTAATCAAAATTCAAGAGAGATAACTCTGTAAGGCACAGTACAACCCAAGTCGAGTGTAATCACTCATGCGTAAAAATTTGAGCGACAATACCCTTTTACTACAATCACCTGTAATCACTCTAAAAAATATGAATGACTTACGCCAAGTAAATAACTTATGTTCAACCAAGCATGAAAAATCAAGTGATTGTACATTATGTGCATAGAGGATAATATCACATTATGATTTTAAATTTGATTGTACATGTTGTATAGATGTCAGTTGATGTAGCACCCTTATGTTTTGTAAGGCAGAACCTAATCTCATATACATGTTTGTTTGGCCTTGATCGTACCTTTCTGTAGGTCTCCTTCCAAGGTGGAGTTTTAGCCTTGTACAAATCTCTGTGTTCTTTTCTTGTTCGTTCACTCATTGTATCTTCATGTACATGTACTATCTACAAAGAAAAGCTACGTGGTACAAATGTATACCTAATAATCAGATAATTAGTACTAATGTTGCTGTACATGTATTTGCCTCAGGATCTGATAGATGTGTGCCACAATTGGTTTAGCATGAGGCAAAATTCTTCATACAAAAAAGGTGCATCATCAAGAACATTTACTGGTCGGTTACATACTGTCTACGGGCACATAATGTGACATATGTATGATATAATCACTACTTCATTTATATCTCTGCATATTGTTGATGTAGGAATTCATTTTTTCACCTTAATTACATCTGTGAAATATTAAACAGTTACAAAATTTCAAACAATTTCATAACCTGCTGATTATGAATTTTATGATAGAAAGTTGGTAGATCAGAATGTATTTCCCTGCCTCTCTGGGGAAAGGGTAGGTCACTTCATCCTCCTCTATCTCTTTGGGTTTTTTTTTATTTTTCAAAAAAAAAATTCTAAATGTATGAAGTTTTCAAAGATGAAAAGAAGAAAGTTACAACATGTACATGTATGATAGAATTTTTTTACTGGATAAATACTACAGTAACCACTAAAGTTGAAAGATTCTAATAAAGTGACTCGTGCTAAAAAAAAATTAGATATTTTCAGTAAGAACAGGCAGAGGTACCGATAATATATACCCTCCCTTCTTTCAAACTAGTGGTCCAACCTCACTTTCATGAATCAACAATATAAGATTTTCATGAAAATTAAAAGAAATATGTATCTAGGATTCTTGTTCATGTTGTTCCTTTTGTGCAAACAATATTTTTATCAGCAAATCCAATAAACCCGATTCTTTTCAATAAAACTGGTGAAGAAATAGATTTTAGAGCAAAATATGTTGAAAAAAAAGTGGCAATAATATGTGCCCCACCAGTACTGGAGAGATACCAAATTCTGGACTTTTGCTTACTGTCTGACCAAAAACAATTATACAGTAATAATCAACAATCATTTTCATTTCTTTTATATATATATACATATTACCATCATTATTACCACTACATTTATATCTGTAAACATATTGTCAATGTACAATTTAGGAATTAGGAGTTTAATTTTTTCACCATACATGTAACTAGAAGAGGTATACAAAATAAACCTGCAAATATTCAATGATGTGGGGCGCATAGCTCAGTCAGTTGAGCGCCAGATTTTCAATCTGAAGATCCCAGGTTCGAATCCCGTTGAGGGCGGACTTTCTCAAAGGTGATTTATCATCTCGCGCCCACCTGCTCTCTGACTCAGAGGGAACTAAAATGGTCTGAGTGGCCCCTCAGCAGCTACGGCTGAGGAGATTGGGCTGAGGAGATTGCCTCGTGTGATGGCATGTTAAAGGCCGTTGGAAATACAGACCATCCACTGTAGTACATAAATCACACCTTCCCTACATACACTGCATACACTTGCATACATAGTGGAAGGTACAGAGCATGGTAAACGAGTGGTGAGTTGTGAGTGCTGAGGAGTAAGAGAGGAATTTGAAATATTGTCTTGTCAAAAAAAAAATGTATATAACGTCATGTTTAATAATATGTGATCCCCTCTGTGGAGTGCTCCGATAAGCAGAGGGTCATACTCAGGAAGAAGAAGATAGAAAGTTGGTAAAGTGGAATGCATTTTCCATACCTTTCAGGGGAAAGGGTAGGTGTCTTTCTCTTTGGTCTTTTTTTTTGGGGGGGGATGGGGGGAGGGGGGTTATAATTTTTTTTTTTTGGGGGGGGGGGGTCTTTTTTGGGATCAACATGATCAAGTTTTCACAGGATAAAGTTCAAATATACAAATAAAGTGAAATTTGTTGAAAAAGTGTAGGATTTTTAGTAATTCTTTTATAAATGTACTTGCAGATGACAGCATCAAGTAAAGAAATCACAAACACTAACGACACACTAGCTTCAACTCAGACATGACCTGCAGCCAAATGGGAGGAAGACTGGCTTACATGTATATCATAACATTCCCCCAATTATACTCTATTGAGTATTCTCAGAATGGCAACAAAGAAAACCCCTCCACTTTAGATACATGTAGGCAGTGGCTCTGGATACAAACATTCCTATCTTTAAAACTGCATGGCAGAGCCTCCTCATAAAGATGTGAATCATAATTATAGTCAGATATAATTGCATATATCTGGCGAGGATTTACTTTTCAAGACAGTTTCATTCAAATCGTATACTATCTTTTTTGTGCCATTCTGAAAAGTAAATAAATAAAATTAAAAAAAAAAAAACAGTAATGTCTACAATTTTCTCACAACTTCAACTAAGGGGGGGGGGGTGGACAGGGGGTACCCTCTCCCCTCCCATCCCTTACTTCCCCCTCCTTTTCACCCTTCTCTTACGGGACTTACCTCCCCCCACTCCCTTTCACCGTGTCCACTCCTCATCTAAAATCACTGAAGCAGGATGTCTATATCATAAGTAAGACTTCAATTGATGATCTCACGCATAGGCGGAAAGATCGTCCGGGTATTCGTATGCGCTTCTAAAAAATTTTAGAATATAATAATCTTTTGGCCTGTGTCAGGCTGTGATCTCACGCATTGCAAGGACCGATCGTACGATATTCATGAAAATTGGGAAAATGTGTATCCAGGGCTCTTGCTCCTTGTAATGAAAGTAAGATTTTAGAGCTGATAATATATGTGTTCAGTACCTTCGAACATCAAATTTTGTCAAATGCCGCAAATGAAGACTTTTCTTTTGGTCACTTTCGGTTTGAAGTTCCCTCGGACAGCAAGACAACTTCAAATTTGTCTATTTCGCCCCAAACCAACTCGCTTCCTGTGATGTATCCCCCCCCCCCTTTTTTTTTACAGTGATTACTGCACGCATTAGTCCGACTTGCAGACGGTGTTACCTGTTTTTGTCTTCGAAGACCATAATTTGTTTTTTTTTTTTTTTTTAAAGAAGAGGGATGATAATAATTAGACTAAATAATCCAGTCCCTCCGCTGCCGCTATAAAAGCGGCAGCGGAGAGACTGGATTATTTAGTCTAGATAATAATAAGACTTTTTTTTTAATCACAGGGGAGGTGTAGCTATAACATGATAATATATTCACTTGTATCACGCAAAATGATGTAAATTTCTTATTAAATATTTACTATATACGTTGGGAAATGAAGTTCAACAGACATCAGTCATTCTATGGTGTCTTATTTAATATGAAGTAAAGTGCAATGAAAAGTTCAAAGACAACATCAATCTAAAGGTTGCATTTTGTCAGGTTGGACGCAGTTCCTAGGGAATAATATTTAATGTTAAAACTTGATTATTATGATACATGAGTGCTCAAGATCTCAAATTGAAAATCGAATGATGACATGGCACCACTATAGCTAAAGACAGACTCTCTCGATCTTTCTCTCCTGTACTTTTTTTTTTGTCTGATCAAATGGAGGAGAGAAGATAAACCGCACATCCACCTTGCTAGATCCGCCTATTAATTGATATGTAAATAGAGTATTTAACGATAATTTATGATAGTACATGTAATAACGAAAATATTATTGAATCAAGGTAAGGACTAATTTATAAACAGATAATTTATAAGTCATAAGTTCACAACCATCAATAATCTTGATCAAGGGTTTATACATTATCTTAATTTTTTTTAAACCATTTTAAAAGAGTAAGTACTACACTTTTAAAAAAGTTAAAGGAAGTGCGTATCGAATTAATCTTATAAATAGGTCATAACCTTTAAGGATTTTTAAAAAAGACATACGTGCCTAGGTATCGAACTTTAAAATACCTGTTGATATATATGTGTACTCAATCCTAAATTCTCGACTCTCACATTCTCTGTATATATGTGTAGGCAATATTTCCATTGAAAGGTAGGTCTAATTTTCTGATTTCTCCGTTGATCATGTTTGGAAGGACATGAAGGGAGATGAAACAAAGGAAATATTTTAGAATGAACTGAGTACGTCTAAAATGGAGTTATGTAAGAAAAAATCACACTTACGAAATAGACATTACAGATACGGATCATCACAGACATTTAAAAGGGGTATGGACAAATTGTTATTTCCCATATTAGTGTGGGATGTATCACTGGGTTGGTTTTTTGCGCTCTTTTCGATAAAAAAAAAATATTGTCTCATGGAAATTTCCGTTGCAACAGTGGTGTTTTGGGGGATAAAACCCATGTTTTTTAGCTGTTTAGTCAAAAATCACCGAAAATAGGAAAACTTTTATAACTTTTATATGGTTGATGATTTTAAAGATTGATAAGTGTGAATATATAGTATATTTTTTATGCTCTTTCAGATGAAATAAGTTGCAAGTCCCAATTCCTATTTTTACTGTGTGTTTAAACTTTTGGGGTAAAAAGTCGAATTTTGCGAAAAAATCACAGAAATTTGAGGAAATTTTAATTTAACCCTGCATCTCAGTTCCTCAATATTGCATATGATCGTTCAATGATGATTTAAAAAACATCTTTAAAGTCTCCTCTTTCAAATGACATATATTTTACATTCTTTTGCAAATTGCTCGAAATTGATGTTTTTCTACAGAAAAGTGTACTTTCAATTAGAAATCTCAGATTTATGTATATTAATTTCAAGAACACTTATCAATTATGAAAGCAATGATTGAAAGCTATCTTCTAGTGTAGATTTTCACACTCTTTCAGATTATATATGTTTTACCAACATTTCATTCAAAGTCAAGGTGTTTTTTTGGGGGGGGGGGGGGGGAAACGTGTTTTTTCATTTAAAAATCGCTTATTATGGAGAAGATCTATTGAATCTATAGAATTTCTTGAAATGATAGCAGGAATGTATTTTCAGCTGTAATTATTTAGGTTCATTCATGAATTACATGTTTGAAACATAAAAGGTATATTTTCAACTTAATTTTGGGGCAAAATGCCTGTTTTTTTTTTTTTTTGTCTAAAAATAAAACAGACTTTTCATTCATTATCTTTGCTAAGATTATAGATTTTAAGCTGCTATATCATATAGAAAGTAATCATATTGTCAGATAATTGTGAATTTAAATGTAATGATTCATTAAAACCAACATTTTTGGGGGTAAAATATGAATTTTTTATGCCAAAATCACTTGTTTTGAGAAAATAAGTTCTAGCTCTTTCAATGTGCCTAAATTGATATATTTCAGCTTTGATATATGTGCGGTTTCTTATTATAAATGGATAGGAATGTCATTTGATAACTAAAATTTAATTTCCATCTCATTTTGGGGCAAAAAAAAACTAATGTATGTGCAAAAATAACTTATTTCTGTGAATATTGTTTTGAATTTATATCTTTCAAAGTTTCAATTAATCAAAGCAGGATAGGTTTCATATAATTTGATGGCATGAAAGTGATCAAGTTTATTGAGTTAGAAGAGATTTCTTTGATTATCTTGCTATTTTTTTTTTTTGGGGGGGGGGGGATCTCCATTTTTATTAAAAATCGCCGATTTCTGGAAAATCTTTATTACTATGAAATTCGTCATTATTATTTATATTCAAGTGTTCTTGGGTATATCCTAGTTTGTCCTTGTAAGTCATATATGCATTTGAGGTATCCTCTGTTACTTTACTGGGTATTTTTGGGCAAAAATATGTTTTATATAAATATATAGCCTAAATCAAGAAATTTACTATAAAATGTCTCATATTTCAAACTAAGTCACTATTATCTTCTGTATATCCTATTTAACTGTTTATTTTTCTTAATAACTTATTTATCACTTCACTTCAATTTTGTGTAGTAATGGGGTAAAATACATACATGTAAATATTAGGCCACAAAGAAAAGCAAGCCTTTATCTTGAAATAATTTGGCAACATATAAGCTCGAAATGTGTTTTATTACATTCTTTTTTAAGTGCTGGCTTTTCCATGTTTTTTTTTTTTTTTTTTTTTTTTTACCTCAAACATACTAATAGTAATATTTCACAAGATAAGAAGAAAAGTATTTTAGGCCAATAACAATTAAAAGTATTAATATTTCTTTTAATATATTTGTAATTTTCTTTACATGCAGACAATGGCTTCGCCTATCTCCATGAAAATATGTAAACCTTGTCAAGAAGAAAATAAAGAAACAAAAGCGAGAACACTTTGTTTCGAATGTCATGAGCTTCTTTGTGAAGACTGCGCATCAAAGCATTTGAAAAATAATCAAGATCATAATCTCATTGATCTGGTTCCATTCTTCACGAAATCAACATCTGAGAAGAATACAAAAACTGCGTCTCAGTTAACATCAACACCAAACGACGAGAGTGAGTTGTCCTCAGACTTCCTAGATCACGTGACTCTTACAGAGAACACCGTCCTATATCGTGGCGCTCAAGTAGCGGTGGGATCATTACGAACGAGAGCTTCATCTAACTCTGTTGATCCTTCAAATCTCATTGCAAATTGTAAATGTTTCCAGTTTAGTGCAAAGCTGTCAGATGATAAGGAAAAGGTCTGGGTGAGGGGCGTTTTGTGCATTAGAAATACTGTGATAATTCTTGATCACAATAACCGTGCTCTTAAAGTTTTTGATACGAAAGGACAGTATCTATCTTCAATAAAAATCAAAGAGATGACATGGGGAATGGATCTTCTTCATGATAGCACCTTTGCCACGTGTGGATTTGGCACCAAGGTATATCTATGGTCAGTTCAAGGTCAGGCAGTGGTCAGCGAGGAAGGAACATATGACGTAGACCATGACGCATACTCTATCTGCTGCAATAGCGTGTACTGCTGTATACTACATAGTGTTCACAGTGCAGTCACAGTGCTGGATACTCAAGGCAGCAAAGTCAGAAAAATCATCATAAAGGAGGCGTTTGGAAAGAAGTTTAACCTTGGATACGACTTCAAAATGGACAATCAGACAAGCAACATGTTTGTGCCTTGCTGGAATAAAGATGGCGTTCTTTGTATTACAATTGAAGGAGACGCTCTATGGTTTACTCCACTTACAGCCAGCCAGGGTATTGATGAGATACGGGGGACTCTATGTGTGGCAGACTGTAATCATGCATGCCTCCATCTCTTAACAAAGGGAGGAAGAAAATATGTTCGTAAACTGCTTGAAAAACCGGATTTGGGAGGACTACCAAAGTTTGTGCATATGGGACAGGAAGACAAATTATACGTAAGCTATGTACCTTATGATGATAGACATGACACTATATCGGTGTACAACGTGTAAAGGCAATCCAGGGTAGAAAAAAGAGACATATGTTATGTGAGGAAAAAAAAATAACGAAAAATTAGCTTTAGGTTTATCCATTTAATTGCGCCTTGTGAAAAATTAAGTTTTCTTTCTTTGAACGGTTTCAAGTCTGACTTTGAAAGAATAAATTAAATGATATTCAGTTTCCTCCAGCTATAAATATGAACAAACAACACTGAGTATAAACTTAAAATAGAACACGGATAAGTTTGTTGACGATTAGCTTACACTTATTCCAACATTTATTATTGTTAAATCAAATCTTCTTCATTTAAAAATGACGAAGGAAGAAATACTGTGATTCAATGGATAGGACATGTATCGGACTTTACAGACAAATTTGTTTAAAAAGACAAACTCTGATTGTGAAAAGGGAACATCTCCAGCAAAACTATACTGCACTGACCACAGAGAAACGGGTCCCTGTAAAGTGCGAAACGAAACAAAAACGAAACGAAATAAATCGAAACGAAACGAAACGAAACAAATCGAAACGAAACGAAACAAATCGAAACGAAACAAAACAAAACGAAACGAAACAGATCGAAACGAAACGAAACAGATCGAAACGAAACGAAACAAAACATAAAACTTAAAGAAAATAAGGAAAAGAAGAAAAATCGCCGAAAACGAATATTTCAAGACAAGATCAGCATGTAATATTGCCTTCATCCAAGAGTTCTACATTTGTAGCTAGTGCTGAGAGGGTCTCTTGAAAGAGTCAAAATGACAATTAAAAAAGTAAATGTCAAATGCCATTCATGTACATGTATTTAAGAGGAATAAAAAGGGAGGGGATAGAAAACCACGCTATGACACCGTAATGAGATCATAAAACGGGGTGGGGGCACATTTAAGGAAAAAAAATCTTATCCTTTTTCAAACGAAATGTGCCCCCCAGTTTTTAATTGTTCTCATTTTTCTGATAAAATTTCAAATACACATAACGGAACTGCGCTAGACTCCTCCCTGCTAAATAATATTTTCCCGTCTATGACGAGGTTATTCATCCCATTCACTCTCCTTTAAAATGCAACTGTGCTATATACCGTATATATTATGTTTTAATCGTCAACTTTGATTCTTAAAAAAAACCCTCCAGCCACAAGAACAAACGGTTGAAGGCAATAATGAGGGGGTGGACAGGGACGAAGGGAGAGGAGAGAAAGGGGGCAGGAGGAGAGAAGAAGGGGGCGAGAGGAGGGACAGATGATTGGGAGGGTAACAGTAACCAAAAAATTTAGGAAATTACTTTTAATACAAATAATCTTGCTCTTATGCCTTCATGCACATAATCTCAATTTTAAGAATTACCACGAAATTCATCTATATATACCTTAAAATTTTTTCCCGATCGCTTCGCTCGCCGCAATTTTCAATTCATTTTTCAAATACTTCAGGCTAGCTTCGCTCACCTTAGTTTTTCATCTAAACAGGTCTATTTAATTTTTCAAGGTTTAAAAAAGGAAATAACCCAAATAACTTCACTATTGCACCAATTTACACTTTAAAGTTGAAACATTTGTCTTGACCGCCCAAGACCCCCTCCCCCCACGGGGAGGGGGAGGCGGCAGGAGGAGAGTGGTACCCCCTGACCCTTCAATAAGATCTTGTCTTGAAATATTCGTTTTCTGCGATTTTTCTTCTTTTTCTCATTTTCTTTAAGTTTTATGTTTTGTTTCGTTTCGTTTCGATCTGTTTCGATCTGTTTCGTTTCGTTTTGTTTCATTTCGTTTCGATCTATTTCGTTTCGTTTCGATTTGTTTCATTTCGTTTCGATTTGTTTTGTTTCGTTTCGATTTGTTTCGTTTCGTTTCGTTTTTGTTTCGTTTCGCACTTTACAGGTACCCCAGAGAAACACGTCTTTCTTTCATACAGACAATCAAAGCTAACAGAAATAACCATAACATAGAAATTGAGGGAGCTCAGTGTGCGCCTGCATGGCGCCTACTTCATCGCTGATGATGTGGTGTATTATTCGATACAATGACCAGATGATTTTATGTTATCAACATGCGCCTTAATTACGACAATGTAGATTCGATGATGTATAAAGAAACATCTTGATTACAACCTCAACATTCGGGTTAAATAACAAGACTTTTAACAATTTGGTGAAGGAAATATTAAAAAAAAATTCCTTTTTTGGTAGAATATATGTTAGAACTTGATGCTTATTGAGATCCCTGGGTTATGGCCAAAACGATAACAATTAGCTCTTTTTAACTGACACTAGCAAAACATTTATTGTTTTTGTACATGATGGGAAGCAAATGTGAGACTGTCTTTAACTAGAGGAAAGTGTTAGGTCGAGCAAATGTAAACGCCTTCAAATTGAATAGCATACTACAGAGTATTGATTACAGAGTATAGACAAGGACAACACGAAAAACAAAAGAAATAAGGAACACCAAACACATGAAAACTATAAACACAAAAAACTACACAACACACAACAAACGAAACAAAATGGACAATCTGCACTAACTTGAGACGGTCATCTATTTCGTTAGTAGCAAACGGTTTGGATATCCATATAACGTGCAAAAACTCTCACTTGTTTGGGCAAAATGTGGTATAAATGCCCACATAATTGTTGTTACCAAACAATCAGCCACAGGAACCAAAATGTATGGAAGAATTATTAATTGGCATAATAATGCAGGATGGTTTGATCGAGCTCTTTTATACGATCATCCGGGGAGTCTGACAAACATAAAAAGAGAACTGGTGGTCGGACCCTGTATTCTCTAACGAAGTACGGACAGAACCCGTCATGGAGTCTTAAATTGTCGTCACAGTCAGAGTGTAATTATTAAGATAGCGCTTGTACATGTTGTACTAGACTGAATGTTTATCAAGTATCATATGTAGGATGTCCTTCTTGCAACACCAGAATCATATAAACGGTATAAAAGACGATTAATGATTCTGACGCATTTACGTTTGAAATTCTGTATACTCTTGACCCTCCTCATTTTGCTTATTATGTCACCATTAAAGGCACATTGTGACATTTTCAAAGTTATATTCTCTGTTGCAAGAATAAGACCTAATATCAAAAGATCGAAGCGAAGAGTACTTTTTGAAAAAGAAATAATAAGAAAATCTCAACAAGCTTATGTATGGAAGCGGAGATCTTGATCTAAAGTTTCTTTGTACTTTGTAAATTTCTACAGCGTGAATCCAAAACAATTGTTCATGTCCTATATTGTAGCGGATGAGTTGAGATATATAAATACCTTATAACGGAAGCCTCTAGCGTCAAGACAGGGAACATTTACAATGTTGCCGCAGCGTTTTGCCACTGTATTATTTGTGTGGTCATCTTCCAGTAAGGAGCTCAGATTATTTTGGCCGTCCTAAGTCGACACCGATTGTCCATTGGTTTCGATGGTTTATGTATGGTCTTTTGTGTTTGGTACATTAATGTCGTGTTTACTGTTCCTTGTCCCTTTTGTGTTTTATTTGTATGTTTTCGTTTTGGGTACCGGTGTTTTGATTGAGATCCCAATTATCCTCACCCTTAGCATTAAAGTGCATTAACATTGGTTTGAATTTTTCTTCAAGAGGGTAAGGAGTTGAATCACTTCAGTATTATTGTTATAACAACTTATTTCCTTTTGCAGTGTGAAACATGTTCTCCGTGACTGGATGTTTCAGCTGTAATAATTAATTCTTTCCAGCTCTGTCGCCTGAAAGAATTAAAAGTATAAATTTACTTTATAGAAATAGAACGAGAGGGCGCTACGGAAATACATTGTTGTGTAAGAAAATCACGTCGGCGTGTAAAAAGTACAACAGATGAGGACTGCATGTAGCTATCCGAAACACGTGTCTGGTGTATTGAAATTGGTTTGAGATGTTCTTCAAGAAGGTAAAGAGTTGGATCACTTTGTAATATTAACAGTGTGCAAGCTTTTTTAAAGTTGTGTACTTCTAATGTTTCCATTGATAATAATTTTTCTATGTGACTCAAATCACCGACCTTTTGTTACATATTTTAGTAAAGACTAGGCAAATTGTGTCATGAATCTATTTCATCATAAGAGAACATGATTCGGCAACACAAGAAGAAGCAGTATATGTAACGTTTAACATATCTATATGATGTACGATTACACTTACGTTTATCTGATAAATGCGCATATGTATGGATAAAAAAAATTACCTCAGTCTAGTAAGAAGTTCGTTGACATTAGCAATAAAGGAACACATGTTACATGTTAACAGTAAAGAAGAGGTTGTATACATGTGTGATCAGACTTGCATAACGTTTTCTGAAATAAAAACAAAAGTACACATCGTTCAGGAGTATCCGGCTGCAAATAGTGTATAGTGCTGAGGAGCAATTAAGTTGTCTTCTCTATTCATCAATAACAGGTAATTTAAAAAAAATTAAAGTAAATAGATTGTGTCATATCTTAAATATCGCATGTATCGATCCCTTTGATTCTTCTCACTTTATTTACATACTTTGATCATGATAATATACACTAAAATGAATTTGAATGACAATTATGTACATGTATGTACAAGTTACACATGTGTGTAGTGCAATTATATCTTGTCTGAAGGAGTGATTTAAGTCAAACCGTGAAACAAATTAACTGTTTATCAATTATTTCCTAAGAGAAAGAGAGAGAGCACATTGTCAAAATGATATTTGGAAATAATATCCTGCATAGACCAAAGCGGAACAACGAGACTAACAACAGCAGTATTATAAACGGTCCAACAAAGATTCAAAGTGGACTCACAAATATTTAACGTCTTCAAATTCATTAGCATCATTTTAGAGCAGATAAATTTACAGTATGGACCAGACATGCACGTTTCGGGTAATAAACCCTCGTCAGTGATCCTCAATTTAAACAAAGAATGACTATACATTAATTGAAGAAAAACAATGTGCACTCGGTTTCCTGATAGATAATAGCGTATTGTGTGGTTATCCCTATATGCCCTATTTAAAATCTTAGATTATAAATGTTTAATAGAAATATTTTTGTATTAGGATAGATAGAGTTTTATTTACCATTTTGAAAATGAGTGAATCAGATTTACTAGATGATAGATCGAGCATTTATTTCATATAATTATTAGATATGTCATTTTAAAGATAAGATTTCCTGTATTTTGGTCTTGAGCATGACTGATGATGAGGATCAGTGAATGAAAGTCAGACACAAAAGCAGAACACAGATTCCAACAATCAAATCGAAAGGCTTACAAATGCTTGAAAAAAAGACACCTGATTGCTTGTGTTGAAACGCATATATTGTGCGCTTCAATTATTACGACGGAACATGTATGAGGATCACTGACAAGGGTAAAATACCTGAAACGTGCTGTAAATTTATCTGCTCTAAAATGATGATTATGAATTTGAAGACTTTAAACATCAATATTAGCAATTTCAACTATTAGGTTTGTATCTTTGCCCTTACGAAAAGATAAACTTGCAGTAAGCTTGCTACAGAAAGACGTGTGCAGGTATATGCCGCTACCTGCACACAAATTGCACACAAAATCTGAATACAAATTAGATTGCAGGTAGCCGCACATAGCTGCTGCTAGCCGCAAATGGTTGCCGCTAACTGCATCAATTCATTTCAAGCTAAAAAGGAGCGTCGGGTAAAGTTTTCTATGCAGCTAGCTGCAACTATAGAACAGACACAAAAAAGTGCATGCAAGTAGTTTCACATTCATGTATAAGTCATATGCACAAGTCACAGCCACTGAAAGTTAAGACCGCTGACATTCAAAGCTCTGGGTTAGAAACAGTCAAGTGGGAAGTTCACCACAATCTGTAAATGGCAATAGGTACATCACTGAGCTTGCTCAGAAACATTGCCGTAAGATCGCCGTAAACTGTACACTTTTTTATTTGTATTTGGTCACAAGGAGTTTGCGCCAAAGTCTGCCGCAATCCTAATTTGCATGATAAAAAGTCGAGGCGAAGTTGACGCAACCTGTTTGCAAGCTTGCAGCAACTATGTGTAGAAAGGTCAAAATTTTCATAATGGTGCTAGTAGACGATTTTCCCGATGATATCGTTCGCTTAGGTTCACAGTGATTCGGCACTTGACTTGAAAAACGTTCGTAAATCCTCCATCAACAACATTAATTGTTTAATAATTCAAGAGCTAATGAGCATCTCTCTTCAGGAAGGAAAAGCTCTATCCTTCGTTCTGCATGTATTTTTTATTATTGGTATTAATTTTAGATTATGTTTAGAATTTCGCTCGTCATATATTCCTTATTATTAATTAACTGTAGTAATATTGGTCTTATACGGGATTTTTTGCCCAAAACAATACCAGAATGGAAACTAAGCTAATATAGACATTAAGTACTGCCAATATCGACAAAAGTACGCCAATATTGAAAAACTCGGTCAATATTGAAGTCACTTGATTAATGTGAAATAAAAATAAAGTTCAAGCGATGAAAGCAAGATGGCGGCGTTGCAAACTAAGCCAATATCGAAACAACTAAGCCAATATCAACAAAAGTACACCAAAACTCGGCCAATATTGAAGGCAAGTGATAAATGCGTTCAAGCGATGAAAGCAAGATGGCGCCGTTGCTGGGAAAGAAAATAGACAAGAAAAGCTTTGTGGCGTTGTTGATGAAGGAATATACACTCATTGATAAGCGTTTTCCTGGGTATGTGCAGTATTGGCTTAGTTCGATCTCATATTGATCGAGTTAATAACAAGCTCATTAATTAGTGTTTTCCATATTGGCCTAGTTATTGCGCCTCGGTTTGTCGTATTGGCATTCGGCTTCGCCTCAGGCCGATACGACAGAACTCAGCGCAATAACTAGGCCAATATGGAAAACACTAATTAATGATCCTAAATGATATTTCTTTTAATTTGATTCGAGCATCAGTATTGATACGTTACTTGCTGTAATTTGCACCGAGAACTTAGATTATGACAGAACATATATTTCAATACTGTCAATAAGCTTGCTCCCGTCGACAAAGTACAATTTTGCACTTACAATCATCTTTTTGACATCTACATAATTTGTCATTAAGTTGACTTGGTAAAGAGAAAGAGATAATCCTCTAATCTTAATCGTTATTCGGCGAAGATGCTAGACTAGTGTATGTTTATATTAGGAATGTTGTCAGTTGATATACATGTATATACTTAGTAGAGGGCTTTGTTGCACGTTATCATTTTCGCTCGAAGATCTTGAAATGGTTTTCTAAATATCATTTTTTTTTTGCTTTTGATGTTTCTCTTTGAAATAGAATATTAGCATACTGTTGAAAAAGAAGAGCTCTAGACGTGAACATGCTGAGAATATACGACAGACAGGGTAAATCGATGATCGCCCAAAAGTATGATGGAATGTACTTTCCTTATCCTCTCACGGACCAGGGAATTGGTGAACACTTATCAGAGATGAGGAACATGGCCTCCAGAGAGGACGACGTTCTTATTACTTCTTATCCCAAATCAGGTACTTCATAACAGATTTGTTTCTGGATTTTGCTTAATGATGGATTTCTGATTATATATTAGATTTGTGAATTCCCCTTAAATTGCACGACCAAATAAGAAAAGGCATTATTTTACAGTTTACGTCATTCAAATTAAATCATTGTAACGATTTCTTCTTTAAGGAACTCATTGGCTTCTGGAAGCAGTGCATATGTTAATGAATAACTCGGTAGAATATTTCCGGAAAGACTTTCCAAGTCCTACTGGAAAAAGCGACGGGTTTCCTCTTCTCGAATACATGTTGATTAATAAAGAAATAGAGTCCTTAAAGCCACCACGCCTTATGATATGTCATTTGAAGCCAAAGTATATACCACAGAACTTCAAAGGAAAAATAATTCACTTAACAAGGAATCCCAAAGATGTAGCTGTGTCTTATTATACCTTCATAAGAAAACTGAAAATACTGGAATATGAGGGTGAATGGAATGACTTTATCCCGATGTTTACAAAGGGAGACGGTATGATTTTTCAGATATGTAACACCGGCTCAAGTATAATTATCATAATATACCACGGCAATCGACGAATCAAATACTAAGCCCTGGCCTGCTCTTTTGTCTGATTCTTTGTACTAAAGTAAATTTTGGATATTACGGAAAGACTTCAATGTTTCATATAGAAAGTATTTCTGGTAAGGTCATTCTGTTGATATTAGAATAATGGACCTTATTACCGTTGAGTTAAATCTTCTTTCAAGTGACAACATTTGTATTGACGAAGTTATTGATGGGGACATTCGCCTTTTATTAATATACCTTTTTAATCTAATAACTAGTATGAATAATTTCATTATTGCAGAAACCATTAAGATTGTTATTTGTAAACAGTGAAATTGAAGATTAAGATCACGATTAAAGAACCATAGTGAAATTAAAATACTATGCTGTTAACTGAATTGGATACACATCTTTTTTTCGAGCAGTGATTTGGGGTTCTCTGTTCGACCATGTTCACCAGTGGAAAGAATTTTCCAAGACAATTCCCGAGAAGAATATTTGTTTTGTTTCTTACGAGGAGCTACATGAGGTAACTTTGACGTCAATATGCATATTCCAAATCACACCATCCTTGAAAGGAATGACGATAACATCTTAGGTAGAAGCTAACAGCATCTCAAAATGATATAAAATTCGCTGATGAAATGAAGCATGTAAGAAAAATTAAGATGAAAAACAATACCACGTGTCAGTAATTACAGCGGAACACAAACGCATGAGACGAGAACAGGTGGATGTTTAGCTACAGCGTCAAGAAATAATTGGAGACATTGAGAATATTCAACCCAAACGACAAATAAACAAGACAAACAGTTATTGAAACATGAAAGAGAAAACTTTATAAGGGATGAGACCATGCATTTACTAAACTGTACGTACTACAGCAGTACAATTGGAAATCATTGAAACAATCAAATAGAAGAAAGGAGGGGATCTCCAACAACACTCGGTTGCAGCACCCACAGCAAAACCCGAAAACACCTAATGTTAAAACACACATAGAGCAGACTCGCACAGAAAGAGACGCAAAAAGTACAAGGAACGCCAAATCACATAGAAACATCATACATAAATGGCTACACATAAACCAACAAGACCAATGGGCAATCGGTGCCGACTTAAGACGGCGATCTGTCACGCTAGTAGCAGACGGTGTGGTTATCGGAATTACGAGCACACAACACTCCCACAAGAGGTCTCAAAGAACGTACAATTTGTGTAAAAAAAACCCTCATTGTAAGATGACCATACAAACAGACAGCATAAAGCAGGGGCCAAAGAAACACAAGATGAATATGTGAATGGATATAAAAACAGAATGTGTACGAAATACAGCTCTGTCGGCTGAAGCGAGCTCATGCATGTGATCATCGGAATAGTCTGACTGAGATTCAGAGAGGACAGGTGATCGAGGCCCTGTCTTCTCTAATGAGGTTTTGACAGGGCCCATCATGAAGTCCTGTCGTCACAGTAAGTCAGAGTGCAATTCTTAAGAATGCGCGGGTACAAGGCTGTAGTTTGGTCCAGTACCCAGCCAAGTGTCCTTCCGGTAAAAAAGGATCAAATCCATGGTATAAAAAGGCATTTGATTACTCTAATACAATGTCGATCGTAATTCTGTCTACCTTTGATCCTTCTAATTTTGTTTGTTATGTCACCGTAAAATGCAGGTTGTGAAAAGTAATATACTCTATTGCTTGTTTCCTCATGGGTCCGAATTTCAAGAGAAGTTGACAATAATCTTTTTAAAATTTACAGAAAGTCATTACTAGTTTGTGAAAGGGAAGACCTTGACCTAAAAGTTTCTTCGTTATTTGTAAACTGCTGTTATGAAAATCCATAATATCAGTACATGCTCTAGTACCGGATAACCTGTTAAATGTATCTAGTTACATCACCGTCAGGCCAGGGAAAATTAACAATGTTGGAACTAACAGTTTTATTAATGAGTTTTATTAATTAATTTGATATCAATAAGTCATCGGGCTCCTTTCCATTCCTTTTGGTAACATTGGTTAAAGACAACTTCAGGCGAAAAGCATATGACTGCTCCTTTGGTAAACTCACAAAAAAGTTAATATGCGTCAGTAAACCATGAATAAGGAAAGAGAATTATATGGACGTTCCTTTGGATATAACAATAGTTATGAATGAGTTAAAGAAGATCCTGACAATAATCTCAACAGCACTCACAATAGAGCACCGAATTGAGCATCGACGGACCCCCAGCAAGCTAGAGGTGGGACGAGGTGCCCGGGAGGATAAAGCATCCCCTGTTTGCTAGCCACACCCGCCGTCGATGTTCATGCACGAAAATAAAAACAATATGTAAAATACATGCATTGCACTGTCTGAAGTACATGTAACCCTTTCGGAGAAACCTAACAACATCTAATCTTTGTTGACAATAAAGACTCTTTGTTTTCTTTAAGCTCAAAGTGATTTGTATTTTCTCTAAGGATTTTGTGTCAACGATGGCTAAAGTTTCCACGTGTCTAGGAAAGAATGTAGACAGAGATTTCCTTCAGCAGATTCATTCAAAATGTGAGATTAAATCAATGAGAAAATCCAGACACACAGATCCTGATATGTACGCAGAAAGCTTTATAGATAATACGAATATAGATGAAAACACAGATTCTCTGTACAGAAAAGGTACATCTATCAACACTTATTTAACGGCAAATGAAATTTATACCTTATACAATTTTACTTGAGCTGAATAAGGGATAAGTCTTGATTAATTGGAAAATTAAAATCGAACAACTGTTTCTTTATTGTGTACGAGAAAATATTACACGAGAAAATATTACACTAGTCTGCGTAGCTTTTTCTTGTTATACAAATCGATATCAACCTCTTTGAATGTTTAAGATTTAGTAATGTTTACCCTTTTTTACCTAGCCAAGGTCTCGGATGTTATTTGTAGAACACGATTCTTACTTTTTTTCCCGGTCATTCTGTGTCAATTCCAGATTTCTATTTAAATTCTGGTCAAATAATAAAATGCTTCTTTTCGTTAGTTTTATTTTACCTATACATTTTGTATTTGTTTAATCTTGAATTTTTGACTGTCAAATGAAAATTTTTGTTACCGCATACATAGCGTCATTGCTATTTTGGAGACAAGAGTTTGTTTCAATGAGTTAAAATATAAAAAAATATTCCTCTTTCAATTTATAGGTCCAAATAATCATGGGCCGATCCGCCAACTATTGTCCATGCGAAGAGATAAGCTTTTAATATGCGAAAGAAAGAACTAGCAAATTACTCTACTGATGAACTATTTAATCCATATTTTGGGATATTAGAGTATGCGTTTGATATAATTATGGATTAATTCGTCAGCACTAGAAGTCTCTTCTCTGACGAAGTTTGCAATAAAAACACTTATCAAAAGTTCTATTACGATAAGTAATCCTTCAACAAAGGCTTGCATGATAAAGAATCATTCTTAAGAAATCATATTTACTTTTTGAAAACAGGTATTGTTGGTGACTGGAAACATTGGTTTACAGTAGAACAGAGTGAAATGTTCGACAGTATGTTAGAAAAGAACGTATAAACTAAGACCCTATAATTGATGCACAGTGGAATGGAGCTAAAGATAATTTTCATAAACTTACTCCACCATATGCTACAATGGAAGGAGTACATCTAGCTACCTCTTAGTGAACTAATATACAGTCATGCAGAACGGTTATTACGACAGGATCGCAAAGAGAAGAAAAGGGAAGAAGAAAAAACGTATTTTTTACGAATGTTATTATTCTGTGAATTAAACTACTCTTTTATCGATCTTGTAAATAATTTTTAATTGTTAATAAATTAACGGTATTCAAAATATTTTTTAATTTAAAAATTTCGCTAATGTTTTTCGGAAATCTCGTGATTCAACATATTCATTAGATTATACTGAATCATGGTTTATGGTCGATACTTTTGTGATAGAAAAACATATATTAGACATTTAGTGCATAAATATATGAAGCGTTCCTATCTGTAAAAGTTCACTTGTCTTCAAACGTCTTCAAATTCAATAGCATCATTTAAGAACAGAAAAATTTGCAGCATGGACCGGAAATGCACGTTTCTGGTTCTTAACCCTCGTCAGTGATCCTCAATCTGGACAATGTAATAAGAAAATGATAGTTATCATGTTATCATAGTTAACATTTTAGAAATTTTGGCCAAAGAAAGTAATAGTTATTATGTCCAAAAATCTACCGAAAGACGTTGCATGATGAGTGGGATATGATGCTTGAATTTTTTTTAGAATTTTCAAGAAATTTTGATAACAGAAATTTTCGAAAATGTTACCTTACACTTTCTTCATAAACATTTCTATTGGGTTTGCATCCATTTTTTGTATGTATTGAAAGTTCTATTTTATATATTCAAAGAATACTGTGCTGATACGAATGTTTAACGTCTTTGAATTCAATAGCATCATTTAAAACATTTAAGTTGCATTTAACGCTGACAAGCACAATATTTTGGGTTCTGTTTGAATATTTGAATTTCACATCAAATATCAAAGTAATGAAAACTTCAAGAAAATGAATTCTTTAGCACTCTTTAAATCGGAGAAAGGTCTATAAATATAACTTTGGGAAAACTCGTGATTCAACATATTCATTAGATTATACTGAATCATGGTTTATGGTGGATAAGTTTGTGATTGAAATTCAACATAGATTAAACATAGATTAGACATTTCTTGCATACATATATGAAGCGTTCCTATCTGTAAAAGTTCACTTGTTTGATACGTTTGTAGACATCGGCCATGTCTAAAAAATATGTGACAGTTAAGACGCCAAGATAGTCATTTGAGGGTTATCTGATATACATTTTGTACTTGTAAGGGCATATTGTTCTTTCAATATCACTGTTACAAGAAGCTACAAAAATGCACTCAAGGACATATCTTGAGTTCAAGCGAATTAAACGTCAAAAAGACTAATAGATTAAATATATGAAATTGGATACAAAAGAATGTTAAAAGCACACGAAAGTATGGTTTTGTACGTCCCAACATAAAAGAAAGGAGGGGATCACCAACAACACCTAGTTGCAGCCCCAACAGCAAACCCCCTCACCCAATCACCCTCTGTAAAGACACGCACAGAAAGTGACACAATGGAACAAGGAACGTCAAATCACAGGGAGACATCAAACACAAATTACTACACATTAACCAACGAGACCAATGGGCAATCGGTGCCGACTTAGGACGGCCATCTGCCACGTCAGTAGCAGGCGGTATGGTTATCCTAGATTAAGTACGCACAACCCTACCACTTATCCGTTTTCGTAGAGGTCTCGAAGAACGTGAAAATGTGGTGTAAAACAACCTCCTCACCGTCAGATGACCACACACAAACAAGACCGCCCAAGCAACATAGATGAATATGTAAATGAAAATAAAAAAGGGCGTACGTAATACAATTCGTGCTCTGCCGACGCGAGATCATGTAAGTTATCCGCGAGGAGTCCGATTGACGGTCAGAGAGGACAGTAACAAACGACAGAACAAAAAGGTCTTGATTAAATTTTTGGTGCATTTCAGACATTAGGACGCGAAAGACAATCAAACAAGCCTTTCATTGCTGAGCAAAATATGACCCCTCCTGGTACAATACAAATCTATATACTGCAACTCTGCCTAGATGGTTTCAATCGTACCTGCACCAGATCTTGATCTGTTTGACATCCAAAAATCTTGCAAGGCAAGTGCACTGAGACTTTGGATGAAGGTAATCAGGCCATGATACATGTATATCCTTTGGTCTTTGACAACGATAATGATTCTGTGAAATATCATTCAGTATCTATCCTTCGTAGATTGAAGTCAAAGAAACTACAGAGACAAATAATTCAGCATCCTATTTGGACATAATGCTGTCCTACGACACTGATGGTCACATGAGCACCTCACTCTATGACTAACGTGACGACTTCAATTTCAGCACTAAAAACTTTCCTTTTCTGAGTAGCAACATCCCTTCATCGCCTGTTTATGGCGTGTTCATATCTCAGTTGATACGCTATGCCAGAGCAAGTACCAAATAAACGGATTTTGTTCTAAGAACTAGGCGTCTTACAGATAAGCTTCTCAGAGATATGTTTGTGACCGACTAACATCGTCACTGAGGAAGTTCTACGGTCGATATGGGGAACTCGTCATACACTATGATATCCCACTCTCCAGAATGATGGATGATATTCTGTAATAGACCATTTGAACCATCCAACCAAAAATTGTACTCTATGTCTCCCGAAATGGAAGTAATCGGATGAGACAGTTCTACCGAATTGAAGCGGCGGGTGTTGCATGCAAGCAGGAGATGCTTACTCTCCCTGGGCACCTGGTCTCACTCCCATATTGGGAGCTCGCTTCTTTTCATATGGTTGAGGTTTTTGTTTGTTTACTTTGGTTCCTGTTTTATCCTGATTTTGTATGCCTTCGGTTTCTGATTTTCTGAATTATCGATTTTGTGCTGTATACAGGGATTTGGTCATTATCCATATTCGTCATTCATCTCAGGACTCAGTGTTAGATTATCCATCATAGAAACTTATTCAGGCAGATGGCAGACAGACTACAAAGAAATCTTTAGTGCCCTCCTGTTTCACCTTCTGATCAGTTGTTTTACACCATAATTGTACATTCTTCGAGATCTCTGGGCAATCGGAAAAGTGGGAGGGTTGTGCGCACGTTATCCAGGATAACCACACCGTCTGCTCCTGATGTGGCAGATGGCCATCCTAAGTCGGCACCGGTTGCCGATTGGTCTCGTTGGTGTATGTGTGGTCTTTTATGTTTCATGTCTCTATGGTGTGTGTGTTGGTGTTCCTTTTCCCTTTCGCGTCTCTTTCTGTGGATGTCTGCTCTGTGTTTTTCATTCAATTATTAAACCGAAATTTCTTTTAATTTTGAAAATTATTAAAAATATTAAGGAATTTATATATTTAATATAAGCTGTATCAATAAAGATAAAATCTTTATCAGACTTGCCTTTCATTTATCAAACGATGATGTCTAGGTTATAAGATATAAATAATAGAGAAATATGTGTTACTTTTTGTGACGCCGTATAAGATATTAAAGAAGATCTCTACTCATGGAGATTTTCATGTATATTATAGAGATTTTCATGTATATTACAGTTCATATCAAACTAAATTCCTAATTTCCCCATTAAGTCTCTTTCAGAGCTGATATAGACCAATTTATATTTTACTACCGTTTCCAATTTCCCAAAATACCTGTATACACCGGAAGTACGTCAGAAGTGTGAAAAAGATAACCACGTTTCGTAAGGCTATATATATATATATATATATATATATATATATATATATATATATATATATATATATATATATATATATCTATATATAAATCTATATATAAATCTATATATATATATATATATATATATATATATATATATATATATATAGACAGAGATGTACATGCATGTTGTGAATACATGTACTAATGTATTCTTATAAATGCCAAAATAAAGGACATATCAAATGAGAGTGTATGAGTGATAAATATGATAAAAGAGCATTTGATAATTAACCCTAAATATTGATATTAAAACTATAATGTAATGATTAATAAGCTCAACAAGTCTAATTTACGTAAAACGTACATGTATTGATATAACGATTTCCAGAATTAACAAGTTTATATCAGAAAGGGATTTCAAGGCATAGACAGATTAAAGAAATCTTGAGGTAATACATCATTCCTTTCCCCCAGAAAGAAAATGGGTGTGTATGTGGGTGGAGGGGGGGGTGTTAAGCTGTCTGTTTTGAAAAAAATACATACATGTACTAGTAAAACAAAGAAAAATCTGCATTCTTTTCAAATCCAAGGGGTTATAGGCGCCCTAACCTTCTGAGATTCGTGCTTGTAGATGGTTCTAGTCGGATAGAGGGTATCCTATTTACAAAATTCTATAATTTCCCCGGAACTCCCTCCCGTTCAGCCTATTGATACCACCCTCCTTCGTTGACACTTTTACTTCAGTATTACCTTCCTTACATTGGAAAAAAGAGGGATAAATTAGATCTGTGAAATATCGGTAAGAATGAAATGTAAAAATATAAAACAAAGGAGGGGAACTCCAACTACATCAGGTTGCAGCACAAACAGCAAAACACCCAATGCAAAAACACAGAGCAGACAATCACAGAAAGAGACGCAAAAGGGACAAGGAATGTCAACGCACAACACAGAAACATCAAACACAAAGGACTACACTTAAACCAACGAGAACAATGGGCAACCGGTGCGGACTTAGGACGGCCATCTGCCATGGAAATAGCAGAAGGTGAGGTTATCCTGGATTACATGTGCACAACCCTCCCACTTTTCCGATAACCCAGAGGTCTCGATGAACGTACAATTGTGGTTTTAAACAACCAGATGACCACACACAAACAAGACGGCAAAACGCAGGGGCCCAAGCAACACAGATGAATATGTAAATGGATATAAAAAGAGGGCGTTCGTTATACAATCCGTGATCTGCCGCCGCGAGCTCGTGTATGTTATCATCCGAGAAGAACGACTGACATTCAGAGAGGACAGGTGGTCGGGGCTCTGTCTTCTCTAAAGAGGTTTGGACAGGAACCGTCATGGAGTCCCGTCGTCACAGTCAGTCAGAGTGCAAATTCTAAGAATGCTCCGGTACAAGACTGTGGATTTGTCAAGTACCAAGCCTAGTGTCCGTCTGGTGACATCAGGATCATATCCACGGTATATAAAACGTTTGATGATTCTGACGCATTTTCGATAGTTATGTTGTCTATCTTTGATCCTTCTTATCTTGTTAATTGTGTCACCATAAAATGAAGATTGTGAAATATCCAAAGTAATATACTCTGTATTGGTCCGAATTTCAGAAGAAGTTGACAATAATTTTTGTTAAATATTATAAGTCATCGACGTTTACAGTGTAATAAATTTTTGTGTCAAAAAAAATGAAAGATAGGATGTTTGCGGACACATAGAGAATAAGTGTCTTAATTTGTGTTTTGTTACGGGTATGCAACACCAAGCAACTGAATTTATCGTTCATGTTATGCGCGTTATTACATTTCATGCGATAAATGCATTTGCTGTGTGTTGCATACCCGTAACAAAACACAAATTATGACATTTATACTGTATATGTGCACCATAGTTGTCTGTTTTATTCTTGTTTTCTGAAATTGCTTTTTCTAGGTAAAAGGGTGACGTTAAAATTCATCTCATCGCGGGTTCAGTTTGCAGGTTAGAACAGCCGTCGCGGCATGTTTCTTTAGATCTTATGCATTGTGACGTCATGAGTGTTAATACACAAATAGCAGCACGTTCGACAAAAAATCAGTATCATGCGATCACTGTTTAAGGAGATCACTGCTTAAGGAAAACTATTATCCGCCCCGAATTACGGCTCTTAAAAAGCTTAAGAGATATCCAGAGAAGTAACTTTCGTCTCCCTCCCCTAAAGGTACGATGTTGGGTGACTGTTGTTGTGTCAAACTGAATTTTTAAATGAATAATTAAGTTAATGTCTTTCAAATGTTTCAACAAACGGATCTTTATGGAACATCGAAATACGCACTTACTTCAGTTTTCAATATGCAGTGCAACGTACCTGTTCCATGTAATTTTTTAATAGATTGGGGGGTGGGGGAGGGGGGGATTTAATTGCGGAAGGGGTTGGGACTGAATTTCGAAAAAGTATATATTGATATCAAACAAGTTACCACATTAAATACTTCTGCATGTATTATTTATTCCGGATATCTATTTTCTTATTGTTCTGGGCATCACGGTGATCATATTCTTTTGGAGCGTAGATAGTGTTAAATTAAGTCTATCTTGAATTTTCGTAATATGTTTCTTGGAAATGAAAATGTTTGTCAACATTCTTTTTTATCCGGCTCTAGTACTATGCTGACGAGGAACGCTAGGTACTTTTCGTTTAATTACGAGCCGATTAGAATTTCATTTTATTAGATATATATCACATGAACACTTGCACAGTGCAATGCATGTATTTTATATATTGTTTTTATTTTTGTGCATGAACATCGACGGCGGGTGCGGCTAGCCAACAGGGGATGCTTACTCCTCCCGGGCACCTGATCCCACCGCTTGCTAGGGGTCCGTCGATGCTCAATCTGGTGCTCTATTGAGAGTGCTGTTGAGATTATCGTCAGGATCTTCTTAAACTTATTTGTCCCGGTGTTGAATTCATAATCAGTTTGGTTTTCTCAAATCGTTGAGCTGAGCTAGTGGATAATATTTGCCGACCCATATCATTTAATTTTTTTTTTTACCTTCACTCTTATATTACATCAGAAAATAATCTTTATATAATCTGAAACGACAAAGAATGTATCGTAAATTTAATGACATTTCATCTCTAACCCTCTTCCTAATACATTTCGCCCCCCCCCCCCCCAATTGCTATAAGCTGCTAAGAATATCAATTTGAGATCCCATGTAGACGGCAAGGAAAGGCATTTGGATTTTCATATCCTTTGAAGTTTCGATTATTCACCCTCTCTTAATTCTTTTTGACGTCATACATGTAAGCCGTATGACCGGGAGGGGAGGAGGACCCCCTTTCCACCTAAATGGATCCGGCAATGAATATTTACAGGTCTTTTAAGACGCTGATGTCTAATTTGCCTTGAAAATGGTTAAACCGAAAAATAATTATAAATATACCATATAAACAAAGAGACACGTGACTATTTACATTACGTCGTCGGTGAATGTGTAGTGTTACACACTTCTGACGTCACGAATCTGTACTTTCAATTTCGACGGAAGTTGCAGACTAAATATGTTTTAAGTCGCCATCTTGTGGATATGGGCTTATAATTCGCTGTTCAATGGTTAAACGAGACTACAATTTTACGGAACTACCAATACTTTGTAATTTGAGTTTGTCCGAGTAAATGTAAGCGAAAATACCCACGAGTAGAAAACTTCTTTAAATGAAATATGAATCAGAGAGAAACACGTATTACTAATTGAATTGTCTCAAGTATTGTTAGTAGTTGACATTATATGCTGGTGTTCAGGTTTGTATAGGCGATCCTTTATTTCATTTATAATGAGGTTGATACGCTTTAAGTAGAGTGAATGCTTAATGAAAGATACTCTCAGAAAAAAATAGCATCATTTTGGCACTATCTCAGAAAAATGTACATCTCAAAAGAGTAGATTTAACCAACCGAGGAGACCAATAGTGGCCTTTTTCGCCGATCCGGCTGGGCTTATTGGAAAAATCAAAATCAATTTTGTATAAACAGTCTTATGGGGCTTACTGTGTAGCTGTTGCAATTTGTCAGAAAGCCTTATTCATTAGAAGCAATTTTGTTTATGGAAATGGTAGAAAAACACAATTTTAGTGATAGGCTTCGAAAACTTAATATATGGTTGGTTTCGTCACATGCTTTTTCGTAAGAGGTGATATAGTTATCAAGAATACTTTGCACATACATATAATCGATTTAGTACATGAAGCACAATCGTATAAGCAAAACATCTTCTCATGGTAATGTATGGTTTACATTATATAAAAAATAATAATTGGTGTTTTCAGTTATCAACTCATAGCAAGTCAAAATCCGATTTGCATAGTGTGTCACCATTTAAAAGATATACACCAAACAAAATACACTACATTCATTCAATTCTTAACCGAAACTGCTTTTAATTTTGAAAATTTTACAATATTAAGGGTTTTATTTATTTAATAAAAACTGTAACAATAAAGATAAAATCTTTATCAGACTTGCCTTGCATTTATCAAACGATGATTTCTAGGTTATGAGATATGAATAATAGAGAAACACTGTTACTTTTTTGTGACGCCGCATAAGATATTAAAGAAGATCTCTACTCATGGAGATTTTCATGTATATTACAGTTCATATCAAACTAAATTCCAACAAGAAAGTTCAAAAGTCAAAATCACATTTGCATAGTGTGTAAATAATTTAAAAGAAATACACCATACGTTTTAGATCATTTAATTTACCGAAATAAATGGCGTAAAATTTTGAAGATTTCCGATATGAAGCCTCCCAAAATACACTACATTTATTAAGCTATTAACCGACATTGCTTTTAATTTTGAAAATTTAACAATATTAAGGAATTTATTTTATATATCTAAAAAAAAAAAACTGTAACAATAAAGATACAATCTTTATCATGCTTTGCATTTATCGAACAATAACATTAAATAAATGTGTCACGATGGTTTCTAGGTTATAAAATGTAAATATAAGAGAAACATGTGTTACTTTTTGTGACGCCGTATCAGATATCAAATGAAATATGAACAGAGAGAAACACGTATTACTAATTGAATTCTCTCAAGTTTAGAAAGTAATTGACATAACATGCTGGTGTTCTGGTTTGTAGAGGCGATACTTAATTATTCCCCTACCTGAAACGCAGAAGGAGACTCTTAATTACACCTCGGTTTGTTTATCCGTCCGTCTGTCTGTCAGTTTTCTGGACTTTTCTCTGTAACGGATGGAGATATTCAGATGAAATTTGATACGCAGCTTAGTCTTGGATAGTTACACAGCAATTTGTACTTTCGTCACGCTTGACCTATTTGTCGAGTAGTTATGCCCCTTGATGACTTGCAAAATTCAGTTTTTGGGACTCTTACTGCAACAGATAGAGAAAGTTCGAAAATTTCTGCTACAAAATTTCTTGAAATTTCAAAAACGTGTTCCTTTAGCATCATATCCCAACCATCCTGCTATGTCTTTCAGTAAATTTTTGGACATAATAATTTTCACACTCTTTTGCCATATTACATTGACAATGTTTAGATTGAGGATCACTGACGAGGGAAATGTAACCGAAACGTGCATGTCTGGTCCATGCTGCAAATTTATCTGTTCTTAAATGATGCTATTTAATTGAAAGACGTTTAACATTTGTACCACTTGATGAGTGTCAGTGCTGGTGAACCAGGAGTCCCCGAGGGCACATGTAGCCAAGTTCGTTCAACGTTGGTTGATCGTTTCTTCAACGCATTTGAAAATTTCTGTTACCACATTTCTTGAATTTTCTAAAACCTTGGTCCTGTAGCGTCATATCCCACCCATCCTGCTATGCTTTTCGGTAAATTTTTGGACATAATAATTTTCACACTCTTTTGCCACATTACATTGATGATGTTTAGACAGAGGATCACTGACGAGGGTTAAGTAACCAAAATGTGCATGTCTGGTCCATTCTGCAAATTTATCTGTTCTTAAATGATGCTATTGAATCTGAAGACGTTTAACATTTATGCCAATAGGGGACTTATATCGCCCAGCGATCATACCATATTCAGCTTACCTGAGAATAGCTCAAGTGAGCTTTTGTCATAGTTATCCGTCCGACGTCCGTCCGGCTGCCGTCGTAAACTTTTAACTTTTTTCATCTTCTCCTCTGGAACTGCTGGATGGATTCGCTGAAACTTGGTACACATGATGTACTCAAAGTCCCATACAAAAATTGTGTTCGGGATCCAAATGCGTTCAGGGGTGGATCCATGGCGGGGCCAAAAGTGTCAAACAGGGTATCCCTCTTAAAAAATCATCTCCTTCGAAACCGCTGCATGGATCTGAAATCTAATTGTATCTATACAATATACATAGATAGGTTATGAAGAAATTGTGTTCGGCATAAAGATTTGACAAATTGAAATTGACGTGATTTTGACATATTTTTGGACTTTGTCAGAAATGCTCATTCTCTAACATTTTCTTTGAATTACTCTATAAATATGTGGTTTTGTGCACACATCTATTGCATTTTTGTCATATTTAAGTCCTTCAATGCTTTCATATTCATTTTGGTTGAAAGGTTTTTTTTTCTGTTTTTATAAAATATTTTTTAATTGTGCGAAAAAA
This sequence comes from Pinctada fucata, assembly GCA_028142955.1. Classification (NCBI taxonomy): domain Eukaryota; kingdom Metazoa; phylum Mollusca; class Bivalvia; order Pterioida; family Pteriidae; genus Pinctada; species Pinctada fucata. The sequence continues at coordinate 23,410,594 of AP027106.1, forward strand.
GGAAGGGGGGGGGGGTATTTTCATACATATTGGACTTCTTTTCCAGAACCACTGGTAAAACTTGGTAGAGAAGAAGTATTCATGGTACCATACAAGTGTTGATATTTTTTGTCCAGATCCGTCAACAGATGGCACCACCACAGATAAGAGTAGGTCACAGGGTACTCATCTTCGACAAACCTCTTCCTCAGGAACGAGGCAAACCAAAGCATCTGGATTATCAAGAAGGATGTCTTAATAAGGGTTGTTTTTTTGGTTCCACTTCGAAGTCCAATTTTTGCGCGTTCTTGACACATTTTCCGACTTTGTCAGAAGTGACTATTTTGACCTGTTTCTTTGTATAGCTCTTTCAAAGTGTGGTCTTGTACTCTAACTTACTCATATTTGTCATATATAAGCCATTCAATGGTTTAATGACTACTTGTCATATTTTACTGAATCTATATGCTATAAATATTTTTCCAATATTTTTTACCAATGGTGTGACACCTTTTATTCAGTGCTGTTCACCAGTCAAAAACTAGGGGAATCCCCGCGAAAATGTTCTCCTGTAGTTGCACTTATTGTGTCTCATTGTCATGTTTAATGAGTTGTCCAACTATGTATCAGAACAAGCATACATTAATTTCCTCCGACCATTTTAAGGTCATTTTTTGCTAATCTAAAAAAAATCTTTTAGGATTTTTAGGTGAGCTTTGAGATTTATTTTTCATAATATATTGAAGAATTGTCTTTCTTTCTTACAGTGATCCGTGACCTTTGCAGTTATAAGATACTGAATTAATTTGAATGTTATACATCTTGAATTAGAATGCAAAGATAAGTAAACAATCTGAGAAATGGGATCATTATCTTCAAATTCATCTTGTGTAAACATCTATAAATAACATTATTCTACAGACCACACAGACGACCTCGTAGTCATGGCATTCGTAAATATAATAGGCCTGAGATACATAGTTTCTCCATCGATGACTTGGTTCCATATTTGAATGAGCCTCTAGGCCTGCATTATATTCTTACCAAATTATACTCTGTTCCTTTACGGAAGTGACACGAAATCTATGAATATACGAAGGACCTCACATTTACCGATACACGTTTCCCAGAATACAGACTACAAGGAGTCATCATATACATTACATTTTCTACTTTTCGTTGTTTCAAGCAGTTAGATAAGATAAGTCAGAGGAAAAAACAAGCCGTCCTTTCATTAAAGTAAGATCTGCAAACAAAGGTATTGATAAATTGAATGTTGGACAAACTACCAACCACAAAACTGTCAGGAAAAAAATCCCACCATATTTCAAAAGAAAAGAACTCATTGTATTTCCTATAGCTACACACCAACAGTTGCATGAAGTTTTTATATTTTCATTTCAATGCTTCATTAACATCGACGGCGGGTACGGCTAGCCAACAGGGGATGCTTACTCCTCCCGGGCACCTGGTCCCACCTCTAGCTTGCTAGGGGTCTGTCGATGTTTAATTTTGCGCTCTATTGTGAGTGCTGTTGAGATTATCGTCAGGATCTTCTTTAACTCATTTGTGTCACACTTATGCCATTTGCCATGTGGAGCTCGTAAAAAAGTTCCCCGCGAGGGGTTTGACAGTAAGTGTTTTGAATATGCTTCCCTGACATTGTCGCCATAGCACTTTCTTTATAGACATACATCAGACAGTGCATGAAGTTTTTATATTTTCATTTCCATGCTTCATTAACATCGACGGCGGGTGCGGCTAGCCAACAGGGGATGCTTACTCCTCCCGGGCACCTGGTCCCACCTCTAGCTTGCTAGGGGTCTGTCGATGTTTAATTTTGCGCTCTATTGTGAGTGCTGTTGAGATTATCGTCAGGATCTTCTTTAACTCATTTGTGTCACACTTATGCCCTTTGCCGTGTGGAGCTCGTAAAAAAGTTCCCCGCGAGGGGTTTGACAATAAGTGTTTTAAATATGCTCCCTGACATTGTCGCCACAGCACTATCTATATAGACATAACGTCAGACAGTGCATGAAGTTTTTATATTTTCATTTCCATGCTTCATTAACATCGACGACGGGTGCGGCTAGCCAACAGGGGAAGCTTACTCCTCCCGGGCACCTGGTCCCACCTCTAGCTTGCTAGGGGTCGGTCGATGTTTAATTTTGCGCTCTATTGTGAGTGCTGTTGAGATTATCGTCAGGATCTTCTTTAACTCATTTGCAGCTCTTTTCAATTCAAATTATACAACACCCAACATCCACACAAATCAATATTTATCAGGACCCGACGCTGTAATTGTTTCGAGTTTCTTATTCATTTGTAAATGTAATTAGCAGACATGAAAATAATGCTGTAGTCTCGACTTGAAAGTGATACAGTGTTTCCACGGTTCTCATATGAATGATGTAATTAAGGCCCGTTTCATCGAACACCCGATTTGTTGAGGATCTATACAAGCAGGTTGTAGGGATTCATATGGGTACTAACTGTCCGCCTCGTGTTTCAGATTTATTTTTATACACTTACGAAAAAGAATTTATCCAAAATCTTCAAACGCATAGAAAATTTGATGATCTAAAATGTTTCAATAATACTTCTAGGTATCTGGATGATATTCTAACTATTGACAATCCTGCTTTTGAATTATATAAGAATGAAATTCATCCACAAGAATTAACACTTAAAAAGGCAAACGTTACAAATACAGAACACCCTTTTTGGACCTCAATATGAAAATTGTAAACGGAAAGATTCATACAAGTGTATATGACAATGAGATGATTTTGGATTTAGCATAGTAAATTTCCCCTGGCTTGGCGGTGATGTTCCAAGATTACCGTCATACGGCATTTACATATCGCAGCTCATCCGGCACGCTAGAGCATGTACTGATATTTTGGATTTTCACAGTAGAAATTTACAAATTACCAAGAAACTTTCAGGTCACGGTTTCCGCTTCCATAAACTAGTTAAGACTTTCTGGAAATTTTACAAAAATTACAGTCAACTACTTTTAAAATTCGGATCTATACAGGCAACAGAGTACATTACTTTTGGTATGACACAACCTGTCTTTTATGGTGATATGATAAACAAAATTAGAAAGATCAAAGGTAGACAGCATAACCATCGAAAATGCGTCAGAATTGGTTTGTGACGCCATTTTTTCCCGATAACTTCGAAATGACGTCGTGGTTTGCTCATGGATAAAACTCCAAAAGTCCTAAATTTCGAAAATCGCCATAATTTCTTCAAATGACGCCGGAAATTGTTCAGATTTCATCAGGATACTCAAATGTGTGTATCAATCAGAGTATCAAATGTTTTAAGGGAGTTAAGACTGTACTTTTCCTAGGAAGCGAGAAAACAAATAATGCCGCCGCCATCTTGGTGTTTAAATCCTCATTAAAAAGCTGTAACATTAAAGATAAAATCTTTATCAGACTTGCCTTGCATTTATCGAACAATAACATAAAATAAATGTGTCACGATGGTTCCTAGGTTATTAGAGAAACATGTGTTACCTTCTGTGACACCGTATAAGATATCAAATGAAATATGAATCAGAGAGAAACACGTATTACTAATTGAATTCTCTCAAGTATTGTTAGTAGTTGACATTACATGCTGGTGAACAGGTTTGTATAGGCGATAATTAATTCCATTTATAATGGGGTTGATACTCTTCAGGGAGAGTGAATGCTTATTGAAAAATACTCGTAGAAAAATATGTGTTATTCTTTTATACTTTTTAGAAAATTTCTATGATATATAGCATCATATCGGCACTATCTGAGAAAAATGTTAATCTCAAAAGAGTAGATTTAACCAACCGAAGAGACCAATAGTGGCCTTTATCGCTTATAGGAAAATCAAAATCAAGTTTGTATCAAACAGTCTGAAGGGGGTTACATGTACTTTGCAGCTGTTGCAATTAGTCAGTAAACCTTATTCATTAGAAGCAATTTTGTTTATGGAAATTAAACAAAATCCACCAGCAGTGACGCTCATATGGTAAGTGTCACTGCAGGTGGACCAGGAGTCCCCGAGGGTGCATGTAGCTAAGTTAGATAAGCTTCGGTTGATCGTTTCTTTGACGTATTCGAAAATTTCTGTTATCAAAATTCCTTAAAATTTCTAAAACGTGGGTCCTGTAGCATCATATCCCACCTATCCTGATACGTCTTTCGGTACATTTTCTGGACATAATAACTTTCACACTCATTTGCCATAAATATGTAACACTTTTTTAGATTGAGGATCACTGACGAGGGTTGAGTACCCGAAAGGTGCATGTATGGTCCATGTTAAACGTCTTTAAATTCAATAGCATCATTTAAAGGCCGACGTTGGGAACCACCCGGTTGTTTATAGGTTTACCTGAGTGACAAAAGCTTGACAGGCGTGGCATACCGTCTTTGAAGACAACGCCGTTTGCGAGAGGCGTGTTACATCAAAGACAACACGACAGGTTATCCTTTATTATGCTAATGAGATACCCGAGTCTCATCTGCTTTAAACTGTCAATCAAAAATTGATAGGGGTAAAAGGATTAAAAGGAACCACTCAGATACCAATAAGAGATGTTAACCCTTTAGCGGTCAGTGAAGAAATGACAGAAAATTTACCTGTCCCCCGTCGGCCTTTAAAACCTGATGAATTAACAGCATGGACCAGACATGCACGTTTCGGGTACTAAACCCTCGTCAGTGATCCTTAGTCTAAACAATGTAATATGGCCAAAAAGTATGAAAATTATAATGTCCAAAAATGTACCAAAAGAAGTAGTAGAATGAGTGGGATATGATGCTACAGGACCCACGTTTTAGAAATTCATGTTGTAAATTTACCTGTTCATAAACGATGCTATTGAATTTGAAGACGTTCATTGAATTATTAACCGAAATTTCTTTTAATTTTGATAATTTAACAATATTAAGGAATTAATTTATATATATATGAACTAAAACTTTTATCAGACTAGCCTTGCATTTATCGAACAATTACATTAATAGGAACATCAAAAAAAGTGTGTCATGATGATTTCTAGGTTATAAGTTATGTATATAAGAGAAACATGTGTTACCTTCTGTGACACCGTATAAGATATTAAATGAAATAGGTACATGTATCAGAGAGAAACACGTATTACTAATTGAATTCTCTCAAGTATTGTTAGTAGTTGTCATTACATGCTGGTGTTCAGGTTTGTATAGGCGACACTTAATTATTCCCCTACCTGAAACGCCGAAGGGGACTCTTAATTCCCCTCGGTCTGTCTATTCGTCCGTCCGTCTGTCAGTTTTCCGGACTTTTTTCTGTAACGGATGGATATATTCAGACGAAATTTGATACATAGCTTGGTCTTGGATAGTTACACAGCAATTTGTCCTTTCGTCACGCGTGACCTATTTGTTGAGTAGTTATGCCCCTTGATGACTTGCAAAATTCAGTTTTTGTCAGTTTTTGAGACTTTTACTGCAACAGATAGAGAAAGTTCGAAAATTTCTGTTACTAAAATTTCTTGAAACGTGTTCCTATAGCATCATATCCCAACCATCCTGCTATGTCTTTCAGTAAATTTTTGGACATAATAATTTTCACACTCTTTGGCCATATTACATTGACAATGTTAAGATTGAGGATCACTGACGATGGTTAAGTAACCGAAACGTGCATGTCTGATCCATGCTGCAAATTTATCTGTTCATAAATGATGTTATTTAATTGAAAGACGTTTAACATTTGTACCACTTGGTGAGTATCAGTGCTGGTGAACCAGGAGTCCCCGAGGGCATATGTAGCCAAGTTCGATCAACTTTGGTTGATCGTTTCTTCAACGCATTCGAAAATTTCTGTTACCACATTTCTTGAAATTCTAAAACCTTGGTCCTGTAGCGTCATATCCCACCCATCCTGCTATGCCTTTCGGTAAATTTTTGGACATGATAATTTTCCCACTCTTTTGCCAAATTACATTGACAAAGTTTAGACTGAGGATCACTGACGAGGGTTAAGTAACCGAAACGTGCATGTCTGGTCCATTCTGCAAATTTATCTGTTCTTAAATGATGCTATTGAATCTGAAGACGTTCAACATTTATGCCAATAGGGGACATATATCGCCCAGCCATCATACCATTTTAGCTTACCCGAGCAAAGCAAAAATCCGTCCGGCCGTCCGTCGTCGTCCGTCGTAAACTTTTAACATTTTCATCTTCTCCTCTGGAACTGCTGGATGGATTCGATGAAACTTGGTACACATGATGTACTCAAAGTCCCATACAAAAATGGTGTTCGGGATCCAGATGCGTTCAGGGGTGGATCCATGGCGGGGCCAAAAGTGTCAAACAGGGTACCCCTCTTCAAAAATCATCTCCGTCGGAACCGCTGCATGGATCTGAAATCTAATTGTATCTATACAATATACATAGATAGGTTATGAAGAAATTGTGTTCGGCATAAAGATCTGACAATTTGAAATTGACGTGATTTTGGACTTTGTCAGAAATGCTCATTTGATAACATTTCCTTTGAATTACTCTGTAAATATGTGGTTTTCTGCACTCATCTACTGCATTTTTGTCATATCTAAAAAAAGGAAGGGGGTATTTTCATACATATTGGGATTCTTTTCCAGAATCACTGAAGAGATTTTGATGAAACTTGGTAGAGAAAAATTATTCAAGGTACCGTACAAGTGTATTTTTTTCCTGATCCGTCAACAGGTGGCGCCACCACAGATAAGAGTAGGTCACACAAAAGGTCTGAAAATGCCTAAAATGTCAAATTTCTATAAGAAGAGTTTGGAAGCATGGCAATCAAATTTTAGATTTTCTGACCCAAAATCAAAATCTTCTATTTTAAAGAACAGATATTTGGAAACAAATACATTTCAAACGTAATCCTTTATTTTTGGACTCTTTCACTAAAAGTGGAGTATACTTGATGGAGCATATATGGGATATTCATTCGAAATCATTTATCAGAGACACTGAAATATACAGAAAATTACATGATAAAAGAAACTGTATCTCAGAACTTCAGAGAATAAAAAAAGCTATTCCACAAGACTATTTGAAAAAGTTAAGATCCAATACTGACATAAACATTGCAGAGGGTTTAAGGATTGATGAAAATTTATTCATGAGGAATATAGAAGGAAAAATTTTGATGCCGAAAAAGCTCCTTTTATGCGATATTATTTCGCATTTAGCTAAAATTCGACTAAATGCAATAAAGGCCCAAACATTTTGGAAAAGAATTCTCAAAATTGAACTAAATTGGAAGCAAATATTGGAGAACGTTCACAACCCCCTTTTGGCTAATTGTATTCAACAATTTCAATGGAAATGTGTTCATAACGCTTATTATCTGGAAGCAATTATACGAGAATTCAGTCTTTCTGACGGCCTATGCAATTTTTGCAAGATAGAAGCTGAAACAATGACTCACTTATTTTTTCAGTGCAATATAATAAAAAACACGATAACAGTTTTGGAGAAAAAATTAAAATCTTTAGTATCAGAACATCAGAGCAAGATCCATTTAAACGAAAAAATAGTACTTTTTGGTTTCACAAATGAAATGAAAACGAGAATTTTAGAAGAATTCTTAACTTTTTGCATATTTACATTAAAATGACGAATATGGATAATGACCTTATCCCTGTATACAGCACAAAATCGATAATTCAGAAAATCAGAAACCGAAGGTATACAAAATCAGGATAAAACAGGAACCAAAGCAAACAAACAAAAACCTCCACCATATAAAAAGAAGCGAACTCCCGATATGGGAGTGAGACCAGGTGCCCAGGAAGAGTAAGCATCTCCTGCTTGCATGCAACACCCGCCGCTTCAATTCGGTAGAACTGTCACATCCGGTTACTTCCATTTCGGAAGACATAGAGTACAATCTTTAGTTGGATGGTTCAAATGGTCTATGACAGAATTTCACCCACAATTCTGGAGAATGGGACATCATAGTTTATGACGAGTTCCCCATATGGACCGTAGAACTTCCTCAGTGACGATGTTTGTCGGTCACAAAGATATCCCTGACTGAGAAGCTTATCTGAAAGACGCCTAGCTCTCAGAACAAAATCCGTATATTTGGTACTTGCTCTGGCATAGCGTATCAACTGAGATATGAACACGCCATAAGCTGGCGATGAAGGGATGTTGCTACTCAGAAAAGGAAAGTTTGTAATGCTGAAATTGAAGTCGTCCCGTTTGTCATAGAGTGAGGTGTTCATGTGACCATCATTGTCGTAGGACAACATTATGTCCAAATAGGATGCTGAATTATTTGTCTCTGTAGTTTCTTTGACGTCAAGCTCTGAAGGATAGATACTGCTCAGGTAATCCGTGAATTTTGGATTATTGATGGACAACACATCGTCTATGTATCTGTAAGTGAAGTTGAAGTCAGAAAGTAAGTATCTCTTCCCATCAGAGACCAAAAATTGAATGAATTCAGCTTCTTACGATTTAAGGAAAATGTCGGCAAGGAGTGGGGCACAATTGGTCCCCATTGGAATTCCGACAATTTGCTGGAAGACCTTTCCTCCAAACACCTCAAAAATGTTGTCGATCAAAAAGTTTAACATCTGAATAATATCTGTTTCAGTGTACTTATTTTCAGAATCGGACTTTTCTTTTACAAAGTAGGTTTTGTCATAGTTCACAACAATAAATTTGTATTTGCGATTACCGTTCTTACTTGTAAACGCATTACTTATAATTTTTGCGAGTCTAACTTTCAATTTAGAATGTGGAATTGTAGTGTAAAGTGTCGAAAAATCAAAGGCATTGATCGAATGGAGTCTATTAAAATGAGTGGATTTCAGATGTTCTAAATGTTCCTTCGAATTCTTTAAAATCCACATCTGGTTGATACCACTGCGATTGATACCAAAGCATCTGGATTATCTAGAAGGATTTCTTAATAAGGGTTGTTGTTTTTGGTTCCACTTCGAAATCAAATTTTTGCACGTTTTTGACACATTTTCCGACTTTGTCAGAAATGACCATTTTTGACCTGTTTCTTTGTGTAACTCTTTCAAAGTGTGGTCTTGTGCACTAAATTACTCATATTTGTCATATATAAGTCATTCAATGGTTTAATGACTACTTGTCATATTTATTGTATAATGGTTGAACTGGAAAGAAAGAAAAGAAATTAAATTCAATAATAAATCTCCCTACTCAGAACCTTTAGTAAATAGAATAAATTCTTATATTTCTAAGGAAATACAAACGAATATAATAACAACGAAAATTGAAAATAAGCTCAAAATGCATCGAAGATGCAAAATGCCGAGTTGCAAAACTGGAATGTAAGTATGAATATGCAGACTAACATGAAATGTGTATGGTTTGTAACAACATTTTGTGGTCCTAAATGAAAATTTCTGGATCAAGAAATGGTCTTCTCTTTATTCTATATCAGCGTGTAATATATTTTCAAGAATACAGATTTTCAATCTCATCATACAGAATACTTTTCTACTTAAATCACGGGAAACATTTCTGGCAAGTTTCATGATTATAGGTGCAATACAGGCTCAAATATGGTTGGGAAAACATTTTCAATCATGTGAGTCCTGTGACCTTGATCTTTGACCTTTTGACCCAAAAGTTAATGGCAAGTTTCATGATTATAGGTGCAATACAGGCTCAAAAATGGTCTGGAAACCATTTTTAATTACCTAAGTCCTGTGACCTTGATCTTTGACCCTTTGACCCCTAAATCAAAAGTGGTCATTTTCTATTCACTGGAAACATTTCTGGCAAGTTACATGATTATAGGTGCAATACAGGCTCAAATTCAGTCGGGAAACCATTTTTAATCATCTTAGTCCTATGACCTTGACCTTTGACCTTTTAACCCCAAAATTGATAGTGGTCATCCTTGATCCATGCGAAACATTTCTGGCAAGCTTCATGATTATAATTGCAATACAGGCTGAAATATGGTCCGGAAAACACTTTCAATCATCGGAGTCCTGTGACCTTGACCTTTGACCTTTTGACCCCAAAATCAATAGGGGTCATTCTTGATTCATGGGAATCATTATTGGCAAGTTTCATGACTTTAGGTGCAATACAGGCTAAAATATGGCCAGGAAACCATTTTCAATCATCAGAGTCCTGTGACCTTGACCTTTGACCTTTTGACCCCAAAATCAAAAGTGGTCATTTTCTATTTACAGGAAACATTTCTGGCAAGTTACATGATTAAAGGTGCAATACAGGCTGAAATATGGTCCGAAAACCAATTTCAATCAACAGAGTCCTGTGACCTTGACCTTTGACCTTTTGACCCCAAAATCAATAGGCCTCATCCTTGATTCAAGGGAAACATTTCTGGCAAGTTTCATGATTATAGGTGCAATACAGGCTGAAATATGGTCCGGAAACCATTTTCAATCATCTGAGTCCTGTGACCTTGACCTTTGACCTTTTGACCCCAAAATCAATAGGGCTCATCCTTGATTCAAGGGAAACATTTCTGGCAAGTTACATGATTATAGGTGCAATACAGGCTGAAATATGGTCCGGAAACCATTTTCAATCATCTGAGTCCTGTGACCTTGACCTTTGACCTTTTGACCCCAAAATCAATAGGGCTCATCCTTGATTCAAGGGAAACATTTCTGGCAAGTTTCATGATTATAGGTGCAAAACAGGCTGAAATATGGTCCGGAAACCATTTTCAATCATCTGAGTCCTGTGACCTTGACCTTTGACCTTTTGACCCCAAAATCAATAGGGCTCATCCTTGACTAATGGTGAGTAAGTGTATGAAGTTTCATTGTTATAGCCTCTTTCGTAGATGACTTATAGTCCGGAAACCAATTGTTGACGCCCTCCCGCCCGCCCAACCGCCCGCCCAGACGCCCGCCCGTCTCACATCAAATTAAGAGCCGAGTTTTGCAACTCGGCTAATAAAAGAACATTTCTAAAAAGCTTATATTCACGATGGTAGATATGTAACTTACCAAAGGGACCATGAACATGCACTCCAACGATTAACAAAAAAAAAAAAAAAAAAAACTATTATAGTAATATTGTATCTATGTCCATTTAATAGTTCTATATGTATTGATTTTATAAAACAATTTGAGAAAAAAAGACAAGAAAAAGAAAAGTGCAATGATGATTCTCAAGGCTCGTAAAATGATAGATTTTGCCAAACGAAATATATACGCAATAACTTACATATAACTCATAATTTGCATGAAGCACTTGCACAAAAGCACTAAATGATATGTAGTGCCAAACAAACGACAGCCATGAGTTGACTGAGCACATCCAGAACAAAAGAGAGATTAGGTCACAGGGTACTCACCTTCGACAAACTTCTTCCTCAGGAACGAGGCAAACCAAAGCATCTGGATTATCTAGAAGGATGTCTTAATAAGGGTTGTTGTTTTTGGTTCCACTTCGAAATCAAATTTTTGCGCGTTTTTGACACATTTATCGACTTTGTCAGAAGTGACTATTTTTGACCTATTTCTTTGTGTAACTCTTTCAAAGTGTGGTCTTGTACACTAAATTACTCATATTTGTCATATATAAGCCATTCAATGGTTTAATGACTACTTGTCATATTTTACTGAATCTATATGCTATAAATACTTTTCCAATATTTTTTACCAATGGTGTGACACCTTTTATTCAGTACTGTTCACCAGTCAAAAACTAGGGGAATCCCCGCAAAAATGTTTTCCTGTAGTTGCACTTGTTGTGTCTCATTGTCATGTTTGATGGGTTCTCAAACTATGTATCAGAACAAGCATACATTAATTTCCTCTGACCATTTTAAGGCCCTTTTTGCCAATCTAAAAAATCTTTTTGGATTTTTTAGCTGAGCGCAGAGATTTATTTTTCATAATATATTGAAGAGTTGTCTTTCTTTCTTGAAATGAATTAATTTGAATGTTATATGCCTTGAATTAGAATGCAAAGATAAGTAAACAATCTGAGAAAAAGGATCATTATCTTCAAATTTATCCAAAATCTTCAAAAGCAAAGAAAAAATGATGATGTGAAATGCTTCATTGGTAGTTCATTGGTACTGCTAGGTACCTGGATGATATTCTTACTATCGACAATCCTGTTTTCGAAAAGTATAAAAATGTTATTTATCCATAAGAATTGATTCTAAACAAGGCAAACGTTTCAAACACAGAAACACCATTTCTGGACCTAAATATCAAAATTGTTAATGGAGAGATCTATACAAGTGTGTATGACAAAAGAGATGATTTTGGATTTAACATAGTAAATTTCCCCTGGCTTGACGGTGATGTTTCTAGATTACAGTCCTATGGTATCTATATTTCGCAGCTCATCCGGTATGCTAGAGCATGTACTGATTTTTTCGATTTTCATAGTAGAAATTTGCAAATTACCAAGAAACTTTTAGGACAAGGTTTTCGCTTTCACAGGCTAGTAAAGACTTTCTGGAAATTTTACCAAAATTATTGTCAACTTCTTTTGAAATTCGGACCAATACAGGCAACAGAGTATATTACTTTTGGTATTTCACAACCTGCATTTTATGGTGACATTATTAACAAGATAAGAAGGATCAAAGATAGACAACATCACTATCGAAAATGCGTCAGAATCATCAAACGCCTTTTATACCGTGGATATGATCCTAATGTCACCAGACGGACACTAGGCTTGGTACTTGACCAATCTACAGTCTTGTACAAGCGCATTCTTAAAACTTGCACTCTGACTGACTGTGACGACGGGACTCCATGACGGGCCATGTCCAAACCTCTTTAGAGAAGACAGGGCCCCGACCACCTATCCTCTCTGAATGTCAGTCGGACTCCTCGGTTGATTACATACATGAGCTCGCGGCGGCAGAGCACGGATTGTATTACGTACGCCCTCTTTTTATATCCATTTACATATTCATCTGTGTTGCTTGGGCCCCAGCGTTTTGCGGTCTTGTTTGTGTGTGGTCATCTGACAGTGAGGAGGTTGTTTTACACCACAATTGTACGTTCTTCGAGACCTCTGGGTAATCGGAAAAGTGGGAGGGTTGTGCGCACGTAATCCAGGATAACCACACCTTCTGTTATTTCCGTGGCAGATGGCCGTCCTAAGTCGGCACCGGTTGCCCATTGGCCTCGTTGGTTTATGTGTAGTCCTTTGTGTTTGATGTTTCTGTGTTGTGCGTTGACGTTCCTTGTCCCGTATGCGTCTCTTTCCGTGCTTGTCTGCTTTGTGTTTTTGCATTGGGTGTTTTGGGGTTTTGCTGTGGGTGCTACAACCTGGTATTGTTGGAGATCCCCTGCTTTGTATTCAAATTAATCTTGTGTAAACATATATAAATAACATCATTCTACAGACCACAAGGAAGACCTCGTTGTCATGGCATTCGTAAATATAATAGGCCTGATATACATAGTTTCTCCTTCGATGACTTGGTTCCATTTTTGAATGAGCCTCTAGGCCTGCATTATATTCGTACCAAATTATACTATGTTCCTTTACGGAAATATATGAATATACGACGGACCCTCACATTTACCGATACACGTTCCCCAGAATACACACTACAAGTAGTCATCATATAATTTCTACTTTTCGTTTATTTCAAGCAGTTAGATACGATAAGTCAGAGGAGAAAACAAACCGTCCTTTCATTAAAGTAAGATTTGCAAACAAAGGTATTAATGAATTGAATCTTGGTCAAATTTTGAATCACAAAACTGTCACGGAAAAAATCCCACCATATTTCAAAAGAAAATAACTCCTTGTATTTCCTATAGCTACACACCAACAGTTGCAGCTCTTTTCAATTCAAATTATACAACACCCAACATTCACGCAAATCAATATTTATCAGGACCCGACGCTGTAATTGTTTCGAGTTTCTTATTCATTTGTAAATGTAATTAGCAGACATGAAAATAATTCTGTAGTCTCGACTTGAAAGTGATACAGTGTTTCGACGGTTTTCGACGGCTACATGTGCCCTCGTAGTCCCCGAGGGCACATGTAGCCAAGTTCGATCCATTTCGGTTGATCGTTTCTTCAACGCATTCTAAACTTCTGTTATCAAAATGTCTTGAAATTTCTAAAAAGTGGGTCCTGTAGCATCATATCCCACCCATCCTGCTACGTCTTTAAGTACACTTTTTCGACATAATAACATTCATACTTTTTTGGCATATAACATTGTTTAGATTTAGGATCACCAATGCGGGTTAAGTACCCGAAACGTGCATGTCTGGTCCACATTGCCAATTTATTTGTTCTTAAATGATGCTATTCAATTTGAAGACGTTTACATTTACACCACTTGGTGAGTGTCACTGCTGGTGGACAAGGAGTCCCCGAGGGCACATGTAGCCAAGTTCGATCGATTTCGGTTGATCGTTTCTTCAACGCATTCTAAACATCTGTTATCAAAATTTCTTGAAATTTCTAAAAAGTGGGTCCTGTAGCATCATATCCCACCAATCCTGCTACGTCTTTAGGTACACTTTTTCGACATAGTAACATTCATACTTTTTTGGCATACATGTATAACATTGTTTAGATTTAGGATCACTGATGAGGGTTAAGTACCCGAAACGTGCATGTCTGGTCCACGTTGCCAAGTTATCTGTTTTTAAATGATGCTATTCAATTTGAAGACGTTTACATTCATATGAATGATGTAATTAAGGCTCGTCTCATCAGGGGTCCATCTGAATGGTATGCCATGTTTCCTGCATTTTTTAATATACTCATTGAAATCAGGTATGAGCTCTTTTTTAATCTGACAAAATTACAAAGAGGGATCATGTTCACTCCACGCAATCTTAAAATGGACACACTGAGCATCAATATTACGTACGGTTCAATGACAGTCACGCCACTCCGGCTAGCAGTGTCTAGTACTCAAACGCTTGTAGATTGGTCAACTATAACAGAATTAAACGTGGAGTATCTAAGAGCTCAATCACATCGGAAACCGACGCTCGTTAGCTAGCAGTACTCACAGGTACGCTTAGTTAACCATCCATTTACGAATGAATAAGACGACTAAAAGTCAGAACACGGCGTAAACAGATACCTGTCAATTTAAACCATCAATTCCTAGAGTCATTTCAGATTCGTAAGGCTAACAATCTCAAATAAGTTTGTACTAATCAGAGCTGATAAAGGCTAGCTTACAGCGTCGAGCCATAAATTTTCGACATCTCAACTTTAAGAAATGAAGGCGAGCTTAAAGCGTCGAGCCTATGTAAGAGAAAGAAAAAAAAATCAGACAAAATTCCAAATAACCATATTCATTATGGATTCACAATTAATGCATTTCCTCATTTACATGTAATCCACAATAAGTATGAATTTGTATTAAATCCTAAGATTAACACCCAAACTGTATACGATTGATATTTGTATCCATAGCATTTTAAAGTAACGTCCTATCATCCTGAAGAATTTGTAAGAATGAGATTTTGAGGCTATGTTGTATGAGTCATAAATTCGGTGCAAAGTTTCTTGGGGAAGTACAATCAAATATTTGACAGATTTATAGCCTATTTTTGATAGTGCCTCACTCTTTGAATGAAGGTAGGGTCATCTGTATCCGATAAAACGGTCAATCGCTCTTTTCTCATACTTCTCTGTAAATTTCAGCAATGTAGGCGAGGTAGCTGAAATACATTTCTGTACACGTATTTATGAATCTTGTCATTATATATACAAGTACATGTTTCTAGATAACGAAATGGGATAATAAGAAACCGCAACTCTTACGAGGTACGGAATCCCAATAAAATGAACTACGGATCGCAGTCTATAATAGATAGCGATACACGGGAAGGCGTTGCGCGGGACATTGTCCCATCAATCAATTCATATTATACAACACCCAACATCCACTCAAATTAATATTTATCAGGACCCTCTCTCTTTGAAATTTTGTCAGATTAAAAAAGAGCTTAACGCTGATTTCAATGAATATATTCAGAACTGCAGGAAACATGACATACTATTAAGGTGGACCCTGATGAGACAGGCCTTAATTACATCATTCATACGAAAAACCGTCGAAACACTGTATCACTTTCAAGTCGAGACTACAGAATTATTTTCATGTCTGCTAATTACATTTACAAATGAATAAAAAAACTCGAAACAATAACAGTGTCGGGTCCTGATAATTATTGATTTGCGTGGATTTTGGGTGTTGTATAATTTGAATTTAATAACATTTACAATTACAATTGATTCCTGTAGTGTATTGATGTAGGTAATCCCTTACTACATCCACTTTCTTGCGAATGTTCCTCATCGGATTTCAACTACTCTCCTTGTGGACACGTTATTACTGGTGTCCTTAGTACAGTCAGGAACGACAAGTTGAGAGAAATGTTAACAAAGGGTCCCAAATACAGAGAAAGTATATGTCCTTTACATGGAACCAAAATTTTATAATTATCATGGACTCTTGTGAATAATATACAAGACGTTGGGCAAAGAAAGAGGATGTACAGCTCGACGCCCGTGGATAAAATCCATCAGAGGGCTACTTTTATCTAGAATTTACCGATTAAAATCAACTGTGAACACCAGATTCGAGTCTATCTTTAAAGACCCTCATGTTATCACAGAGCTTACCTACCAAGAACATTTTGTCATCACACCAGCAGACAAAGCCTCAAATTATCACAAATTTACTTGCAAAAAGTACTATTTCGACAGTCTTGTTCAAGAGTTGGGTCTAAATTCGACACCTGGAAATCTCAATTACAACCCAATATATCTTTCGGCTTCTGAAATAATAGATAATCACAAATCAGCTCTTGCTTCCTTTGGCTTCGACACTAACAATTTAGATTTAGATTTACCATACTTATACTGCATATCTAAAATGCAAAAGAATCCGTACAAAAAACGTTTCATTGCCGGTTCCTCAAAATATTGTACCAAATCTGTATCGATCTTTCTCACCAAAGGTTTATCTGAAATCAAATCTGGGCTTCAAAAATATTGTTCGACAAAATATTCGCGCAGTGGTATCAACCAGATGTGGATTTTAAAGTATTCGAAGGAACTTTTAGAACATCTGACATCAACTCAGTGAGGGATACGTTTGTGATCGACTAACATCGTCACTGAGAAAGTTCTACGGTCGATATGGAGAACTCGTTATACACTATGATATCCCACTCTCCAGAATGGTGAATGATATTCTGTCATAGACCATTTGAACCATCCAACCAAAGATTGTATTGTATGTCTTCCGAAATGGAAGCAACCGGATGTGACAGTTCTACCGAATTGAAGCGGCGGGTGTTGCATGCAAGCGGGAGTTGCTTCCTCTTCCTGGGCACATTGTCTCTTGTTCGTTTCTTTTCATATTGTGGAGGTTTTTGTTTGTTTGCTTTGGTTCCTGTTTTATTCTGATTTTGTATGCCTTCGGTTTCTGATTTTCTGAATAATCGACTTTGAGCTGTGTACAAGAATATGGTCATTATCCATATTTGTCATTCACATGAAAATGTTTGCAGCAAACCTCAGAATATTTTTCAATTAAAAATTACAAATATCAAACTTGTACATTTCAGGGTTATTGAGAGTTTGCAGACTTCTTGAATAAATATAAACAATGAAAACGAAAGATTTTAATGAGGGGGGGAGGGAACATAATTATTGTTCGTTTCTACTCATCTACTTATCGTGTGTTTATTACTATTAAGTAATTCAGTTCTTCGAGCTTTGAAATACTGTTTGTGCTAAGCTTTTTATATATATTTTTTCAGCTCACCTGAGCCAAAGGCTCATAATGAATGTGATCAGTCGTTGCCTTTTTCACATCTATGAACAAGAAAAAACATCATAATGCTTTCTGCCTCTTCTTCTGGTGCTGAACTGGACTATTCTTAGAGCATTTTAAAATGAGTTCAGGCGCTTGGCATGGCTTTTGTTTAGATAATCAGCTGTCAGTTAGCTAAAGTAAGTACGTAGTACGTAAGTATCAGGTGAGCGTTGTGGCATCGAGGGCCTCTTGTTTCCATTTATAATGAGGTTCATACTCTTCAGGCAGAGTGAATGCTTATTATAAAGTACTCGTAGAAAAACAAGTGTTATTCTTTTTGAACTTTTAGAAAAGTTATACGATATATAGTATCATTGCGGTACTATCTGAGAAAAATGTGCCTCTCAAAAGAGTAGATTTAACCAACCAAAGAGACCAATAGTGGTCTTTATCGCTGATCCGGCTGGGCTTATAGAAAAAAAAATCAAAATCAATTTTGTTTAAAACAGTCTTAAGAGGCTTTATGGGGAGCTATTGGAGAGAACCTTTTTCATTAGAAGCAATTTTGTTTAATGAAAATGGTAGAAACCACAATTTTAGTGATAGGCTTTGAAAACTTAATATCTGGTAGGTTTCGCCACGTGCTATATTCGGAAGAGGTGTTATAGATATTGTCTAAACAGGAACGATGTAAATTAATTTGGTCTATAAAGAATTCAGGGGATGTGATTGACAAATTGAAATCTTGAAATTTCCAAGTCAATACGATTTCTTCGTACAATTTTTCTAATATGTACTCCAGCCTTCCTCATGACAAAATTAATGATATATTATCTAGTCGTATTAAATGCTTCTTTGCGGAGAGAGAGCGGAATACTTATATTTGTACATCAAAATCGAAGGGTTTTTTTTCCTCTACAGACTACAAACTATACAAATCATGGACATGTGGTGACCTGTGTAATGCCATGTCCTTCCTCTTGGACAATATTTATGTTAGATTTGGTGAGGATCTATACAAGCAGGTTGTAGGGATTCATATGGGTACTAACTGTACGCCTCTTGTTGCAGATTTATTTTTATACACTTACGAAAAAGAATGTATCCAAAATCTCCAAAAGGTAAGAAAATTTGATGATCTAAGATGTTTCAATAATACTTCTAGGTATCTGGATGATATTAACAACCATGAGTTTTGGTATAAACATGCAGATGGGTATATTAAAATCAAGCCCTGTAAGATTGAAGTGGTCGATATACTAAAAGAGCACCTATTTTCACCAAGCGATTGCTCAATTTCTAAGTGTGGCATGAAGAACTGCAAAACTTGTAACATCCTAATAACAGACACTTCATTCTCAAGTAATCTCACAAAACAAACATTTAACACGCATAGTTTTGAAAACCTTAACTGCATGACATCTAATGTTGTGTACGGAATAGAGTGATCACTTTGTGGATTGATTTATGTGGGCGAAACCAAAGGCCAGCTCCGAAAAAGAATGTCAGGACACCGGTCAAAAATAAATAATAAAGGAAGTCAACTCCTTTATCGACATTTTGACCAGGCGGAACATTCTGTTTTATCTATGAGAGTCAGAATCCTGGAGAAAATATATCACCTCACAAACAATCCTAATTTGAGCACACCTCTCCGTCGCAACAGAGAAGAGTTCTGGATAAAAAATCTTAACACTGCAGTGCCCTATGGGTGCAACGATAACATCAGCACTATAGGAAACTTAACAAGTCCCGGTTGTCAATCGGTTAATGTGACTAGCTTATTCAACAGATCACAAAGAAGACCTCGAAGTCATGGCATTCGAAAATATAATAGGCCCGAGATACATAGTTTCTCCTTCGATGACTTGGTTCCATTTTTGAATGAGCCTCTAGGCCTGCATTATATTCGTACCAAATTATACTCTGTTCCTTTACGGAAGTTACACGAAATCTACGATTATACGAAGGACCTCGCATATACCGATACACGTTCCCCAGAATACAGACTACAAGGAGTCATCTTTGACATTTCTACTTTTCGTTTATTTAAAGCAGTTAGATCAGATAAATCAGAGGAGAAAACAAACCGCCCTTTCATTAAAGTAAGATTTGCAAACAAATGTATTGATAACTTGAATCTTTGTCAAATTTTGAATCACAAAACTGTCACAGAAAAAATCCCACCATATTTCAAAAGAAAAGAAAGTCCTTGTATTTCCTATAGCTACACACCAACAGTTGCATCTAAAATTTACAATTACAAACGATTCCTGCAGTGTATTGATTTAAGTAATCCCTCACTACATCCACTTCCCTGCGAATGTTCTTCATCGGATTTCAACTACTCTCCTTGTGGACACGTTATTACTGGTGACCTTAGTATAGTCAAGAACGACAAGTTGAGAGAATTGTTAAAAAAGGGTCCCAAATATAGAGAAAGTATGTCCTTTACATGGAACCAAAATGTCAAAATTATCATGGAATCTTGTGAGGAATATGCAAGACGTTGGGCAAAGAAAGAGGATGTACAACTCGACACCCTTTCCGAATGGATAAAATCAATCAGAGGGTTACTTTTATCTAGAATTAACCGATTAAAATCAACTGTGAACACCAGATTCGTGTCTATATTTAAAGACCCTGATGTTATCACAGAACTTACCTACCTCCAAGAACATTACGTCATCACACCAGCGGACAAAGCCTCAAATAATTACACATTTACTTGCAAAAAGTACTATTTCGACAGTCTAGTTAAAGAGTTGGGTTTAAATTTAACACCTGGAAATCCCACTTACACCCCAACGAACCTTTCTGCCTCTGAAATAATAGATCACCACAAATCAGCTCTTGCTTCCTTTGGCTTCGACACTACCAATTTAGATTTAGATTTACCATACTTATACTGCATACCTAAAATGCATAAGAATCCGTACAAACAACGTTTCATCGCTGGTTCCTCAAAATGTTCTACCAAATCTGTATCGATCTTACTCACCAAAGGTTTATCTGAAATCAAATCTGGGCTACAAACATATTGTTCGACAGTATATTCTCGCAGTGGTATCAACCAGATGTGGATTTTAAAGAATTCGAAGGAACTTTTAGAACATCTGAAATCCATTCATTTTAGTAGAGTCCATTCGATCAAAGCCTTTGATTTTTCGACACTTTACACTACAATTCCACATTCTAAATTGAAAGAAAGACTCGCAAAAATTATAAGTAATGCGTTTACAAGTAAGAACGGTAATCGCAAATACAAATTTATTGTTGTTAACTATGGCAAAACCTACTTTGTAAAAGAAAAGTCAGATTCTGAAAATAAGTACACTGAAACAGACATTATTCAGATGTTAAACTTTCTGATCGACAACATTTTTGTGGTGTTTGGAGGAAAGGTCTTCCAGCAAATTGTCGGAATTCCAATGGGGACCAATTGTGCCCCACTCCTTGCCGACATTTTCCTTTACTCGTACGAAGCTGAATTCATTCAATCTTTGGTCTCTGAAGGGAAAAGATACTTAGCTTCTGACTTCAACTTCACTTACAGATACATAGACGATGTGTTGTCCATCAATAATCCAAAATTCGCGGATTACCTGAGCAGTATCTATCCTTCGGAGCTTGAAGTCAAAGAAACTACAGAGACAAATAATTCAGCATCCTATTTGGACATAATGTTGTCCTACGACACTGATGGTCACATGAACACCTCACTCTATGACAAACGTGACGACTTCAATTTCAGCATTACGAACTTTCCTTTTCTGAGTAGCAACATCCCTTCATCGCCTGCTTATGGCGTGTTCATATCTCAGTTGATACGCTATGCTAGAGCAAGTACCAAATATACGGATTTTGTTCTGAGAGCTAGGCGTCTTTCAGATAAGCTTCTCAGTCAGGGATATGTTTGTGACCGACTGACATCGTCACTGAGCAAGTTCTACGGTCGATATGGGGAACTCGTCATACACTATGATGTCCCGCTATCCAGAATGATGGATGATATTCTGTCATAGACCATTTGAACCATCCAACCAAAGATTGTACTCTATATCTTCCAAAATGGAAGTAACCGGATGTGACAGTTCTACCGAATTGAAGCGACGGGTGTTGCATGCAAGCAGGAGATGCTTACTCTTCCTGGGCACCTGGTCTTACTCTCATATCGGGAGTTCGCTTCTTTTCATATGGTGGAGGTTTTTGTTTTTGTTTGCTTTGGTTCCTGTTTTGTCCTGGTTTTGTATGCCTTCGGTTTCTGATTTTCTGAATTATCGATTTTGTGCTGTAGACAGGGATATGGTCATTATCCATATTTGTCATTCTAACTTTTGACGATCCTGATTTTGAATATATAAGAATGAAATTCATCCAAAGATTTAATACTTAAGAAGGCAAACGTTACAAATACAGAACACCATTTTTAGACCTAAATATGAAAATTGTAAACGGAAAGATTCATACAAGTGTATATGACAAAAGAGATAATTTTAGGTTTAGCATAGCAAATTTTCCCTGGCTTGACGGTGATGTTCCAAGACTACCGTCATACGGCATTTACATATCGCAGCTTATTCGGTACGCTAGAGCATGTACTGATATTTTGGATTTTCAGAGTAGAAATTTACAAATTACCAAGAAACTTTTAGGTCACGGTTTCCGCTTCCATAAACTAGTTTAGACTTTCTGGAAATTTTACAAAAATTACAGTCAACTACTTTTAAAATTCGGATCTATACACGCAACAGAGTATATTACTTTGGGTATTACACAACCTGTCTTTTATGGTGATATGATAAACAAAATTAGAAGGATCAAAGGTTGACAGCATAACCATCGAAAATGCGTCAGAATCATCAAACGCATTTAAAATCATACCGTAGATATGATCCTTATATCACCATACGGGCACTAGGCTTGGTATTTGATCCATCAAAAGTCATATACTTCTTGAGATTTGCACTTGACGAATTGTGACGACGGGACTCCATGACGGGCCTTGTCCAAACCTCTTTAGAGAAGACAGGACCCGACCACCTGTCCTCTCTGAATGTCAGTCGGACTCCTCGGTTGAGCTCCATACAGCCGGCAAAACACGGTTGCCCTATTTTTATATTCATTTACATATTTATCTGTGTTGTTGGACCCCTGTGTTTTGCGGTCCTGCTTGTGTGTCATCTAAGAGTGAGGAGGTTGTATTACACCACACTTGTACGTTCTTCGATACCTCTGGGTAATTGGAGAAGTGAGAGGATTTTGCGCACGTAATCCAGGATAACAAGACAATTTGCTACTTGCGTTGCAAATGACCGTCCAAAGTCGGCACCGGTTACCCATTGGTCTATTTGGTTTTTATGTAGTCTTTTGTGTTTCATGTTTATATGTCGTATGTCTCTTTTCCGTCTCTTGGTATGATAGGCTTTAGTGTTTTCGCATCGGGTGTTTTCGTGTTTTGCTGTTGGTGCTGCAACAGGGTCTTGTTGGAGATCCCCTCCCTTCTTTTATCTTAAATACTTTGCACATACCTACATCTTATCAGGATAATCGATTTAGTACATGAAGCACAATCATATAAACAAAACATCTTCTCATGGTAATGTATGGTTTACATGATAAAAAAAAAACTTAATCGGCGTTTTCAGTTATCAACTCATAGCAAGTCAAAATCAGATTTGCATAGTGTGTCACCATTTAAAAGAAATACACCAAACGTTTTAGATCATTTAATTTACCGAAATAAATGGCTTTTAATTTTGAAGATTTCCTATATGAAGCCTCACAAAATACACTACATCCATTGAGCTATTAACCGACATTGCTTTTAATTTTGATATTTTAACAATATTAAGGAATTCATTTTATATATCTAAAAAAAAACTGTAACAATAAATATATTATCTTTATCAGACTTGCCTTGCATTTATCGAACAATTACATTAAATAAATGTGTCACGATAGTTCCTAGGTTATTAGAGAAACATGTGTAACCTTCTAGGACACCGTATAAGATATCAAATGAAATATGAATCAGAGAGAAACACGTATATCTAATTAAATTGTCTCAAGTATTGTTAGTAGTTGACATTACATGCTGGTGTTCAGGTTTGTATAGGTGATACTTAATACCATTTATAATGGGGTTGATACTCTTCAGGGAGAGTGAATGCTTATTGAAAAATACTCTTAGAAAAATATGTGTCATTCTTACAGAACTTTTAGAAAATTTCTATGATATATAGGATCATTTTGGCACCATCTGAGAAAAATGTGCATCAAAAGATTAGATTTAACCAACCGAAGAGACCAATAATGGCCTTTATCGCTCATCCGGCTGGGCTTACAGAAAAATCAAAATCAAGTTGGTATAAAACAGTCTTAAGGGGGTTACTGCGCAGCTGTTGCAATAAGTCAGTAAACCTGATTCATTAGAAGCAATTTTGTTAATGGCAATTTAACAAAATCCACCAGCAGTAAAACTCACCATTTAGTAAATGTCACTGCTGTTGGTCCAGGAGTCCCCGAGGGCACACGTTGCCAAGTTCGATCAGCTTCGGTTGATCTTTCTTCAACGCATTCAAAAATTTCTGTTATCAAACTTCCTTGAAATTTCTAAAACTTGGGTCCTGTATTATTATATCCCACCTATCCTGCTACGTCTTTCAGTACATCTCTGGACCTATTAACTTTACACTTTCACACTCTTTTGCTATATACATGTAACACATTTTTAGATTGAGGATCACTGACGAGTTTTAAGTACCCGAAACGTGCATGTCTGGTCCATGACATTTTTTTTTGAATTTGTTAAACTTAACAATAAAAAGACATTAATTTATATATATAAAAACTATAACAATAAAGTTAAAACTTTTATCAGACTAGCCTTGCATTTATCGAACAATTACATTAATAGAAACATCAAAATGAGTGTGTCATGATGACTTCTAGGTTATAAAATATAAATATTAGAGAAACATGTGTTACTTTCTGTGATGCCGTATAAGATATTTATGAAATATCAATCAGAGAGAAACACGTATTACAAATTGAATTCTCTCAAGTATTGTTAGTAGTTGACATTAAATGCTGATGTTCAGGTTTGTATAGGCGATATTTGATTATTCCCCTACCTGCAACGCCGGAGGGGACTCTTTATTTCCTCTCGGTCAGTCTATCCGTCCGTCTGTCTGATTGTCAGTTTTCCGGACTTTGTTCTGTAACAGATGGAGATATTCAGGTGAAATTTGATACACAGCTTGGTTTTGGATAGTTACAGAGCAAGTTGGACTTTCGTCAGGCTTGACCTATTTGTCGAGTAGTTATGCCCCTTGATGACTTGCAAAATTCAATTTTTGTCAGTTTTCCGGACTCTCATTGCAACAAATAGAGAAAGTCCGAAATTTTCTATTAAAAAATTTCTAGAAATTACTAAAACGCCAACGATCTTTTTATGCAAGGCCGATCAGAAATCCATCGATTTGTGTAAAATTATCATAGGTGTGATCTGGCGCGCTACTTAATTCTATACATTTGTATCGAAATTTCGCTCATTCATACGAGACTGAGGATTAAAAAAATTCCATAAAGCATACGAAACTAAGGATTAAAACAATTCCGTGTAGCAAACGAAACTAAGGATTCGAAAATATTCAGTGTCATGTTACAGACATAGAACCTAACACTTTTCAACCATTTCACTACTTTTCATCCCAGCTTTATATTACATCTATACCATGTAGCTAAAAAATAGGGATTCATCTAGAAATATTTTCGTATAAAAACTGACTACAATGGTGGTGCACATAACGGCCATCTTGGTTGAAGAAAATTGGTCAGTATGTATCTTTTCTTCCTTATTTTCGTTCATTTTTTTTCCATTTGTTTTGTATATATGTGTTATCATTAAATCTTGCTCAGAGCAAGCGGTCCATTCGGACTCGCCTGCTCGCTTCGCTTTGCTACTATGAATATATAAACACTTTGAAAAAGGGCCGAAATGGCAGGTTACCGCACCTACCCCGTTGGTATATTGCGGCTGTGGTTGCCTTGAAATTGTGTACTAGAACCCCCCCCCCCAAAAAAAAATAAATGAATAAATAAATGAATAAACAAATTCCGTAGCATTTTAGATGCAATGATATTTATGCTTCAAAATATATCAAGAGCAGCAAATATTTGGTCATTCATGTACGCTGTGTCTTTTTGTATTGAACTTTATGTCATATATTATGGTAACCATGTTGATTCCATTTTAAATAAAAGAGGTCCCATCCAAATTTTAACATTTACTTATACTTAATGTATAACTTACAAAGGAACTCCAGACAAGCGACAAAATACAACATCTTACAGCATTTGGATCTAGTTTAGTAGAAAATGGAACCTCTTCAGAGCTACTTTTTAACCTACTTTTTAAGCATATTTACGATGAGAATGTGAATACAGACATGTCAATTTTTGATATTCTACTATACAATTTCATTTCACCATTATCATTTTCAGTAGTCATACTTTGAAATATGTAAAGAAAAAATTCTAGGAAATTTCAGTTGACTACCATACCTCTTACCAAAGAAATGAGTCTTGTGAAAAAATCTCATTTTCAGTACTCTCGAAGAATGAAATATTTCAGACATGGTTTCAATGGCAACGAGAACATTTGTTTTGTAAAACAGATGTGATTGTTTGTCTAAGTAATTAACATCAAAGAAGTACCTTTCAGTTATTCAGACTCAAAGTCGAGAAGGCAAGGTAAAATCATTAGGATTTCCATGGGAACAGTTGCGAAACGCAGAATGTAAATCATATGCACCATCCATGCACAAAATCACAAAAGTTTGCGACATAACGTTTTCAATTGCATCAACTGATAATTAAATATTAATTGGTTCTTACAGAGAATGAAAATTAATTCTCTTATTAATTTATCTTCACTGACGAATCTCTCTTCCTTTTTATTGTACATTATTTCAAGAATAATACGAGTTAAGTATAAAAATCCTAAAGGTCGCTTAAAGACAGATTTCTAGAAAAAGATGTTACTAATCTAATTCAACTTCAAATATTGCAGCTTCCCCATGCATTCACTATCCACTAACGACAATAACAACCTCTTTATGAAGACGAACATAATCAATATACCAGTCATTTGAATTTTATGGAACTCAAAATGCAATAGTGAAGTATGGAAAGAATCATGGTCCAATAATTTTATTGCGGCTTACAAAACCATTTGCCAGCTCGTTGTCGCCTGCCAAATGTACAAAAAAAAATGTAAAATTAAACAATACCTTTTTACTCTTTCTTATTCCATGATTTTAGATAAT